>BPLQ01011645.1:130535-144269 GCA_021605075.1 Caerostris darwini | reverse complement strand
CAAAAATACATTTAGAATCATCAACTGTCTCATATTATTTTTTATACTATAACATCCCAAAACAAAATTTAGCTAACACATCCAAGTTTAAAGTTGATAGACCCTCCTTTCAAGGACGAGTCGGCCTTACTTTAGACTTTGGACTTGCACGGGTTTTTTTTTGTCCAATTAAACTTTGGAACCGATTAGAGAGGGCGAAAGAGAAAAGGGAGACTGCGGAGTGGAATGAAGAGTTCCAGGCAGTGCGGAAGGTACAAAGAACAAACTATTTTTAAGATGATTCCGAAAATAATTGTCTTATATACTGCCATATATAAATATAGTGTTTTGTGTGTTTCTGTATGTGCTGCAGTTGTGCATTGCTGTCTTTACAAATTTTAAAGCAAAAAACAAAAGTTTGAAATCATCATTTAAAGAAACAATTGCTTCAGCCATTATACAGTAATGAAACAAGACCACTCATATATCCGACTCCAACGTTAGCCATATGTAAATTGATTTCAATATTAAATAACATTGAATAATATTACTTAACCAATTTTGTCCGAGCCGATGGCCATAGAGTCTCCTCGCTTTTAATGCAAGAACTGTAACAGACGCCTCCAGCGTATTTTAACCACAGCCTTTTTTTGCGTGCTATCAAGCCCCCATTGGGCCACGAGCCGTACACAATGACTTCTCTGGATTCAATTTGTTACACAGACTCTCTAATACACCATATTCGGGCCTTCAGTTGTTCTATCCATTACAACAGTTGTCCTAGAGTTCCCAGTCCCGAGCAAAAAGACAAACATGAGCGCACAATGAACTGGAAAAAGGGAAGCAGAACTAAGGTGGTTACGATTCCAACAGAAAGAGAGAAACGAGGTTTAAATGACCTCTCCGCGGGGTTACTTTAACGAAGATCGAAATCCGATGAGCCAAATGATTTTTGGATGCGGGAAATGAGATGGGAGGGAAGAAATCGAGTTACGCAAATCGGAGCTCCAATGCGTCCGCGCGTTCAGTGCTGCCTTTCTTTATAAAGTAGACGACCCACTTCGGATCACGAATTTATTGGGAGAAAAAATCGAAATTTTTTCATATTATTTTTTTAGGAATTGATGCCACTTTAAGATTTCGAAAATCGTTTTCAATTGGATTCTGGAGTAATTAGACATTCTAATAAATTTTTCAATTTGATTCTAGAATTTCTGAAAAACCTAATTGTTGCTCCCCTACCGTATACGCTATCAGTCAAAAGTAATAGAATTTTCGGAATCCAATGCAATTCCAATTATATATTTTTAATGGTGCTATGTATCGTTGAATTAAAAGGTTTTGAAATATATTAGAGATTAATTATTAGTTATTGACCTCAGTACTGATATTAGAGATTAGCTATTAGTTATTGGCATTAGTATTAACATAAGAGATTAATTATCGACACTTTTATTGAAGAAATTATGTTTTTTTTTCTTGTTTAAAATTACAAGAACAATTTAGTAATATTTGGCTGCAGCTCAACAATGCTTTATAATATTATCTTTCTTGAATTCAATTTATGCGTAATAGATACAAGCCTACATTTAGGTATCAATAGGATATCTTTTGCATATTATTTTAGTCATAAATGTTAGCTGTAAAGTCAGAAAATACACTTTTTTGACAAATTTTATCAAAAAAATATTCATGTAAATATTTTAATGTTCATGTTTATCAGTGTTTTTGTCAGCCTTATTGAAAAACAAGTAAAAGTATATAAAAAAAAAATTTTAAAGTCAATTCCTACCTTTTTTTTCACTCTATTGCAGAAAGTTCTTTTTAAATAATTTTCATTCATTTTTTAAGTTTATCTGGCGCCCTCTATTGGTAGATACATGCAACTTAAATCTAAAAAAAAACTAAAATTAATTAATTAACTTTAATGAATGAGTTAATATTTGAAAAAACTGTATTAATATCCAGTGTCATCCACTACAAGTTCAAAAAAAATGTATTTGAACTTGAGTGGAGCGAAGTTTATATTATTTCATAACTGAGACGAAATTCGGGAGAAAACAGGAAAGAAGTTTATTTGGGGGGAAGGGGGGGGGAGGGTAGCAGAATTAAGGAAACCGTCTCTATTCTGCCCATGTGAATCCCTGTCAAAAATCCTCCCTTTGAAATCAACGGTTCGCATAAATCCAGTCAAAATACATCTGCCACGAAGGCGCCGATGGTCCCAAATATTTGCGGAGAAATTTCGCAGAGGATGCGTGATAATTAGAGCAGACTTAAAAGTTAATTTTCTCTCCCCGTTATACCTATTTTAAGCAGGAATTTTATTTTCATTTAACAGATGATCTCTTTAATCTCATTTCTCCCAATCAAAGGACACGAGGAATAGTTACTGCTTATTAAATGAATTTTATCAGTCAGGATGGCCTTTTGTAGCTGCTGAAAGAGAAAAATATCTGACAATTGCACAATTCGATAATCAAGCATTCTCGAAATGAATTCAACAGAATGAAAGTGTTTCAGTTTAATTAAATAAGATATTTGATAAATACTTTCATTGATGAGATTTTTATAAAATTTCGTGAATATGAGTACTTAGACTAAATTTATTATTTATATGTTATGAAATTTTGTTTATTCTTTTTCAATTTTTTATTTTATGTTTATCATATTTTTAATTTTTAATTTTTATTTATTATTCTTATATATTTTTATTTTTTAATTTTATTTTGTATTTATATATTTGTTAATTATTTATTTTATTTATTTTTTTGTATATATTTTTTCATGTAATTATTTTATATGGCAGCAAATAACTTTTTGCAGCGAACTGTTATTCTTCTTCATCTTAAAGAAAAAAAAAATCACATCTTAATTATTAAAAAATTGTGTGAAGTATTGAAATCAAAGAAAAACAATTCATGTGAATTGAGGTATATTGAATTTTGTAAATGATAATTTAAAAAATGAAAGGTCATATCAGTTAAATTTCTTTGAATCTGTATAAAATACCATAAATTATTTATTAAATATAACAGTGTACTAATTTAATGCCACCAGATCTAATTTTTTACTTAAAAAAAATTATTACTTTTAAAAAATTGTAACATGTAGTAATAATTATAAATATGTATGTCCTTTTATTTAGTTGTACAATATTATTTTTTTTAGTATATCGATTTTATTAAACCTTTCTCTTTCAATATCTTTCTTCTGTACTCTGTTGAATATACTTTACATCTCATGTATTTGCCTATGTAATAAATAAAATGAAATGTTTTTCTCTAAAGATGTATGGTTTGTACATATGATAATAATTTTTTAAATTGTTCTTTCGATCCACTTTTATCAAAGAAATAAGAAAAAAAATTTAATTAATGATTTAAAATTGTATAAACTTAATAAAATTATTCTTTTATTTTTATTTATTGATTGACTATTATACGTATATATATTTACTTTTGTTTGCTTGGAAGCCCGATTCTTAAATTTTATTAATAGTAATGTTATTAATGGAAAATTTTTGGAGCAAACAAAAATATATTTAAAAAATAAGGCAATGACATAAACAATAACAATAAGGCAATGACATAAATAGAATATTTGAAACAATTATCTTTAATTAATTTAACAATTATATTTAATTAATCTAACAATTATCTTTAATTTAAAGAAAAATTCTAAATTTTAACACCAGGTGGAGCCAGATACCACCAGGTATTAAAAACAGACGCCTGGTGCATACTGTACTTACAACTTAACATTAGAAGTAATCATTAAAATAATAATACTAGCAACATTATTAATTTGCTTTGAAAATGTCATCTGCGGGTTAAATCTATTGTAGAAAATATTTTTCCAAAAAACTACAGGCTTTAATTTATTTTTAGCCTACTGTTTCATTGTTTCTCATCTTATTCACAGGTATGGATTCTTTCTCTTATTGCGTTAATTTTCTTTTACTCCGTATCCTGTTTATAGGTTTCCTTAAAAGCAAATTCTGCTGAAGAGTATACATGAAAAAAATAAAGGAAGCGATGACAATAATTTCTGAAAGGATAACATTTCCTGCCAGGACTACAAATAGAGGACGCTGGAATCCTCCTTTGTCGCTGACGTCCCTGGGCCATTCATTCGTGGAAGGGAAAAATAAAATTCTTGTTTATGTCTTAGCAGAAGAAGGTATTGATTCCTAGCAGAAGGGGTTCATCATTGTAGATAGCGTATACAGTAAACTGAAAATAAGCAGCATGAATCCTAATTTTTAAGTTTAAAGTTAATTCAGTTTTTCAGTTACGCAGTTCATATTGTAAGTTTGAGGCCAAAATTAAAAATACATTTCATTTCAATAATTGTATTTGAAATTGTAAATGAACAAAAAACAATAACTATGTAATAAAATTATTTATAGGCCTCCTTATTCAAAGTATATTTTTTGTAAATAAATTAAATTCTGTGCTATACGATAGAAAGCATACTGTAATTTGATTCATGACAAAATTAATTCAATTCTATTGAATATTTACATTTTGTCAGTAAATTCACTATTTAGTTATTAAATATAGCTATTAAAAAGCAGATTTGGATAGAAAGGTGCTACAGACTACATTTTGTGTATGTATGTCTATGTGTGTGTGTGAACCAAAGTATTTCCGTTAGTAACTTGTGCAACTTATTCACTTTAAACTATTCATAAACTATTCATTCGCCCCACCCCTATTGATAGCACGTTGTCGTGTACAAATAACAGGCCTCTTAGTCTCATTATTAAAGAACGTGCCCTGTTGTGATGGGAGAAAATAATTAGAACTCCCGATTGTGTGCCCTTGTAGGATCATGTTCCTACTGAGACAGAGTATCTAAAGACCCACAGAGGCTTCGTGAAGTGGGTTGCTGATTTGATTTATCACTTCAGCATCGATTTTTGAACTCGACAATTTTTATTGCCTCGTAACCCCATCGATGCCAAGATCTTTTCTATCCACCTCGGCTTGAGCTGAAGTGTGTTAAAAGTGGAGTTTCTCAGTTCGTGGTGCTCACGTGTCAGCTTTCGACGGTGACATCTCTGCTATCCGTTGGGCTCTTATTCAGCTATAGGGCTGATCAAAATATTTCTCTAAAGGGGGGCTTCTACCAGATTCGAGAGCAGCTCTTCAGACTACAGACTTCCCATTCCTTGTCCTAAAGATATTGGTGAATGTGCTAACCTTCCGGCACGGTTCTCGGATCGTAATGAAACAATCTTCTTGCAGTGGATCCCGGCCCACTGCGGAATAGAGGGAATCGAGACCTCTGATTTCCTAGCAAAAAAAAAATGGCCTCAGTTTTGCAACTAAATAATCCGGAGTTGGCCTATCATTCCTTTATGGCGATAATTAAAGAGACCCTTAGGTGCTTCTTCTTTGAAGATGCTGCAGCTAGAAACAGTCCGAAGCCCTCGTATGATATTCCTGATATCCCTGAATTATACAAAGCTATCAAGGATAACTATACAAAGATATGAAGGATAATTGTACAAAGATATCAAGGATAACTGTACAAAGATATGAAGGATAATTGTACAAAGATATCAAGGATAATTGCACAATAATGGTAAGAATAATTGTGCAAAGATACCAAGAATAATTGTACTATCATATCAAGAATAATTGCATCGAATCTATACGTTGAAGTCTGTAAATTTATTGACATTCCTTAATATTTTCAAAATAAAACCCTAAATTTCTGCTAAATGTCTTCCCGATCGAATAAAACGAAGGTCTTCCTTAAGAAGTGCCAACCTTAAGAAATCTTCCCTCTCAATTAGAGTAGGGGATTTTATTTGATGATTAGAATTTCTGTAAAAAAGTTTCTTTCGTTCCTTTTTTTGTACTTTCCTTTCAGTGACGTCGCTTTTGCCGAAGAATTAAAAGTCTATTAGATTTCGAGCCATTAATTAAAATGGACTCATTTAGAAAAGGTATCTTCACTATAAAAAGTGAAGAAAAAATGCCAGAAAATAAATTGTTTAAAGAACTTGAAAAATTACTTCAGACAGTCTCAAAAACTTTTTTTTCAAACTAAGTTAATAATTGATGAAATCCTAATTGATTCCTAATTACTGAATACAATTTGTAAGAAAACAAAAAATCATAATATTTTAATTAATATATATAATTTTATACATTAAAGCTTAATTATAAATTTTTTTCAATAAATTAATAAATATATTTTAATTTAAACTTCAGAAAATTATTTGAATTTAATTTATTAATTTCAAAATTTATTTATGACATTTACGAGTAATTCTAGATTTTCTAAAATTTAACATCTAGACTAGAGCCTTTTATTCATAAAAATCCTTGCGTTTTATCTTTAAATTAAGTTTTTATATAAAATTAATAGATATATTATATAATAATATATATTACTGTTGGCATGAAGAAAGAAAAAGGTCTATTATCATACACATATTGAAAAGATAAAGTTCAATTTTTTTAGTTGTAAATTTAATTTCTCTAAATATTTGGCACTTGTATTCTATTCATAAATTTTCTTGTGTCATATTTTCCATGAAAAATGATTAAAAAATTATATATTCATTTATAAGAAATTGTGTTATGTTTTGCCGAATTTGAATATAAAATGATTACAGCTAAACATACATATAAACAACATTTCTTGCATCTATTTCATCTGCAGTAAGTATAATAATTTATTAAATATATGACTTGAGAAGATGAATGTTCAGAATCGCTTCGTAACATGCTTACGTTTTCTAAATAAATGCGCGCAGGGAAAATAGGAGATACAGAATTACTTCAGACTGTAGTATAGCACTATAAGGACAGAATATGTTGTTCTAATGCAGCTGGAAAGACATAGACAATTCATCTTTATGCCATGAGCAAGGGCTGCACCGCAGTCACTCATTGAGCACTACCCAGGGGGCACGTGTAGCTTGGAAGGTGGATTTCGAACCATTAGACATATCCATGGCACCGCCGGAACTCGAATCCTAGACCTGTGGTGAGGTCCTAGGGTGTGGTAGGGTGCCGGAGTGCTAGGAGATCCGCCGCCGGACAGAGAATGTTTGCTCCAACATTCTGTTCTTTTAGAATTGGGGAACGCGCTCTATTTTATGACTACTCTGTGGTTTAAACCCAAATTAAATATTTGTCTCCCCTCCAGCAAAATAATCCTGCCAACAAAAAAATGAATAATAGGTCCTTTTAGCTTAAAAAACTCCCTAAAATATGTACAATTTTGTAATTAAGTTGTCCTGTCGTTCTTAATTCATCTTTTGTGAAATTTAGACAGCCTACAGCATTTTTCAGCAAATGAATTCAAAATCTTCTTTTATCGTAAAATTGAGAAATGTATTCAATTTTTAGATAGCAGCTTTTAACCATCGCTTTGTGCATATGTAATCATCTTTGAATGCTACAAATATTTTTAGTTAATCACATCCAATAAATGAATTGAAATTTCGAAAATGAAAACCTCACGCAATTCGGCTTGCGAAATAATTTCATTTCAAAGCTCTCATAGATTTTCTCTGGAGGAATACTTTGTCTGGGGGCCATTTTAAATCTCGTGCGCCTTCTGAAGGATTCAGAGCACAAAGATCTCAGGTATAACAATAAGCTTTAATTCAACTAACTGCCTCCATATTTTTAAGCTGCGCTTTAGTAAACCTTGCTTAGTAATATCTTTTCTGTAACTAAGCCCTCATGTATTACTGAACTGCGCAGTACTAGTATTATAGTACTATGGATCTCGAAATTAAGAAGATTTAGCTCACTATCAAAGATTTGAGCATATTTCTAAGCCATGTAATATTGTCTTGACAATTTCAAATTGGACTGAAAGAGTTTTATTCGTTTATGAATTGGTAATATTATCACATAGAAGTAGTAAAAGGTATCTAGCCTGAATAATATTAATAAAGAAATATTGTTCACAAAAGTGGCTAATATATTCCATAAGGGTTGGCAACTCTGAAAATGATGAGAATTTGTGTCAACAGTTGAAGTATTAAAACGTAATAACCAAAGTATTAAAACGCAATCACTCCAATACATATTCATCGCGAACTAAAGGTATTCCAAGCGATTACATAACAACCGAGAATGAATATCATTTGAACAATTCTTTAAACTTTAAATTAATTTCAATAAATATTTTGTAACTAACTTGTCAATATTTAAAATTTTTCAAGTCTCTCAATGCCTCTTTCTCTGAGAATACCGTATCTAAATTTTGATTAAAATATATTTATTTGAAACATGAAAATTGTAATCAATAATAGTTTCGCTAACTATACTATTCATTTAAAAATTGAATGCACATTTTCATGAATATGCTCAATTAATCAAATATTTACATATTACATAATAAATCCTTGTAATCACCTATAACATACATCATTTACTGTTTACTTTAAGTTGAGCCCACCATCAACTAACTGTAGACTTCTATAGGTATCACTCGATTTGTTACCTACACCTAATATGTATATATTTCTACGAATAGTTTTGAAAGATCACAAATTCTTTTGTTGCTTCGAAGAAAGATTTCAGTGCTCGCGTTTCGAAGAAAGGCGATGAAACACAGATGATCAGAGTTACAACGTAAAAAAACGGATTCCTTAAAGATAATTTTATATAAAGATACTCTCTTTGAAAAGTTGAAAGAGATTTCATTGTAACTATTAATAGAAGTCTGAAAACGAAAAAAAAAAGTCATCGTGTGCTCTTTGATCGGATGGAAATTCGAACTTATTTGCATTTCTGAGAATTCGAATATGAAACAAAAAAATGTCGCCATTTGTTTCCCCGGAATTGCATAAAACGGAATAAATTCAACATAACTAAGTGTATACTTGTTTCTTAAATTTAACCCTCAATTGAACGGATCTCAGTGCGAGTGCCTCCATTTGCAATTCAAAAATGTTCTCAGATGAATATTTAATGGAAATAGTTTCGTAAAGGACAGTGAGTATCATCCGCGTTTGTTATCAGGATGAGGACTTTTGTGTAAATATTTTCGAATGGTTTAATATGCATAATCTTTTCTACTCTATCCTCACCTACCACTATAGCCAGTATATAGAAATTTCGTTATTCAGATATAAGTCTTTGTATACTAAGGGACATTAGTTCTATTAATCATATGTATAAATATTGCATTAATGTAATACAAATCATTTTGACTCAATCATAAACACTATCGATAACATCAATAATAAAAAATCTACCAATTAAATTTTAGAATTATTTACATTTTTAAAACTCAGTTGAAAAGACGATGGTGGCCTGGGATCGAAAAATGTGTGTTTCATTGATAAATATCAATATTAATAAAACACTTTAATCAGTAACGATTTTCGTGGTTTGGTTTGGCGCTCTACGGTCTTTTTTTGTGCATTATTTGGGCTAATTAGACCAGGACCAACAGTTTAACATGTGTTTCGAACCACTCACAAACCTCCATGCTACCACCAGGATTCGAATCTGAAGCCTGTGGTACTGAAGTCTACAACGATATTCTACGAGTGATACATTGAAAATACATGAATTACATTTCACGAAAAATGGATTATTCATTTTTGTAGCATTAACTTTGGATTCCAGTTAAGAAGATTCTCTTATATCCAACCCCGTCTTATACTAAAAACACTTGGTTTTCTTATCATTCAATATTTCGCGGTAAACAACTTTAAAATTATTTAAAAAAATATCAAATAATAAAATAATTATTTAAAAAATTATTTGAACAAGCTGAAAATCATAATTATACACAATTTATTCCACACATTTACAATTGAATCCATATTTGTTGTTAACAGCAAACTAGTGTTTCACTTGTTTATTTTACTTACCACTTCTACTCATAAGAATAATAAATACAAAATTTCTTCCAGAGTTTGACACTTGGATTCAGATTCATACTTGCTGTCCACAACATATTGCTAATTCACTTGCCTCTAATCATAAGAATAATTACTTTATCATCATAATCAATAGCACGACAACCAAGACGACACGAGGCTTTTCTTTGAAAAGATTTCCATAATTTTTTCTGGGTGACAATGGTCCTCTAATTCTTAACCCGTAGTACAGCAAATTCTTTTTCAATTGAGTCTGTCCATCGCAACTTGGGTCGTCCTCTTCCTCTCTGTCCCTGTGGCTTTGCCAAAACGAGGTTTTTTCAGGGTTTAAATCATTCATTCTAAATGCATGAGCAACTCGGTTTAATCTATTGATCTTAATACATTTTATAATATATGGGTCTTTATGGCATTTATAAATGTCTGCGTTGTACCGTCTTCTCCAATAATCGCTTTACCTAACACCTCCAAGAACAGCCCTTAAAATCTTAAGTCAAATAGACTCGAATGGGCCTCATCTGTTCTTGACTAAATCCAAGTTTCAGAGCCATAGACGAAAATAGGTCTAGTAAGGGTTTTATAAAACAAGAATTTAGTTTTTCTGCTTATAACAGATTTCCTACTTCAAAAAAGGCCTTATTGGCAGACACAATTCTGTTTTTTATTTATGGTAAGATATTGTGTTGACAATTTATTTCTGATCCTAAGTATTTAGAACTAAGTTCAGATTCAATAGTGTAAGCGCCTAAGGTAATATTGGGTGTATATTGTCAAATATTTCTTAAGGAAAATATTTCTCTGGCTTATGTTTAGATGATTCAGAGCCGTAGACCAAAATAGGTCTAATAAGGGTTTTCTATAACAAAAATATTTACTGTATCCCTTGGTTTAAAATTTCCATGCTTTAGCCATGTTTTAAGAATAAATGGGTAATCATAACAAAGGCAAGCGACAGCGATGGTAATTCATTTTAAGACAATGATGAATTTATTTAATTTATTATATAGAAAAATCCTTCATCACTTACCGTTATTACTGTCACATAAATTGCATTAATGATAAATTCTGCTGTTCCACATTTTTTTTAGCTTTCTTAAGAATATAACAAAAATTGTAAAAGGAGTACATATATAGCGGACTGTCTAAATCATTTATTAAAACTTATAAATAATTTTAATGAAATAAAGGAATAATAAAGTACATTTTACTGGTATAATATGCTACACAATGAAATCCACGTGCATAAGACATTTAATATTCATTATAAAAGTAGGATATAATATAGGATGTTTTACATTCCGATATGCAATTTTTACATCAATAAACATTATAATACAATACTTACGAATAAATTTCAAAATCGCTTTGGGATTGTAGGACAAAATTAATTTTTAACCTTTTTAACTCTCTTGTATCCTTAATTCCCGAAGGCGACTCGAAAACGTTTATTCCGAAAATGCAAATTTAACACAAAAGAGAGATAATAGAACATTTTCCTTACACGATTTGCATAAATTTAAAACATTTTCAAAAATTATTAACAGCTGCACTTTTGTTCTTTTATGTGCATTTTCAGGAATTGAAAGTAACTCATCGTTTTCTAAATCTAGAATCAATTAAGTGAGTCTTCAAACATTCGAATAAAGTAGAACAATGTTTTAAATGAATTGTATCGCATTTCTGAGATTAAAATAAAATGTTTTAAATTAAATTTCCTTATTTCAGGAACATTGAAAATCGACATTACTTAACTTAATGTTTTTTTTCTGAAAAAAAAATAATTGTAGCAACATCGATCTGAAACTTATAAAACGAAAAATGATTTTTTAATTATATTTTAGAATTGAAGAATCAATGAATAATTTTGATTTTATAGGAATTTGAGTTCATATTATCTTTATGATTCATCAAAAATTATAATTATTTTTTCTTTTATACTATATTTAGGGAATAATAAAAGGTATATGATTATAATATTATTTAATTTAAGATAATAATTAAAAAAAATTTAAAAAAAAAGAATATAAAAATATATATCCCAATTTAATGTTTTTTTTTTAATTCCTGAAAGATTGTTCTAAAAATTTATATTTTATTAAAATTACATATTAGGTACAGCAACAAAAGAAATTGATTAATATTTTTAAGTAATATGAAAAGATTCTCTAATTTTTATTTTAATTGTTTTTTAGATATTTAAATAAAGCTGAAAATGTAACCATGCCTGCACATCCTTCTCATTGGCGAGAGTGCTCCCTGTGGGATTCAGGAGCAATGGTTAGTTGGCCTACAAACTCTCATCAAAACCAGACGAAATATATTTCATGCAACCCGCGCTTACCTAAGTAACAATGTTTATGTTGTGTTATTGTTTCGGATTATAAGTGAAATCCTTTCACGAATCTATAGTTTATATTCCGTTAAATGTGTTAAATATTTTATGTGTGTGGTGTTTTTGTGTGTGTCAATAAAGTTGTCCTCAAATATTTCAACTCATCCATACCCAGTTACAATCGGATTGCCCAATCTGCACACAACAAAGTTTATCTCATTGCAAGAAATACTTTTCGTAACATCGGAATACTCATTGTTTAAAGATACAAATATGGCAGTGGTCATTATAATCTAAAAACAATTTAAAAAGTCCTATGAAATAAAAACAATTTTGTAAAAACAATTTGTAGCAAAAAAAAAAAAATAATAAATAAAAAAAAATAAAGGCATTTTATTTTTAGAAGACCATTTAGATTGTTACTCTAATAAAATTCTAAAAAATAAATTAAAGATAAACAACTATACATATACTTCTGTTCCAATGGCGCAACACCACCATGTTGGACCAGGGCCATCTGTCTGCAGGCAGGTTTCAAGACAGGAGATGTTTTATTTTTCGGAATAGGGTTGCCAGCAGTATACTACAATCTCTGCAGTCATATTAAACCAGTATCTACTGTTTAGGGTAGATTCCGAGCCACTACAAGCGCCCCTGGCGCCGCCCGGACTCGAGCCCGGAGATTGTGGCACTTGTTGACAGAGCGCTAGTCACTCGGCCATCAGGCCCCTAAGGTATACAAAACTAACTAAGGTATACAAACAGGTCCCTAAGACATACAAGGCTAACTAAAGTATACAATCAGGCCTACGGGTTTATTAGTAAATATTCCAAATAATAAAAAATAAAAAGGTTTTGTAACTCTTTAAGTACTTTTCACCTTTCATAAATTCAAAACATATATGGCTTTCTTAAATTTAAAAGGAAATTGTAGTTCCACAGAAAACTGTCAAAATATATCAAAAAATTCGTCGAACAAATTAAAAACAAATTATTTTTATTATTAGAAATATATGATTGATTATGTAATAATTGAATGATTGAATGCTTGTAGGTTTCAAATGTATTGATCAATCATTTAATAATATAATTGTATTCAATTGTATAATTGAAGGAATGATTATATAATAAAAAATATTATTGATTATATAATTATTCATATATTTAACTTTACTTAATAATATTTATCTTGAATATTTGTAAAATCCAATATCGTAAAAGAAGACTTTAACTGTTGCGTTTAATAAATGATAGTCTTTAGGCTTATCATAATAGGCACTTTATATAAAAAAAACTCTCTTCTAAGTTAATAACATGTACTTGTTCATTTAAATTCATTCCCATAAAGCAGATTGATTCGATAAAACAGGAAAGTGTGCCTTGGAAAAAGATTTCTATTTTTCAACACTATTTGTGTTCCCGGAGTCTATGGAGACGAGAACTGTTTTCTTTTTCTCTCCTTAATAATGCGTGAATGGGGGCGCCATTTTTCACGGGGTATGAACGTGGTGTTCCACAACCCACTTATCTCGCCACCTTGCGATAAGAATGG
>BPLQ01011645.1:73988-130435 GCA_021605075.1 Caerostris darwini | reverse complement strand
CTGAGTACTTGTGCTCAAATCGGATGGCCGCAGTCTGCCTGACGTCTGGATGTTTCTTTTTCGGATATCGCTTCATAAAAAGTTTCTTTCGGATGCACGCTGTTGTAGATCGATCTCAATTGGGAAAAGTGGGTCATTTGGACAGGAAATAAGCATGGGATATGGAAAAAAACAGAAAAATGACACTTTTCCAAGTCCGAAATAGCGGGATATTTTTCATTGTCTAGTCCTTGAATGCTATTGATTTTAAGTGCAGAAAACTGACACAGTTTGAAACTGAGAATTGGAACTATTTATTGGTTCGAGAGTCAGAGCTATCCATACTTTAATCGTGATAGTTCTTTGGAGAAGGCTATTTTTTTCCCTCGCTTTCCGCTAAAATAATAAAAATGTGGAAAAATTATTTCTTTTTCAAAAATAAAATTAAAAAATATTCTCCGCACACTTTTTCTTCTTTTCCAAATGAACCGGAATATAAATAAATGAAGAATTTAGCTTTTTTCCCCCCCAAAATGCATTCATCAGAAAAATAAATATTAATACCTCGCCTCTTTATTTATGTTGTTGTTTCATGCCCCCCTGGTCTAGACACCTAGACCCGGTCCACGAGACACTGGTGCTCAAGTCTCTTCACGACGGCATCTCCTCCCTCACTCCAAGCAATACGGCTGGTCCACGGCTACATGTTTGGTGTGTGGTTGTACAGTTATCTTGCGCATACGAGGGCTGGACAGACAGAGAAATACGGTTTAAAGGGGATTCCGAACCACCCATAAACATCCATGACACCGCCGGGATTCGAACCTAGAGGGGCCACCAGGCCGCATGGCTAAGGGTAAGAAGCAGCTTCAATTGAGACGAGGCACCTGGAAGATCGGAGTGTGACTTTGCTTCTTCGTCTGTTAGTGTTAGCTGGGCCATACCAGTACTCATGACCTACTTCGTCCACTCCTCCCAGGAACACGTCCTTGCCACTACGAGGCCACTAAAAGGTCTAAGGGGGGGACTTCATTATTTATTTACATGTTAGTTAAACGGAAATATTTCACAAATACTTCTCTCCATGATAATGTTCATTCTAGTGACAACTGACACAAATTCATTATGTATTGACAACAAATTCATTAAATATTGATAACAAATTCATTAAATATTGTTGACACAAACTCATTAAATATTGATAAATTATTAATATTATTTGTTGATGCATAAAACTAAGATTTCATGAATCTATAGAACATTCACGAAAAATGTAAAACACATGTTATACATCAAGTGTTTTTCATTGCAAAAAGTATCAAACGAAGCAATAGAAAAAAAAAACTTTAATAAAGTCACTTTTAGCTTAATGTTAGTTAAAGTTTTAATTCTTTTTATAATTAAAATATCGGAAATGGTAACTGTAATATCAGGCGCCTTTGCTTAGTAATTTGTATCGTTGGCGCAAAAAAATTTAATAAAATTACAATTTGAAAAGATTAAAAATTAAATTAAAATATGGATCATTAGAATTAAAAGTGTGCATATTATATTGTATACCTTGCATGTATTACATAATGTAATAGCAGCCTATCCTATCTTTAAGCGATACGAGAAATCCGCAAAATAATTATTGTAATATGGATCTATAATTTCATTACATAAAAGCAACTAAAGGAAATAAAATACAATAAGACAAAGTATAAATAGTAACTATCAAATGATCGAAATGTTGAACAATAATTATTTAAGTTTCAAATATGTGGATTTAAAAGAATAACGGAGCCGCGAGTGCGACAGTCGAATGTAACTGGAGTTAAATTTAACTTCTCTCTCCACAAACCCGAACAACCCTCTTGTTCTGGTTTGTGGATTAAATTGCAGATGGATGCTTTTGATCGAAAACGACAGATGTTTTGGTAAAAGAATCAGAATCACCCACAGAAGTTAATCCCTTCACCAAAGGGGAGAAGCCATTCTTAAGCTGGGTAGATGAAGAAAGTTGTTGAGCGGGAAGGAATCCCCCCCCCTCCCGTTCCCAAATTGAAAGATTAGGCGGCGTCGGGAGAGAAAATAGGTTAGGGCGTTTGGTATTTATTCTGCAGCAGGAAAAATAGACAGATTAAGTGGGCAGATTCAGAAGAAATGACACAATAAATAAGCGACGGAAATAGATTTCAACAGAAAGGACAAAAAGTAATTGAATTTTGAATGAGATTATGTTTACGAAGTTATTTTTAATTCGATGAACAAACCCTATTTTGAAATAGACGTATGAAAGACGAGTGATTTGAGATCCGGCACTCGGTGGTGTTTCGAAATCCACCTTAAGCCGTAGGTCCCGGTCTAATAGGACTGCTGAGTGTTGGGCGTAGGTCTGACAACCCTATACGGATATTCCCTACTTCCATGAGACCCTACGGGTGCTTGGACTTAGACAAGATGTTGCTGTCTACCAAGTGGGATAAGAAACAACAACATCATGAAGGAGTATATAAATATCTTAAAAATTTGTCTCATTTATATTTTAACATTAGTAATAATTTTATTTAGAACATTAAACAATTAAGATACTTTAAACGAGTAATAAGGAACACAGATTAATTGTTCAATAAAAAGAATTATTTATTTTTCTAAATGATGTTTATTATAAACTGATGATATTACCACAAGTCACATCGTACATAATAAACAATTTAATGCGCTCTTTAAAAAGTCGAACGTCCTATGTGTTTTCAATAACTGCTGTACTTTGCAAGCACATTAAAGACAACATAATGGGATATAAGTAACTTTATCCAAATAGCATCAGGTAGTTAAAGAATGTATGTGTATGGTAATACGAGGGAATTGTTATTCTCTACATTAAGAACTGCTATAAAATAATTGTGTATTTTAAGTAATATTGTTATTGTAGAGTCTCGGCCTGTAACTGCTTCAGGTTCATGGAAACATTTTAATTTTTATTTACAAACGTTAAATATATACACAGAACTCTATTTACATAAAAAATGACAAGTAAAAATAATCTGATTTATTCCAAGGTCGGTATAGTTCACTTCAAGATCAAAGATTCTCAGAGTTCTCGAGTCTACGTCAAATCTGTTTCACCAGGTCTGTGGCGGACCTTAATTACCACACAACATGATATACGTAATTACAAGGAACTCACTTTGGAAACAGGTGGAAACTCCGGCTTTTTGTGTCATTTGAAAAATGCATTGGCTCCACATTGGAAAAATGCTACAATATCCTTTTTCATTTTTATTCGGATATTCCATGCTAAATTTTTCTATAAAATTTCAAAATGAAAAAAAAAAAATTCCATATAAAAAAATTAGAAAACTTCGTTATAAAAAAAATCTTACAAAATACTTTGTTTCCTATAAAAAAAATCATGAAGTTTGCTAATTAAATTTTTAATATTTTTAGAGTTATTTTTATTTATTCATTATGTTTTTTACTTTTCCTTTACAAGTTTTAGTTCTTACTTGCATTATATTTTTTTTAATAAATGCATTTCATTAATATGTAAAAGAGACTACTATTTCATTTGTCCGTAAATTGTGTAAAATCCCTCATTCATTGTTTTCAATTCTTAATCTCAATTGCATACAGTTTTCTTTCATATGTATAATGTCGGTTTAACACTTTTGTTGATGATACACAAAATATTCAAGTACTTAAAAAAATCCTACATAAAATAATTTTTTTTCTTTAATATAGTTGAAAACAAAATTGCTGAAAGTGTTTATTATCTCTTTAAAAAAGTAATCGTTTTCGCCTTGTCTTTAATTACACGGTACTCTTTTTTTTTTCACAAATTCAGTACAACTGTTTTTTAAGGAAACTTTTTTGTATTTGGTGTTTTTTCCCTACAAACGATGCTCGTTTCATTTTATTGTTTCTGTTTTGAAAAACCATTTGTGCAGATTCTTTGAAAAAAAAAAGGAAATTGCAATAAATTATTTTTTTATTTTAAAATGTTCTCATTTTATTTTGATGTCTTTATTCTATATAATTAAATTCAGTAAGTTTATTGAATCAGCAACTAGAAATTAAAAAAGTTTTCATGAATCTCGAAAAAAAAACCAAGAATAATGCAATTAAATATCCAAGGAATCTTCGAAAGGAATGATAAGAAAAAAATATTCTACAGTATTATTTTGGCACATATATTTATAAACATTTTTCAGATTGTAGTTTTGTAGACTATATAATCATTTGGCATTTTTTTGCCATTATAATCTTACTCGACCTATTGTTGCTCAATACCATGCATTAAGTATTTATTTATGTCATTATTCTTAATTATGTTTTGCATACGAGTGAATTTAAGTGTGACTCACGTCCGTCTTCAAGCTGCACACCCCTATTTAGTGCTCAATGGGTCACAGCGATGCACCCATGCTTGTGGCATAAAAAGTGTACCGAATTATAAGTATTTGCCAACATCAGTAGAAAAAAAAATGTTCAAGAAGATGCGTGTTTTTTATTTCATTTCGTTGCATAGTGTAGATTCAGAATAATGTGTCTGCATGTTTGTCTACTTTACATTATCTGTTGTTCTGTTAAATACTCAATTTTTTTTACGAGGGTAAATTTATTCATCTGCTGCCTTTCTAATGAATGTCGGCCTAACTATTATGAATCAGTCCCAAGATACGCCTGCATTTCCAGAAATACATATTCTGTAGAAAAAATTAAAAAAGAGTCCCGAAAGAAAACAAGCGCTTCTCCAGTAAACCTCCCCGTCCAGTGTCACTAAAGCGGAATTTACTTCTACTGTACGAGAGCGTGGGTGAAATTTAATTAAAGTCTGACGCACAAAAAGTGGGTTTATTACTATTTTTCTATGAAACAGACTCCTTCATATGAATTCATTTTTCATTTAACCTCTGCCAATCCCGTTTTTTTTTTTTAGACATGGCATGCCTAGTTAAAGATGAATTTTCGTGATACAAAATTGAAATTTTTTTCCTCTTAATTTTGTCGCTCAAATCCGGATCTTAAGTTTTATGCCATTCTGGCTTCTGAAAACGGTTGGCTGTTAGCTTTTAATGCAAAAGCCCATCCATCAAACTGCCACTTTAAATTGTTAAAGTTTTGATTTTTTTTGACACTTAATACCTTAACAAATAATATTCTTATTTGAAAATGCTACCTAGATAGGCGTGATTTTGGATTTAATAAACACATAGCGTACATTTTAAATTTAATAAAAATTTTAAACAAGGAATCAGGACAATTTCCTACAAGTGATACTCTTCTAAAAAATATTATGATAAATGGAATACCTCTAAATGAAAAATCAATTATGAAATATTAAATGAATTGAAACGCTTTCAAGCAGCTAAAACAATGCGCTACAGCATTTCTTTGAAATTATCTGTATAAAATTTTTTATATACAGAAATTAAGACATTATGATAATGAAATATGATATTATGTTGATGAACTATGACCTTATGATGATGAAATATGACATTATGATGATGAAATAATTCTTTGAAATTATATATATATATAAAGCTTTTTTATAGTTCCAAACATATATATACATATAAATTAAGACATTATGATATCGAAATATTTTCCAAAAAAATAGGCGTTTGTAAATTTGGAAAAGAATAAATTAGCAGATCTTTATTGAATTGTTAATAAAGTTAGGAAAATAATATTTGATATTAGAAATAGATATTGTAAACATATAAATGTTATTAGACGAAATAAATCCGAATTAGACGAAATAAACTAGCGTTGTGGCGCTCGGTGGCACAAAATCCACTTGAAGCCATTTGGAATCCACTTTAAACCTTAGGTCCCAGTCTAATGCAACTGTTAGCGCTAGGCGTAAGGCTGTGATAACCCTACCCCGTAAAAAGAAAGCATCTCCTGTCTCGAAATCTGCCATTGGCTCGCCGTGGGGCTGTTGCGCCAATGAAGAAGAAGATGACATAAATAAATTAGATTTTTATGAAGTAGTCAATTTGTTAAGTACCCAGTTGAGAAATTTGTTGTCCTTATTTAAAATATTTACCAATTTAACTGCTTCAGCACTACTTCTGAAAGTAGAAATATTTATTATGTGATATATCATAAGCACATGATACTTAAATTCTTAAATCCCTCCATTCATATTCAAGGAATTCTTTTTCTAAAAAAGCAGTTAAGAGGTGGAAAAAGCCGATCCACCGTTATATTTTTATTCTTATGACATCAACTAGTCTTACACTTGGCTGATTTTCCTGGGGGGTTAAAAGGAGATACATAGAGGAATATTAAATCTATATCCTCATCTTTAATTCAACTTCTATCTACAATTCTTCATGTAAAACGAGCATATATTGTGCGTAAGACACGAGACAGAAATAGTTAAAATAAATTCCTGTATAGTTATACAACTGAAATTATTATTAATTTATTAAGGGGTTAATTGTTTAAGATTATGTTTTTATGTTTTAATTAAAGGCAATTATATTATTTAGTTTAATAAAGTGAATAGTTATAGTAATTTATAATTGGCTAAAAAAAAGAACAAATATCTGAATCTAGAATCAAATATAGTTCTTTCTAGACTTGAGGTGTATTTTGTTGTTGCACTTTAACTATGCTTCGCATGAATTGTTTCACTCCTAAAAGTTTTATGCCTAAGTTTACGAAATTATATTATGTAAAGAAACTGGAAAGTTATCCCAAATGTGTTTTTCTTAAGAAATTACTCGACTGAACTTCATAATTTAATTAAAGCGAAAGCATTTGCAGCAAAATGTAAAAATTGCTGACAGCGCATACATAACTAAATAATGAGTAGTCATTTTTGAGTATTCATAGCAGTAAAGATTTTACTAAATTCAGACGACAACAATAGAAGACTTAATTACAGAGTTATTTTTGTAAGGAAACGTAATTGTTTGTAATAATGGAGTTTTATTTCAATAGATAATTGACTCGTAAATTATATAATTAAGCTAATGCTATCTCCAACCTTTAAAAGATCAGAAATTTTTGAGTGAAGAAATTCGTGGTAACTTTTAAACAATTTTTGAAATGCATGGTAAGTTTTAGAAATATTCTAACTTTTTGAAATTGAAGGAGTTTAATTGTCAAACTGTAAGTGTTAAAAGTTAAAACTCACTTTGCCATTTTATTTTGTTCATAATAAGTATTTGAACATTTTAAATATTTAAGTTGTTCATAATAAGTATTTGAATACATATTACTAAGTATAAGTGCTATGAAGAATAAATTAATAATTTAGTAAGTATTAGTTCAAGAATAAGAATTGGTTAAGCTTTTGATTTTTCATGAAAAGAAATATATTAAATATAAATGAATGTATTTCGAATTAATATATTCCTTATTAATATGAATTATAAATAAAAAAACAATATTAAGTATTGTAGATGTCGTCGTTTGTTTGTACAGCTCGATCTAGGTATGATCAAGTCACAAGAACATACATTTAAAAAACGCCCCACTCTTATTACAAGTGCACAAGCCCACTTTGTTATAATTAATATGCAACAGGTAACACCTTAAAAGACACATTTGCTTCTATTTAAGTGGAAGGATTCCATTTTTAACTGTAAATAAAATTATTCGGGTACACGAGGGACAGCGAAATAGACTTCCTCTCTGGATGAGCCAATTTATGTACAGTGCTATAGATCCTATGGTGTTAACTGTCTCTTCTGAAGGGGATGAGGCACAGTAAATCAAACGTTTCTGAGGCAGCAGCTAATTATACACTTCTGGAAGGATACCACTTCTACTAAGGTCTTTACAGTATTTATATAGTTCTGCGTCGTACCGTCTTTCCCAACAATCATTTTCCCTAACACCTCCAAGAATAGCCCTTAAAATCTTCAACCCAAATATACCAAATAGGCCTCATCCGATTTTGACAAAGTCCAAGTTTCAGAGCCACAGACCAAAATGGGTCTAATAAGGGTTTTATATAACAAGAATTCAGTTTTTCTGCTCATGAACAATTTTATTTCTTATTTCCGGTAAATAAAAATTCCTCACACTTTATTTGAATTACATATATTTCCCTAAGTCTTCACAAATATAAAAAGCATGATATTTTGTATGTGTGCCATTTTAAATAAAATAATTCAGGTTGTATTCTTTAAAAAAACAAAAAAAACACGACATAATTTATTCTGCCTTAGCCTCTTTCAAGCTTAGAAATATGAGAAAATTCCAAAGAAACTTTTACAACTCGAATATTCTATTTCAAAGAACTCCCTGGAATAAAAGAACCGACTTTACCAAACGATTTTAAAATTGTTAGTCTCTGCAAAAGTTATGAGCGTTTTTTTTAATCCCACATCAAAATTTGACTTCTTAAAAGATTCCTTAAAAAGTTGCTCGAATTTCCAAAAGTAAAGTTCCTTCAGATTATGGATGCGCATTCCAAAATCGAATTTATTTAAGAAGCAAGAGAAAAAAAAATAAATATTTTATTCGATTCTTCTGCTTGGGAAGATGATTGTAACGAGTGCACAAAGAAATCTCGCGAGTACTGCCACCCAACAAAGCAAACGGAGTTAAATTCGAGGTGTTGACCTATTCGCTGTGCCTTCCTGTGGAATCACGTGACGAAAATACTGCCGAGAATGAATCTCGCAAGTTAAGTACAGCAGTCTGGGTTAAGGGAAAAAAATAGAGTCATTTTTTCTCCCCTTCTCATCAGTGCTGGAATCTGATAATATTGACACCCACTTTTTTTTTATAATTCCTTACCATAAGTTCATCAGGGCAGTAAATCCTGGATTCATATTCAGGTTCAAATAATGATACACTATTCTTTGAGTCCATCTATTTAATAATTTTTTTAATTTGTGAATTAACTTAATTGTACTGATTTAGTGTGATTATAATAATGATAATTTTTAAAATTATTAATAAAAATATCTGAATTTAAATTAAATTTAAGTTATTCATTAAGAAAATTATATCGCCTTAATAAATAATACCTTAATTTTAATTTACGACATAATATATATACATAATAACTAATCCTGAGGGCCTTATGGCCGAGTGGCTAGCGCTCGATACAACAGGTTTTGGATTCGATGGATGTTTGTAGTGGTTTGGAATTCACATTAAACCTTAGATCCCAGTTTAATATGACTGTTGGCTGTAGGGCTGACAACTTTAATCATCTTCTGTCAGATATCGTAAAATTCGTAAATTTACTTATAATTAGACTCAACATATGTATATCTGTATAGGCAGATATACATATGTTGTGTATGCTCAGTCTAAGGCGTTACTGGCGTCTGTAGCCTATCTTCAAGCTACACGCACCCCCTGTGTAGAGCTCAATGAGTGACAGCGGTGCAGCCCTTACTTGTGGCCTAAAGATGAATTGTCTCTGTGTTGCCAGCTGCATTAGAACAATATATAAAGATGTGCATGCCTTCAGCACAATACTAAACCATCTTGATCCGAAATTCCCAAATAGGTTCGTCTCATTTTGCTTCACTCTCAATGTGAAATGCGTGACGTTTTCAGTTTCCAAATATTTCACTTTCTAGATAACACGGAGTCAGAAAACTGATGAGGTTTTATTCCCTTCATATTACATTCAAAACAACAACAAATTAAAGCTGCTGTACTAATGTCGATGACAAGATACTCTCTTTGGAGCATGCGCTGGCGTCCAGCTTTTCCTTCCCTCATCGATTTCTTTTTTGGCGACAAAAAAACGAACAGAATCGCTGAAAGGATCGGGCGATACTTATTAGCGTGTTTGTCTTGGGCAAACGGATTAGCTTTACTAAACCAAACACCTTTTGCTTTGTTTTTTCTCTGTTTTTCTCCCTGTGTGATGCAGACTCAAAGAAAACGAGCTCAAATTCTTATAACTGAAGCCACCTGGTGCCCTGTTTTGGATCCGAAAGAGTATTTCTTTGGCAGGAGGAACAATAACACCGAGTCATCACGTTTTTTAATTTATTTTTTCCCGAAAGCGTGGGATGTTTGTGTCTTGTATTCCTGAATGGGATTGATAAAATATTAAACGTATTACTCGTTTGACTGCTTTCATGCAATGGATTCTTCGACTTTCATGCATATATAATAGATGCATTGATCGAATCAAAGAAAGAGTTTGCAGCTAGTCTGCAAAGCATGGAAGATTTTCAAAGAGTTTTATTTTATTTAAAACGCTTGTCAACATAACACATAATGTCACTTATGCATCTAACTACTAGTAATAAAACTTATTTGCAAATAAAATAAAAATTGAATCGAGTTGCCTTTCGCCACTAGTAGCAAATACACCGTCAACTGTTCGGTTTGGTTTAGTTTGTCTTTCTACGATCATTTTGTGCACACTTTAGGCTCATTAGACTGCGACCTGCAGTTTAACGTGGATTCCGAACCACCAACAAACAGCCATGCCACCTCCAG
Organism: Caerostris darwini; assembly: GCA_021605075.1. Classification (NCBI taxonomy): domain Eukaryota; kingdom Metazoa; phylum Arthropoda; class Arachnida; order Araneae; family Araneidae; genus Caerostris; species Caerostris darwini. The sequence goes on along the minus strand of BPLQ01011645.1, from coordinate 120,031 downwards.
GATTCGAACCCGGAGCTTGGGACCCATGGAGAGAGAGCGCTAGACAATTGGCCATCAGGGCGTGAGCGTTAATCGATGACAGCACAGTAGGCCTACTCCTCTACATTCAAATGTTGGGCCCACAATTTTATACAGACTCTCCAGTATGGCGTTGGGATGTTCGCACCCACCTACCCTCCATCTCCTCAAACACGGTGACCCGCCGACAGATTTATAGTGGGATCCTGAATAACCTGGGATGTATATTCAGAAAACATTTAGGTATTTATGCGTTTTTTTAAAAATTATATGCGTATATTTCATACGTCAGGATAGATAGATAATTGATTATTGCTTGACACACAATGATTACAAACTTTACAACCAGTCTTCAACTTATAGTTGAAGTAACACCTCCGAGTATCTAGAGCATAAGCATATTCTACTTCTCCCCCCTCCAGCCCAAAGGAAGAATTCTTCTCGACTGCAGACTTATCTCCAGGAAAGACACCGAACTCGCTCATCCGATTTCGACCTCGGTTCTGAAGCGAATTTTGCATAACAATTCTCGAAGATTACAACTTGTAGGGACCTACAGCTTAACCTTAAAATGACTTTATGTGTAGCTTATAAGATATTATTAAATTTATATTTTTAACCTTCAATTTGTTTTCCATTTGTGAGCAAATATTTTTTTTCAATTCATTCTTGTGTGAACAACGAATTTTGAAACAAAATGAAATCTCAAATATTTAGAATGCATTCTTTACTCTCGAGTTAAACAAAGTAAGTCACAATTCACAGAAAAATTTATTCAAGTATATTTTTTTTAAAATTCGCAACTGAAACCAAAGTAAAAATACTTATTAGCCTATTTTCCATTTTTTTACGGACTTAAACATTTAGTAGTAGTTAGTAAAAAAGTAACAGAATAGAGATTGAACCAAGAAACAACGTAGATTAGTAATCGCGAAACATGACAAAGTAAAGTGAGTTGAAATAATTTTTTAGGACATTTCTGAGATAGAAGTTGTCAAAATATTGCTTGTGAAATTGGAAATTCGTTGAGTGGGAAAAAATATAAAAATTTCTTTTAAACTATGCAGGAAATACTTTGTTCACAAAAATCGAATATTCTAATTTTTTCAGCGTTTACTTTTATGTAATTATTACAATTGTCTTACTATTTGGGGGGATTTTTTTTCCTATTACAACATTTTGAAACATATCTGCTAGAAAGTATATTCTTGTTGTCGCTTACATTCATTGTTCGCTATTCTTTTTAAGAACAGCCTAATCAAGTACTCATAATTCTTGTAACATAAATATTTATTTAAAATGCTTCAAATGCTTCAAATGCCTTATAAATGTCACAGTAAGAGATAAATACATAAATAGAAAGCTGATTTTTGCAATAGAATTGTCTTAAAAACTGTTTGTGATTTTTTTTCCTATCCCATTTTTCCACTGATTGCGTTCAAAATTCAACAATTTTTACCACATAATTCCATTTTTCATTTATAAACAATGTATTCAAATACTCATGATTCTTGCAACATAAATAATTATTTAACTTATAAATTGTTTCACTTGTTTTATAACTGTCTTATTAAAAGATAAATAAGCAAATATGCAAAAGCTACTTTTAAATACTATTTGTAAATATATAAATCTATTTTTTGCTAGCATATTTTGTGTGTGCATTTTAATATATTCTTCATTATGTATTTTCATTAAATGCACGTGCATCTTTCTAAAATCTCCGATCATCAAAATTATAAGAAAAAAATAAATAGAAAAAAAGCTTATTATTTTATTGATAGATTTTTAAAACATTTTCTGCAAAGATTTACAGGACATTAATTATTTTCTATAAAACTCTATCTAATAAATTACTTTTTTTTCAAAAAGAAAAAGGAAAATGTTTTTTGAAATTTTCCCAAAGTTCCACTGATTAATTACCAATGTGATTTTAATTTTATAGATCATGATTATTCTGTCACCCATTTTAAACTATGTTATTCCTAAAAAACTGGGACCTTTTTTTTTCATTTTGAACGACTTAGATTCGCATAATTGAATTTTTTCTCAGAGGAAATGTTTACAGACTCCTTAATGCCTTCCTTAATTTCTTCCAAGAAATAATTCGTTTTAACCTCATTTAAAAAATGGTTGAAAAATAACGTCGCTTTTTTACGAGAAATTACTACACATTTGGAGATGAAATTAATTCCAAGGAATTCAAATGAATAAAATAATTAGTGGAAAATTTCTTATGAAGTAAAATCTTTTTGTCATTATTTCGCAACTAAAAGGCAGTTGTAAAAAAAAGTTAAGACATTAATAATATCATTATAGTACTTCCACTTAAACTGCATTTTTAATTACAATAGCTTTTATGACATAATGATAGACTTTTTAAGACAAGGAAAAAAGGAAAATTCTTGATTAAATCTTTGAAATGAATTTGCAATTTTTAAATAGTACAGAACAAAAAGGAGTTCAATAATAAAAAACCCTTTATTGCAGAGTCTCTTTAATTTTACTGAATTTTAACTCAAAAATATTTCTAAACTATTCAAAGAAAGTCAAAATCAAGGGTAGACACAATTTCGAAGCATACAGCCAAGAAATTAGAGAAAAGAATTTATTATGTAAAATTTTTTCTCATAGGAAGAGTTTTGCCATTTCATTCCCAGAAGAAGGAATGTATATTCTTTGACAAGTACATAATAAAAACCCAAAGTGGACTAGCAGTGGTGTGGGTAGTTATATTACATGCAATGAGTGTTTTGTACTCATGAGAACACCCTGTCATTCAGATCTGATAGCAGATATTCAGTGTCATGGATAATGAGACCTCATGAAATGAGCGATTGTCTGTGTGACCTTCACAGATCGAAACAATTACAGATGGATATTGTTTTGAGTTGCTGCATCGTGATTAGTGATTGACCCTGGGCTGAAAAAGTATCTACTCCAAGGAGAAGTGAGGGAAGCTGACTCTCTCACACTTTTTTTTTTTTTTTTGGTGAAGAAGAGAGAAATAGTTCTTCGACGACTCGATAAGAAGTGTAGATTTTTTTCTTTTTCTCTGAAGTGACTGAATTGAGTAGACCGGAGTTTCTGCCTGTTTCCAAAGTGAGCTCCTTGTGGTTTCGCGTATCCTGCAGTGTGATAATTAAGGTCTGCCACAGACCAGGCAATTAAAATTAGTCGTAACTTGAGAACTCTGAAATTCTCCGTCCTGGGAGTGAATTGCTCTTGCAAATAAAATTTATAAATGTATTTATAATTTTTTTTGTAAATAATAATTTGTAATAGATTAAGTTCTATATCTGTATATATCTTAGTGCTTGTAAATAAAAATTAAAAGTGTTTCCATGAACGTGAAAGTGGCCCTTTTCTTGAAGCTGTTATAGGTCTAGTGTAGAACGAGACGTTACTCTAGAGGGTTACAGAACATGGCAGTCTGACATGTAAAACAGTAAATCGTGAAAATATAAAAAAGTAAAGGCAAAATCATAAAAGTAGAATAAAAAAGTGAAAAAATAGAAGAAAAATCATAAAAGTAACGCCCTAGAAAAGGTGTGAGTGTCAGTAATTTTACAAAATACAGGTTAGTAAAAGAAAATATGATAGAAATTATTATATGCTGACACAGTGCTCTTCAAGAAGTTGTAAACAACAGTGGTCTGTCTTGTGTTAAATGTAGCACGAATGTTTCTTATTTCAAAATTTATTAAGATTTCAGACTTCATATTTGACATCCCTTCACTCTATCAATTCAGTAAAAATAATTTATTTATAAATATTCTTCAACATGTTTCTTCTTTGAAGTAAGTTACTTTATTCTTTTGCATTTGATTTATTTTTATTTTTTATAATAAATTTAAATTTATTAATCTGTTTCATTTATTAACAAATATAATAACTCTGATTTTGTATGTGACAAAGTGTTTCTATATTCAGTGAGAAAAAATGAAATTTAACAAAAAGGAAAAAAAAAAAAAAAGGTTTTCAGTACAAAATCACAAAAATAGGTTGACGAGATATTTTTATTGTGCTAATGCATACAAAGAATATCCTTCAAGGCAAAATAAAAATTATTTGAAAATATTTGCTTTCAATTTTCAGAGAAGAGCAAATGCTTCAAAGAAGTTTGAAAATATTAACAATCAGTGTGTGCGAAAAACTGGAAAAAATGTACGAAAAACTCACGAAGAATGTATTGATTCTGCTAATATTTATTTTTAGAAAATCATGCATCTTATTTTAAAATAAAAATAACAAAAAAAAAAAAACACTAGATTAATAATATGTTTTTACCTTTTATGAGAAACAGGAGAAAAATCGATGCTTTGATACAAGCTTTGTTCTCTTCCTATAGGAAATTTTTAAAAAAATGAAAAGCAAATGATGAGGCAGTATGACTGTTTTACGACATGGATGTGTTCGGATGTAGAACTTTACTTTCAAGCAGAGAAAGTTTGGTATAAGGAGTTTATCAAGAAATTATTTAATTGACTAGAAACTTATACAAATATTACTATGGGACAGTTACATAAATATATATATATATATATATATATAGTTACATTTTAGTCTTAAGATAAATATAGAGACATGTTTAATAACACATTTTTAGAATATGCTTCTTATGTGGTGATTTAATTTTTTAAAAATATTGATTATTGATATAATAAAATAATTATTAATAAAATATTAATATAATATTAAATATATATATATTTAATATTATAGTATTATCCTAAAAAATTTAAAATATAATATTATAAAAAGAAGTATTCTTTAAGAAAATTAATAAATATAAATTTTTTTCTTCATCTAGAACCATAAATATATTACTTTATCTTATGAGTACGTAAATTGATTTTAATTTCTTTTTAAAGATAATTAGGACTAACTACTGAATGTTAAACATTGCATCCTAAATAATGAATAGCTGTTTTTCCTTAATTTTGGCAAGTATTAAACCACCCATGGTTAGTAAATGGACAATCCATATTCCAAATCAGTAATTTGTGAAATCTATGCCAAAAAAAAAAAGGGCGGGAGGGAATATACTTTTGGATCTAATATAATTACATTTTATAGTATACTTACGTTGGAGCAGTTTTAGTCTAAAGTGCAATCTTCGATTTTGCCTAGCATTTCTGCTATATGCATTCTACATTATACATTCCGTTGATGCGTCACTCACAGCAACCAGCGCTGATGGCTCTTTTGACCAGCAGCAGACTATCGCCAGGTTGAGGCTAACCAACTTCATTCAGTGTGATCACACTCGAAGCCATCCAGCTGTCAACAAGGTCTCCAGGAACGTCATGTGGGCATCATCGATTATGTGTCCAGGAAACACTGACACTGAGTAAAGACAAGCCGTCCGTTTTATAGGATGGTAGCCGTGCATTGAAAACACTTGCTGTGACAGAATTTACACTTACTGGCATGCGAAAATTGAATCATTTGCATACTTGGTAAATTGCGAAATTGTGAGATAGTTGGATGATTTTAAAAGTTCGCTTCTTTTTTGTGGAGAAAGCATCTATAAAATCGGTTCCTAATTCAAAATCGGAGCTTTAAATTTTATGTTTTCTGTCCAGTTTAAAATGCCAATACTCCAAAACTATACATCATTTGAAAAAATTTAATAAATTATCGCGTAAATTAAGATTGAAGGATTCTAGTAGACAGGAAACAGGAAGCCAAGCGTTATGTTTAGGAAAGGGCAGAGGTCTCGACCTAGAATTTGGAGTAGTTCGCTCAGTTCCTGCTTCGGGATCCAGACGCGATACGGGAGGGCTCATTGGAAAAGTCTGAAATTCATAAATAAAAGTCACAATGACAGAAAATGTATGCACACGAAATGTGAAATAAAGTTAAATCTTTATAATATCGTATTTCTGTGCACAGAAAGTGGAAGCAAAATTACTTATTGTACATGGACTGAAGACGAATCCAGAAATCCCCAAAAAGTCACATGAAGAGAGATTAAGTGAATATGAGGTGAACTCACTGCCATCAACCCACCCACTACCATTGGAAATGCCACCACCGACTCCACCTTTGCCAGAAACCTCAGTGACTTGCAGTGCAAACTTTATGCAGCCTACTTTGGTTACCATTGGGCACAGGCTAATATTGTAAACATCCATTTGTTTCATTGCATGCCTAAATAATTCCTCTGTTTCCTTTACTTCATCCGTTGAAATCACTTCTCCTTCGGCTACCTATTCAAATCTGTTCACAGATGTGTTTTCTCTCATTAAGATAGTCCAGAATACTGTGCTCTTTTTTTTATTTATTTATTTTTTTTTTATTTATTTATTTAATTTACATAAGAGTTTTTTTTTTTGATGTAAATAAATTTTAATAAATAAGTATTTTTAGTTTTCATCAATAGCAACAAATCAAAAAGATGCACATTAATATAAACTGCAGTAAAAAACAACCATATCGTAAACCATAGAGCGAGATGGGATCTACGGCCTTGAATTTGTAATTATTTCATTAATTGTGCCTGGCCCTAAAATATGGGGCAAAATACATTTTGCAAAATCATATACTATACGAATTTCACAAGAATTTTCGTTTTAAGTGAAAAACTATTGGTTTTTCACTTAAAACGAAAATTCTTGTAAAATTACGTACGTAATGTACTACTCATTTATAATCAGTATTTTTTTTTTATTTTTAATATATTCTTACGGAGAACTAATATGTATTCTCTTATGAATTTAATAGTTAATTTTTTTACTACTTTTTTCGAAATTATATTAAATATAAATCGTAACTATATATGTTATTAGTTTTTTTTAAATTTCTAATTTAGGAATTTCAGACAGTATAGAAATAAATGTGTGTTCGGTGTGTAATTAAAACAGAAACATACTGTATTGTAAAAGATTAAAATTTAAAAAAAAAGTACAAATTAATCCAATTAAAAATACGTCTTTTAATTAATGCCATTGTTTCAAAATAAAAACAACGCCTATTTATAACTTTACATTGCTTCATTACTTCCCAAACTGTCAGGGGCTTTCTGGGCTCAGAGATGCGATTTTAAAGACGGTTTTGAGACACAGGAGAGAAACGCTTTCTTTCGGTGTCTCGTTATAAAAGTAGTTGCTCGGCGGCTTTAGTTATTAATTAAAAGGAATTACAGATTAATTTGAAATTTCAGTTTCACCGCAAAACAAGCTCCGAGATAGTGTCACGAGTCATTTGAGTACTTTGGAAGCTATACATCAAACTCCTAATTAGCAGGCTTTTTTTTCTAATCTACCTTCGCCATTCGGTCGAATCTCAGAGGAATATGAGGAGGTTTTTTCCGCAAAGTTTTAATGAACATTTGGAGTTATTTATTACCGGCCTTAATTACTTCTTCGTCAGCTTCATTTTGAAAATCTTCTCCAATAGACACTCGGAAAAAAATAATGGTTTAAAAGCAAGCCTGAAACTTAATTCACAGCCATTTCCCCCCTTCTGCCACATCGCTTGTCTATTTAGAAACTTGCCACTTTCGCTGAAATAAAAAAGATATTAATTTTATCTAAACAACAGTGAATTGAATGGAGAAACTCGGGAGTTTGAAAACTGATAAAAGTTTAAAAGAAAAATTCTAAAGTAAAGAAATTTCATAACAATAAACTATCAAAAAGTGTTTATTATGTTCAAACTATACCACTATTTGCATGGCACCATTAGTTACATTTTTATTTCCAATGGCAAGACATTACAAAAAAAGCTGACAAATACAAAGTAAAAAATGAAAAATAAATGTACACAAAAGATTTCAACAAGGTTGGCAGAAGTCCTTGCCTCAAGAGTTCCCCAGTTTGCCAGCATCTCTCCGTCTCGGATTCGCCATAAAGTGCCAAGCACTGATAGTGATGAGTTCGGTTCTGCCAAATCACAAAGATCGTAGTTTGGTGGGTCGAAATTCCCAGTGCTATTTGAACAGTGAGAAGATCCTTAATATTACATCGCTTGGTATGTATTCGGTAGAGTAATTGAAATTTAAAATTTTTAGTCATATAGCCTGTTTGATATCCAGCTTTATAGAATGGTATGATAATGTTGAGCACCATGATTGGAGCAATCTCGAGTCCTTTCTTACAAGGAAATCAGCCTATGTGTTCCCAAAAAACTCCACAATGTCCAGGTATCCACTGCAGCACAACGTGCCTCATCCTCAAAGCCAGCCTTCGCAAGTAATTCCGACACTGAAAGATTTTATGTGTATATTAGATCAGTTGTTTTTGATTGGTTCGTTTTGATTCATTAATTACATACCATTATACATACAAATTTTTTAAAATCTTTTTAACCTAACATTCTTATTCACTATTGTGCAAAACTTCAGCGGGAAATGATTTTTTCGCCTCAGCATCGGAAGAAATCGTACTGAAGATGTGAAACTCAGAGTATAAAATCATTGTTTTTGCAAAATAAATCGAAATGTACTTGAGTTAAAATGATTTGGATGTTAGTAGTACGAATCTAATGCAGAAAAAGGTTTATTGTTTAAAGATGCCAAGGCGTGCAAATGGTAGTTTGTCTGAGAGCAATATCCTTGCTGGTCTCTTCTTTTCGCTGCAGGACAACACAAAACGGTCTTTCCTCGGCTTTGATTTCCTTTAGAGTCCACCACACATAGAGACTCACTGCTTTTTAAAGATTCTTCCATTTTACAATACATTCAATATTATAGACCCTTCCTCCATACTGAAGCCTTTCAGATGGTTTCTTTATCGACATTATATATATATATATATAACTAGGGCTTACCTTCTTTTATTTGTCAGAACGTAAACCAAGGCATAGTGAGAAATCTAAAATCATGAGTGATATACACCTGAAAACAACCCGCAGAAATCCTATAAACGCATAACATTACAAAAGAGGTATACTAAAGATAGTGCTAAATGTGTGAGAGCAACTTCAACACGAAAATCAGTAAAAACAAGTACACGTTTAACATAGAATACATTTCTGTGTTTGCTTGTGTTGATTTGGCTTGTCGCTCCACTTGGTTCACACGTTGAGCTTATCAGACCGGGACCTACAGCTTAAAGTGGATTACGAACCCCTCACAAACAGCCATGCCACCGCCAGAATTCGAACCTGAAGACCAAAGCAAGAGCCAATTAAACCACCAGGCGGCTGGTGTGCATGAATAAAGATATCTGACCATGTTTCACATGAAAGCTGCACAACGGCCATTTTAAATCTCTTCAAATAACATGCGAAAATTTCATGATCATTCTGTGTAGTTCATTTTTGTTACAGTTGTTTTGTTTTGTTTTGAGGGAATTTCTGTGTAGTTCATTTTTGTAATTTCAAAAATGTAGGAAAAATATTATACCGAAATTATATAGTACTAACTGATTATTCCCATTTATTATTTCAAACATAAAATATTATAAACATTTAAATAAAATTTATTTTATTCAGACATGTAGTAAAAGAAATAGTATTGGAAGTCTTTCGTTGATATTTGATGCAAAACATATGCTGACATTTGAATACCGTCTGTGTGCTCAGCTCCTTTGAAAAATATGTACTTTATCGTAAGTCGCAGAAATTTTAATAACTCTAAAATATAATAGTATTTGTACTGATGCGATCTTTCGTAGCAGCGACATATGCGAAAGCACTTGTAATATTTTATAATGTGCTTGCGTTACAGTTATAGTTATCTAGATATCTAGAGTAAATGTTTGAACAAGCAAAGTTATATTCAAGCATAATTTTTTCGCTTTTTTTTAAACTTTGTATTTTTATTTTTATTTGTTTGTTTTTATTATTATTATTATCATTTATTTATTTTTATATTATTATTGTTACTATTTCTTTCTTTATTTTTTAATTATTATTGTTTTATTTTATTTATTTACTTATTTATTTATTTTAAATAAATACATTACTTTCGCAATGCACTCAGAATATTTTTTTTTTTCAAATTAATAACGACAAAGATTTTTTTTAATAATTTTTTTGAGAAGGGTAACTATTTTAAAAGCATATCAAAAAATAAAAAAATATTTATTTATTGCAATTCATCAATGTCTGCATGGCTGATACGAAGAAGCATTTTAACACAGTATCCATTTTTATTTATTAATAGTTAAAACTGAGCAAAAAAAGTCGCATTTTTTTTTTGTAATTTTGAACATCATTTATCACTGTCAAAAGTATACCTTTGCTCAAAATATTTATATATTTGTTTATTTTCAGTTTTATATTTCAAATGAGTAAGGCTTTTTATCTCCGTTAATATTATTTGCTTTGAAATCTTTTGAAACAGTTTTACAATGAAAACTCTTGCTACCAAAATATGTGCAATTTAGATTAATTTTTAACAAATTAATAATAATGTTTTCAGATATTGCAGAAATCAGTGCTATATAGCGTTTAAGACATAAGTATAAGTTTAATATGAACCTAAAAACAACCTAATATGCAGGGTGATTATAATTAAAGTCCCACTTTCAAACTCCTCACAATGAGTTCAACTGAAGATGCGATACTTGAAGAAAGGGGAAACGGTACGGCATCGAAAAAAAGTTCCAAAAAAAAATTCCTCCCATCCAATTTGGTATGACCTAGCCGTGGTGGATGGGCTTTCCACTCACAGTGTCACAACAGTGGAATGGATTGGAAGTCATTTTTTTCGTCGAAAAAACGAAACAATCTTGCACTACAGTTGGTTGGATGTGCATATCATGTCAAATACGTTGTCATCTCGATTCAAATTATCACTGGCAGCTGAATTCACTTTCTTTATGCCGCTTACAGCGCCCTCTATTCACATAATTTGGAACTTTCTTTTGATGCCGTACTGTTTCCCCCTTCTTCAAGTATCTTCATTTCAAATTTGAACTAAATGTGAGGAGGGGTTCTTTTTTAACAGCAGTTTGAAAGTGTAACATTAATTTTAATCACCCTATATATTGTTAATCTTCAAACCTATGAGTTGGTCCAAAAACCTGATGTGAGATCTAATACTTTATTTCAGCCAGTTTCGTGAGTGATTAGGATAAGAATTCGAGGCGAAAGTACGTGAAAACTGAGCGTTTTAATTGCTGAGTCAACTATTCAGAGCGCTGACGAAACAGATTGTTAGGCAGGTGCTGTGCACGGAGGGTTCCCCACCACAACTCTTTTGCACGTTATTCAATTAAGGAGAACCCAAATATTTGTCCTGTTCTCTTTAAGGGTCCTAATTTATAACCCTTAATTACGTCACCCCACTTGACAACTCCGACGGAACACTTAACCGGTGAAGTTATGTTTATGCTGAGCTAGGCAGATGGAAATATGCACACTACACCAGTGAAATTACACGTAATTTGATTCTAAAGTTGTTTAAATGTTTATAATTGTTTTAACTCAGAAGCAAAAGAAGCCACTGTTTGTTCAGATGATTCGCAAAAGTTTCAGAGCCAAATGATTAGTCTGGCACTGAATTGATATTTAAGATAAACGGAGCCGTGAATCTAAAAGAAGGTGTTATGTAAAGGAGAAGTTGCAGTCATGAATATACTGGATATTGCATTGAGTTCGTTTATCCCTTTGTGAATGATATTTTGAGAAGACGTAACCTTTTCTAATATCACAGTTTTCATTATACTACTGATTTGATTTGGTTTGTCGCTCTACGGTAATTTTTTTCACGCTTTAGGCTAATTAGACCGATACCTAATGTTTAACGTGTATTACGAACCCCTCACAAACAACCATGCAACTTCAGGATTTGAACCTGAAGCCATTTACTCGACCTTCTTGTGAAATCTTTACTTCTTCAGCAACTACCCATTCCCTTTTGGGTTCGCTAAAACATTTATACATATTTTTATTCTTATTAATTAACTGTCTAGCTTTAATTACAGTACCCTTATTTAAAATTATTAGTTTGGATTGTTTCATACATCATGTTTTTACTTTTGTAACATTTTCTCAAGGGAAGAGTTTTGGCATTTCATTTCCAAGAGAAAAGAAAGTGTGTTATATGAGGTCACAACAACCCATCACTCTAATTTCACAGCAAATAAACATTTTTGTGGATAGTTATATTACATGCATTTAGTGTTTTATACTAATGAGATCAACCTGTCACTCAAATCTGATAGCAGACATTTAGTGTCATGGATAATGAGACCTCATGTGATGAGGGATTGTCTGTGCGACCTTCCCAGGTTGAAGCAATTACAGAGAGAATAGGGACCACACCATGAGTTTGGCATCGTGATGGGTAATAGACCCTGGGCTGAGGTAGTGTCCACTCTAATGAGAAGTGAGGGAAACTAAGCCCACAATCTTGACGGATTTTCTTAAAGGGAGGTTTTTGCAGGAGAAAGATTAGAGTTTTGCGACGAGTAGACAAAGAGTGTTGATTTTCTCTTTTTCTTTGAACAGACAGGAAACTCCGCCTGTTTCTAAAGTGAGCCCCTTGTGGTTTCGTGCATTATGTCGTGTGGTAATTAAGTCTATCACCAGCCACATGTTTTAAATTTGTCGTAGATTAGAGAACTTTGAAAATCTCCGTAATGGAGTGAACTGCATTTGTAAATCAATTCTATATCTTTAATTTTCATTTTTATATAAATAATAAATTGTATTAACCAAGAGTTCTGTATATGTATAATGTTTGTAAATAAAATTTGAAGCGTTCCCTTGAACCTGAAAGTGGCCCTCTTCTTAAAGCCGTTATGGTTCTAATATAGGTTGAGACATTGCACTCTGTTCTGCAAGGCATCGTGCACGTGCCTATTCCGAATGGATCCAACCTACTTGCCGTGTGTTCTACTTTCCAGACACGTCCACTTCTTATCTAAATAAGGGAACGTAGGGGAACATATTATGTGAACCGAAAAAAAGAATGACAGAGAAGACAGGAAATAATAATTATCTTACTCACTGCATTAAAAGTGCTCTACTGAGGCTTTCTCCTAATTACAGATCAAACTATAGATCCCGCTCTAATTAGCCTAAAGTGTGCACACAATAATCGTAGAATGACAAACCAAACTTAATTATAGATATTATCTTCAAGCGTTTTCAAGAAAATTTCATCATGTGTGGCAACAGTCCAGCTTCTAAGATATAATTTTCAAAAGCGGCGCTCAACTTAGCAAAGAATGTTCACTCTTTTTGCTACATTCAGTATAAATCATTAACCGAACATTATTTACAACAAGTCATATTGAAAGAGCAATTTAAATTAAAGTAAAAAGCGCATATCAAAGATTATTTACAAGAACACTTCTTACCAATATCAATAGCGCCTGCAATTTGTATAGAGACTTTGGAAAAATAAAATTCAATTGCAAACCTAAGTCCATAATAATAAGGATTTAATACATTCAAGTTTTGGCCTAGAACTATTCATTAATCAGACTTCATTTATTTTTTGACTGATAAGGTTGCTGTTTCTTATCCCATTTGGTTGACAACAGGGCTATGAACCCGGGTGTTCTTATGGAAGGTTTAGTATGATTTTTTGCTCTACGGTCATTTTGTGCACACTGTGGGCTATTTTTGCCGTGACCTACAGTTTAACGTGGATTTCGAACCACCAACAAACATGCAGGCCACTGCCAGGATTCGAACCTGAAGCCTGTGGTACCAAAGGCCAGAGCGCTAGTCAACTGACCACCAAATCGCTTTCATAGAAGGAGGACAGCTCCTATAGTGATTGAGCACCCGCAGGTAGAAGTCTGACTTGGTACCGTGACGCTGAAGAAGTAAGACAGTGCCTTCCGTGAGAACGTTTAGTGGGAAATACACCTCAATTTGCGTATCGTATGGGAGAAAACCGCCGGAAAACTTCCATTAGGTATTCCGACTTACGAGGCAAGATGCTGAACATCACAGATGTCATCGGAATTCCTGTTTTTTGAAACAGTGCCCACAACAAAGCATCCAGGGGCGCACGTTGCCACTGAGCCACGATTAGTCCACTGATATGAAGTATTTTATACTAGTGTAGTAAATGTTTCATGCTTTCTAGTATAAGTAGTGTATAATTATATGATAAGCAGTATTTTAGTATAAATATAGTAGGTAGTATAGTAGTAGTATTAGTACAAGTAAGTATATATATATATATAAGTAGTAGTATAGTATTTTATACTATATAGTATAATTAGGGCATAATAATATAATAAGTAATATTTCAGTATAAGTATAGGTTGTTTATTAATAGTATTAGAAATAGTAAGTATATATATAGTAGTCGTAGTAGTATAGTATATTGTACCATTATAGGCACTGATAAGTAGTATAAGAAGTATTTTAATCAATGTATATATATATATATATATATATTGACCAACACAAGTAATATTTGTAACCACACATATACGCGCGCATATCAAACAATGTTTATCATCCTATAAAAAAAACGACTTCTTTGAAAACATTTTCTGCGGGGTAGAAAAAGCTTCATTAAAAATGAACAGAAAAACCACAGTGTGTGGAAGGCGGAGTTATTCTTTTCTGTGGATAGATCATTATGAAGATTGTGTGTACTTAAGAGAAAATGATATTGAAATTGTGGGCGGATAATGGGAATATTTACCTTATTACCAACGAATTTCCTTTTATAGCCCTAAATATGGATCTCATTGTATGCCAAGAAGTACCCAATGTATAGTGCAAGAAGGGTATAAAATTACAATAAAGTTTTTTCTCTTGACCTACTTAGTAAAAGGAGTGTTTTGAAATAATTTTAGTTCCCATTTAATAAGTCAGGCATAATATATTTATCTTATTGAAGCCATTTGTTTACACATAGGAAAATTAATATTTCGGGAAAAAGATCTACTTGAATTTTTATCTTCTTTTAGTAAAAAAAATAATCTAGAGTCAGTGTTTTTAAGAAATTTTTTTATTTTAAATTATTTTTTTAGATAAAAAACTTTCTAAACATTGATTAGTATTTTTGGTAAGAATTTTATTTTTTAATTTAATTTATTCTTTTCGAAATGAATGGAAAACAAAAATTATTTCATATTTTATCCTTGTAATTATTTAATATTTTTATCCTTGCAATATCTATAGGTAAATTGAACATAATTTTTAATAAATTTATCTATAAAGCAGCAGAACCCGGCATATGTTGTCCTGCACAAAAAAAAAAAAAAAAAAAAAAAAAAAAATGCATTGTAGCATATCACGCAATGCATATCACGAATATTTCTCCATGTTCCAATATATGCGCAAACTCATTTTCATGGATATCGTTTCAACGGTCTTATAAGATGAAGTGTTGCAGCACCCTCTGGTGACAAGTAGGTAAAGTAGATAGCGTGAACCTATTTTCCATACTCAAATACGTATTATTACTCTTTTTCTTAGTGATGGGATGGAAGGTACAGAAGTTGGTAGACTGCAGCACCCTCTGGTGATGACTTACAACAATAGGGATGGCATAAAAGCATTTTCCATGTTTTATCAAACACACACACACACACAAAATTTCATCAAAACTGTTCCAGCCGCTTAGGAGGAGTTCAGTGACAAACGCATGTACAGAAGAATTATATATATAAAGATTAGAGATCATTATTTTTTACCAATTTCATTCTCTTCTCAAACTCATTGCCGTACATTTCGATTAAACATTCATTTAAAAAAATTTTGTTAGTTAATTTAAATGTTAGCTAATTTGGTAGACAAATATCATTTTAAAGAAACAAACATGTTTAAAAATTGTGCAACAGTATTGTTCTACAAGGGACAGTTATATTGTTCTACAAGGGACAGAGAGCCACTTGCGGCGTTCAGAATAAATCGTCAGTTCACACCTAACCTCTCCCGAAAGAGGACGTACGGCAAAACAGGCACTGTTGTTAGGTACCAGCTCTCATCCCGAAAGCTAGAAGTGGAATCCTTCTACGAACGTATAATTAGGTGTTTTAAATGAATTAAATATTGCTAATTGTAATTGTGGTGTTGATGTTGTTGTTTAAATGCTGTGAAAATAAAGCTGTGTGTTCAACAACCCGACCACACCCTGATCCAGCTGCACAAGCAAACTGACATCTAGTACACCATAACATAATTAATTAATTTCTTTACAGCCGCTATATATTTTTTACTACCGGAATTCTTAATAGCCAGTATGACTGCAGCAGCATGTTTTGAACAAAGCACAGAAGACCCGACGTTTCTTGAGACAATCGTTACCGGCGACAATTCCTGGGTGTGCCTTTATGATCCGACGGCAAAGATCCAATCCTCAAAAAGGTACACAACATCTTATCCTCGTCACACGTCAAATCCAAAACAAAAGTGACGCTCATTGCGTTTTTTCGACAACGAAAGGGTAGTGCATAATGAATGTGTTCCAGTTGGACAAACTGTTAGCTGCTCTTCGTACGTGCCAGCTTTGAAACTATTGAGGGAGACAATTTGATGAAAATGTACCTCCAAATAAGAATAATCAAGGCATCATGACAAAGCTCTCTCTCACACACATCGATTGATGTGCAGCCATATCTCGCCCAAAAGAACAATCCACTCCTCCAACAGCTTCATTGCTCACATGATTTAGCATGATGGAATTTCTGGCTTTTCCCCAGGACCAAATTAAGCCTCATAAGCCACCTTTTTGACACGGTGAAAATATCGAAACCATCGCGACAGCTGAACTTCGGAAGATACCACAAGAGGAATTTCATCCTTGTTTCCAGCAATGACAACAACGGTGGAAAAAGTCTGTGTGTTCCGAAGGAATCTACTTTGAAGGTTCGGTTTGTGGCTCTGCAGTCATTTTGTGCACACATTGGGCGAATTACATCGGACAGACGTACAGTTTAACGTGGATTCCGAACCTCTCACAGATATCCATGCCACCGCCAGGGTTCGACCCTGAAGCCTGTGGTACTGAAGACCAGTGCGCTAGCCAATTGGCCATCAGGACAATTAAAGGAGATTAAGTAAATGTGTAAAAATACAGATTTACAACAAATTCCGGGAATGATTTGACTGCCCGTCGTATATTAAATATCATATTATATATACATTTTATGATACACTGAAAAACTTAAGCAATGACAATTATTATTTTTACGAAACGTGCGCTATATATATATATATATATATATATACGCTTTTTTACGTCCTACATATATACTTATTTATTTTAATCCTTATAAATTATGGCATTTTTATTTACTTAATATGTTTTGTTTAGCTTTATCGATATGATAATTTTGCCCTATTTTAGAGTCTGATAAGATATAATAGGCGACTAGAAATTAAAAGATGTAATATATAAATATGCCTCCCTTGAACTATGTGTTATATGCATTATAAATAAATATGCAGATTCATTATTACTTAAGAAATTATTCTTATAATTAAATAAAAAGAAAAACATATTATCATTTCAATTATTTTATATTTTTATAAAAACATATATTTATTTTTTTTATATTTTTCTGCAAGAGGAAGCGACCTCAATGGTTAAAAAAAACAATCTAAAACCGCTTTTATTAATTTCTTTGACTAAGATCCTCATTAAAAAAATACTTGTACAAACCATTTAAAGCCGACTTGAAATGGAACACAGATATCCCTGCTAAAGTCCAACTTTTTAATTGCCATAGTTCTAATTTTCCTTTTTTTATTGGAGGGAGTAGAGATTTTAAAAAGCAGTACCACACAGTATTTTATCCACTTTGCGTCCTTGGAAAACGTCCTTTTATTTCTAATATTCCGAATGTTTTTCTGTTGTTTAACTATTTTAATAAGAAGCATTTTCTAAATTTTCCAATTTTCGAAAGAACACTTCTTTAATTGAAAACGTTTTTCAGCGCCGCTAATCATAAATTGAAGGCGAAAAGACCAGAAAATAACCAAGATAAATTTTCAGGGCTGAAGAAATTTGCATCAGGATAGTTAAAAGAGAAAAATCGGGTTCAAAATCTGTTGCAAAATAAGATGACTCATTAGCGTTTTAGAAAATGATTTTTTTTAAATACAAATGGATTGTAGATTCTGAAAAAAATTTTGTTTTGTTTCAAAAATTTGAATAAGAGAACATTTTTAAAGATTGCAAAAAATAAAAAAAATATATAATGTTCATTAGATGTGCGACATTTAGCCAACTTTTTAAAACCACATGTGCATTAAAGCGTCTGCAAAATTGACGAGTTTTCTAAATCAATTGAAACAGATCTGTACCGAGTTGTAGCGTTTCACCAAGATCTGTTGTTTGTTCAAGTCCGATAAATCTGTCATTTTTACTCATTGCAAAAATAAGTTATCGATATTGATTTTTTAATACATTGATATATACCAATATTCATACATTAATATCAATATTACTTCATAGAAAAGTGTTCTCGGGCATCTGTCACTTCAAAACTCATCCATTCCATTGGATTGACCTTGCTGACACTCTTTATAGCGCACATGTGGATGTAATATTTTGGCTAATCTTCGTATTTATATAATATCATATAATAGTTTTCCAGCATATTGTTAAAGGATTCATAAAAAATAAATGAAATAGAAAATTCAAATGTCTAATACAGCGAGAAGGAACTGCCCAATATTAATAAACAATACAATAATCGAATGTAAATGATATTATTAACAAAATAATTGTCGTCAAAGTACAGAAATTCCCTTATAAAATGCAGTATAACTGCATTATTTCCATTAACAAAATTAGAAAATTCGGGAATTTATCTCTGTAACACAACAATTTTAGACAGGAGGTGTTTTCTATGCCCTACGCGCAACAGTCCTATTAGACCGGGATGTACAGCTTAACGGGGTTTCCGAACCCCTCACAAGCATCCCTGCCACCTCCAGGATTCGAAGCTGAAGCCTATGGTACCAACGACCAGAGTGCTAGACAATTGGCCATCCGGCCGCTCATTTAAAATAGGGAGACGCGCTCTATTTTATTGCTGCTCTAGGTTTGTACGCCACGTTTCCTTAATTAACCCCGTCTGAAGCAAACAAGCTGGAGGGAAGGGTCGTTATTCGGAAATAAAACACCAGAACGGGGGGCGTTCACCTCTGACAGGGTTAATTAAATAACCCTTTCGTCCCCGACGCGGACGCGTCATCCAATCCGCTCCCGGAACGCGCGGCGCCCGTTTCCACTCGAGTGTTCGAGGAAAGGCGCGTGACGCTTCCGCCGGAGAATCTTGGCAGATGGAGACAGAGATGATTAAGATTCCCCGAGATTCTTACTTTACGGGGATGTTTTCGCTGAACAGATATTCTGTTTTCGTGCTTCGCAACACAGCAGAACATGAGTTGCAAATCAGCGAGCATTCATTGAAATGAGTTACAAAAGACATTCTCTTTAATATCTCATCCTCCTTCTTTTCTAACTGACAACATTTGGGAAAACAACGTTATATTTAGGAACGAATCTAATCGAATAAAAATGCTTCCACTTAAATAATAAATACACGTGTTAAATAATTTTTATGAGGATTAATATTGGATTTGTTTCACTTGTGATGCCTCTACTTATCGTGTTTACTATTTTTAATTAAGACATTTGTTATTTTGATTCCTTCCATAGGAATCTATACCCCAAAAATTAAAGATATATTATAATTACAAATCTAGTCATTTATTTAAGATGTGTTATTCCACCCCCTAAATTTAGTTTTTTCAGCCTCAAAAAATACAGCAAATCTTCTTTATTTCTCTTTGCACTTTATACCAAGGTCTTTATTTCTACGTCAACGTATCAATATTTATAATTCAATTGACTGTTTTCTGTTATTAAATTTATTTATAATGTTATTTTTAGAACAATTTAATGTAAATAAAATTTTTTTTGAAACCTTTGTACGTTCTTCATGGTCCATTACGTTTACAATTAAAATATTCTTTCTAATGAAATAACTCAATCTATTTTTATCCGTAAGACTTATTACTTGACATCCTATTTATTGAGCTTAGAAATACATTATTGTGAATTATATACTGGTATATTATTAATATACTAGTTATATTTATTGATAAAGCTACTGTCGTAGTTTAATGTATATGCTCCACATCATGTCTATGTCAAAATCTGTTCAAGTAAAAATATAAAATAGTGCACGTAACGTAAATAATGAATATAACTTCTGAAGAGATGACATTTCCACCCAGAAAAATATCATCAGAATTTTCCTTTACTTTGTCCTCGTTAAATTTATGGATAGTATAACAAAAAAATGAATAATAATACACTTTATACTAATAGTTGCATTTGAAGATGTTAATAAACTTAAAAGAATACATTCGGATTATAGTTATTTTTTAATTCTTTCTTAAGTAAACAATAATTTTTAATTTCAAAATTTTTATAATTATAAAGTAGATAATATTGCGTTACTGAAGAGTTTTTATAAGATATTTAAATGTAAAAGACACCGTATGTAAACAAGTATAAATTTAAGCAATCATAGGGGTGCAAAAGAAGACATGTCAAGATAATTAAGGACAAACTATAAATTTTATTCAAATGTGACATTTCCAAAGTCTAGCTCCTTAAAGTTTTTTCATTTTTAAAGATAAATTACGTTGTTTCCTTTTTACCATTGGGCGTTTTGTGATGATAATTATTGCACAGATCTGTCTTCAAATGTCTTCGGATATTCCACAGTAATTTTTTGTTATTGTTCTAATGGAGCTGACAGCAGCAGTTAATCTTTATGTCATCAGCAAGGGCTGCACCGCTGTTGCTCATTGAGCACTACACAGGATGTACGTGTAGCTTGAAAATAGGCTACGGACGCGCGTCACACTAATAGTAGTAATGAAACATTTCCGTAATAATTTTTTTTTATATGTGGGAATATGGATTTAAATTACAAAGATTATTTCATAATTTTATGAATGAACATTGGTTAAAAAAGTTCTCCTCTATTATTCTTAAAGCATTGATTGATTTTATTTTACATTACTTCAATTTTCATTTACATCAATTTAAAATAAAGATACAATTTTTTAGAGGAGCAAAGTGTATTTTTTTCTCCAGTTCTAAATAAGCTAGAAATGAACCAACGTTCTTTTACTATGAGACCAATTTGACTTGACAAAATATTATTAGCAAACGTATCTTTGCCTCGTTATAACAATTCTTTCACAAATTTGGTTTCTTGAAACAATGGTCAGCCATTTAAATGAATTTATCGACAAAATGGTTTATTTTTCAATACGCAAATGTATTTTACTTTATATAAATAATTCTTCTGTACGTGTGTTTGTCACTGAACTCCTCCTAATTGGACAGATTTTGATGTCATATTTTGTGGGTTGACAAAACATGGAGACTGTGTTTATGCTATCCCCTTTTTTGTAAGTGGCCACCAGAGGGTGTTGCCGTCTGTCCACTTCTATACCGTCGAACCCATCGCTATGAAAATGGGTAATAACATGCATTCCAGTATGGAAAATAGGTTCGCGCTAACCACTTTATGGTTTCTTGCCACTAGAGGGTGCTGCAGTATTTCGTCTTTCAAAAGATATATCCATGAAAATGAGTACGCACATTTATTGGAATATGGAGAATATAGTCGCGATATGTAGTTTTCTACTTTTTTTTGGGGGGGGGGGGGGCACGGCTGGCGGGTTCTTCGGGTTTGTCAATAGCGTTTATTTTTAAAAATTAAAAACATAGTTTTTGAAGACATGCCATTATTCACTTTTTTTTATTAAAAAAATCCAATTGAGAGTTCAGATGGAAGTTAAAAATAAGAAGGAAGGTTAAAGTTTCATCTATATATAGATAGATAGATAGACAATAATAGAGAAATCAGGGCAATAACAAAATTTCTCAACGTGAAAAAAAATATTATGTTGTCATCTCGTAAAAGCGTCTAAGCGTTGTTCTTTTTTTTAGGGGGCGGGCCGATAGAAGATCCGAAATGCATTAATAAATTTCCCTCGGGACTGCGAACTGTATCAGGTTTTAAAACAATGGTTAGTATGAATTCTATTCTTTATTCAAGTCACGATTTCTTGAAATATGTATTGCTTCTGTATTCGAATAGTATTATTTAGCTTTATAGTATTTGAAGTTGACTTTAAAACAAAGCTGCAGCAAGTTACAAGAAATTGTATTAGGGGTACCGGAAAGTAATGTTTCTGCGCATGTCGATATTCGTTATTCCAGGGGTGGCCAACCAGCGGCCCACGTCGACCATTTTTCTTTCCCTTGAGATGGATCGCACTTTTACAAAATATATTTTTTTTATAGTGGCCAAAGGAGTAAAAATCAATAGATTAAAAAAATACGTTATTTGTGCATCCGTATATTTAAAAATTAACTGTCTAAATGTTGAGAAAAAATTAACTTTGATTTTAATATAATATTCCTGCGAATATAGGACAGATAGTGCCGGTTTTATTGATGAGTTTGCAGAATAATCAAAATATATTCTGCGAACTCATGATGTACACGCATCTTGGAACATCTAATATAATAAGATCTATGTTTCACTTTAAGTGACCTCAGTGACGTAATAGTAAACACAATAACAATAAATCATCATGTTGCAATTTTTCACACCAATAATATGTCCATAGAGGTTCTAAATCTAATATGCGGTTCGCGAAGTTAGGATGCATTTCCAAAATGGCCCGCAAGATCATTTGGGTTGGCCATCCTTGCGTTAGTCATTTATCAGTTCATTGTTTACTTCACAGTCGTGCAAACGCATTTTAAGGTTAGAGTGACTTGTTTACTCGTAAATAATAACATCTTACTTTTTTTTCTTTGCAATTTATGGTGAAATGGCCAGCCAAATATCAGAAGGGGTACATGTCCTCCATTGTATGCTTTTTGCTTTGCTCAAGCGCTCTTAATCAACCCTGGTCGATCCTCCAAGAACATTTGCAGCACATTGTTGTTAAAGTGAGCAGTGCAGGTGTTTGGGTCCCGCATAATCTGTCCGAAGAAAAGAAATCTAACCAATTCACTTCATGCAACGTATTGCTTCAGGGCACAATGCAGAAGTGTTTGTAGATCGCTTGATCACTGGAGAGGGAAAATGGGTCTTCTCGGATAATCCAAAACGCAAAAGGCAGCGGATCGCTCCGAACAAGCCAGTTTTACACTCAAAAACAGCCTTTTGTGTGTTTTGGTGGAATATTCGCTGGGGCCGTTCATTTTGAAGTGCTGAAACCTGGACAAACATAATGCAAACCTTTACTGTGAAGAATTGGATCGAATAAATCAATCTGTTGTTGTTCTAATGCAGCTGGTAATACAGAGACAGTCATTTATGTCATAAGCAAGGCCTGCACAGCTGTGACTCATTGAGCACTACCCAGGGAACACGTGTAACTTGAAGACGCGACTAACACTACCTCCATAACGCTCTACAATTCTGGTAGACCGGGGCTTGTGGTTTAACGTGGATTCCGAACTACTACAAACATCCATGCCACGGCCGGGAGTTAAACTCGAAACCTGCGGTACCGAGCGAAAGAGCGCTATCGGCCATCAGTCTCCCTGTTCAATAAATCAGTCTATTTTCCTCAAATACCAAATGACTTTTATCGATCCGGCATTGAAAATTTGCACTCTAGATGGCAAAAAGTTGTTGATAAACAGGATGATTACATTATTGATTAAAAATGTAAATGTAAATATACATTACTTTCATGTTCCCCTAATATACAGGGTGATTATAATTAAAGTCACACTTTCAAAATACTGTAAAAAAAAAGAAACACTCGTCACAATACATTCACATTTGAACTGAAGATACTTGAAGAAGGAGAAAATAGTATGGCATCCAAAAAAAGTTCCAAAGTGTATTAACAGATGGCTCTTTAAACGGCTTAAAGAAAGTGAATTCGGTCGCCAGTGATATTTTGAAACGAAAATCATAACGTATTTGTCACGAGGTGCGCATAAAACCAACTGTAGTCTTCAATGTGCTTGATGGTTTCTGTTTTTGGGCGGAAAAATGACTTCCAAATCATACGACAGTTGTGATACCTCTAACACTCTACCTCGGCAAGGGCGTACCCAATTGGACGGGAAACATCGGTGGAATTTGTTTTGATTTCCGCACCGTTTCTCTCTTCTTCGAGTATCTCCAGTTCAAATGTGAATTCATTGTGACGAGTGGTTCTTTTTTTATAGCATTTTAAAAGTGGGACTTTAATTATAATCATCCTGTATATTGGAAAACTGTATCAAGGGATTAACAAAAGAAACTGAATTTTCGCTACAAAATACGATAAATGTCACAAACGATAATTGTAAAATAAACATTATGGGATCTGAAAATAAAATATTATTTTAGATTTTAGAAAATGAGAGAAGATCATTTTTATTTTATCCTGCGATTCTTGGGATATGAACATAGGCCTTAGCACGTGATATCATCACTTGGGATTCGAACATGAATCATAATCACCCTGTATGTTTCATTGCTCTAGTCTCCTTCTTCACAGACTGTATCTTTCAAGCTATTATAGATGACTTCAAAATAACATTAGTAATTCTGACTCACTCTCTAATAAAATGTGTGGGAGGTGACTTCATTCTGAGAGCTGAGCTTCCATAAAACAGTCGCATGTTTTTTCTCCTTTCACTTTCGACCTGGAGGAAGTAAAAGCCCATTAGATCTCAAAGAATAAGGACGAAGGTAGAAAGAGCTGCCTTCAGAAACGGAGAATTACTTCGAGCCGGACAAAAGAAACTGGTTGAAAGTAAATTGCTTCAGAGTCTCCCAAAAAGTACTTTAGGCCGACAACGAAAACAAATGTTATTTTTATTATTGAATTAAATCACCAATTAGTAATAAGAAAGGTGTATTAGTCAGAGATATTCTGGCATTTATCTATTTTTTCTCAATCAGTTTTCATAGAACAACAATTACTCATTACAGGATTCAAAACAATAAACAGGAAAATTATTTGTTTCGAAAATTTTAAATCTTTTCTTTTTTAAGCAAGCATGGAAAAAGTATTTTAGAATAATATTAAAAATCAGCGTAATTTTAAGGTGTAACCGTGGTTCCACCTACGCAACCCTGTTTCCTCCTACGCACCGCAAGAGCGCATTTTGTGGAGTTCAGAAGAAATCATCAGTAAGCTGTGAGACTCTCGCCCAAGAGGACGCGCGACGCAACGGGCGCTAAATGACAATCTCTCATCCCGAGAGCTAGAATTGTAATCCTTCCCCTCATCCATAATTGAATGGGGGTTCTACGTGGGTGTTGTATTAGAAATTAGAAAGAAAATTAAGATGCCTTTTCAGTAATAACATCCAGTTAATAATAATTTTTTACCAGATGCATAGTACAGAAACAGATAAGTTAAAAAATCCATGCTATTGAAAAGTATTACACATTTGTTTTGTTTCTTTGCGAGTATGTATAAGTGGAATTCGTTTTTACTTCAATATTATGGACAAATTGATGTGTTATTTGAAAAACACCATTTTATATCACTGTAATTACAACAAAGGGAATCTGTTTTCATTAGTTTTAAAGCAGCTATATTTTCAATAAACCTTGTGCAAAATTCGCCAGTTACTGATTCATTCCGATGAATGAATTTTAAAAACAGATTTGCGCCTCAGTGAATGGAACCGAAATTCTTAATTACGTATCGAGCGAGTTTCGAGAAAGGCGATTCTTCTCAGCTGAGATAGCAGCAGCTCAAATCATACCTCGTGGAATCCATTTGAGCGAACATTGTGTCCTTGGGCAGTTTCAATTCCGCCCTCTCGAGTCTCCTTCTGAAGGATTCGGCCGCATCAATTAGTGTCCGCTTACCGCTCTGCCAGTCGACAGACCGTGTTTAGTAAAAGCTTTCAGATCAATAAGCCCTGCGGCCAACAGCACTCGGGACTGAGATCGAGATCATGTAAATTGCGCAATTTGCATCTATCAAATTTCATTGAAATCCCTTCTGATATATTTTGAGATGAGAATATTGAAAAAAAACCAATCCCAGCGATGTGTAACTATTTAACTATCATCACATATTATTTATAAATCTTTTTTTTTCTAATGCAGCTGGCAAATAGACCGTGAACTTTTAATGCCATAAGGGCTGCACCGACGTTACTCACTTTGCACAACGCAGGGGGCGCGTGTAACTTGAAGATAAGCCATGGACGCGAAGTAACAATGCCCCCGCAACGCTCTACAATCCTATTAGGACCGGGACCTCCGGTTTAAAGTTAATTCCGAACCACTACAAACACCCATGGCACCGCCGGGACTCGAACCCGACACCTGTGGTACCGAGCTCCAGAGTGCTAGCCACTTATTCAACTATCTGCATATATATATATTCAGGGGCTCTATTGAGGCAGAATGCTCAGGTTCGAATTCGGTAGCAGTATGAGTTGCAATAGCTGGCCTCAGTAACTAGAAGACTCGATGGTGACTTTGACAATGTGTGTAAAGCATCGACAAGCAGGCCGCCTGGTGGGCTCCCTTACGACACGTTCAAGCAGTGCAAGTTACCCAGGCGGAGATTTTCAGAATACTCGAATCTATACTGAATCTAAAAATACGTGGTCTGCGGCAGACCTTAATTTTCACACGTCGTGATACACGAAATCACAAAGAACTCAATTTGGAAACAGACTTAAAGTTCAGCCTGTTCAGCCACTTTAGAGAAAAAAACACACTTCCGGTCGACTCGTCGCAGAACTCTCTTTTTTCCACTCTCAAGAAAATCCTTCAAGATATGGTGTCAGCTTCCCTCATTTCTCAGTGGAGTAAGCACTTTCTCAGTCCCTGGTCTATTACCCATCACGTTGCAACAACTTATGATGTAGTCCATAATCCATCTGTAATTATTTCGACTTGTAAATGTCGCACAGATAATCGCAAATTTCATAAGGACTCACTATCCATGACTCTGAATATATGCTATCAGACTTAAGTGGCATGTGTTCTCATGAATACAAAACACAAATTGCATGTAATACAAATATCCACAGTACTGCATATCTGCTGCCAAATTTGAGTGACGTGTTGTAATTATATACTTGTCAAGTAGCATATATTCATCTCTCCTGGCAATGAAATGCACAACTCTATGCTACAGTAATATTTTTAGCTTGGAGTTTTGAATTTCTATGTTGTGAAAACTATTAGAAATTATTTTAATTTAATTTCTTTAATTTAATGATAAAAAGGAAACAATATATTTTTTATATCAAATTGAAATTCATCAGTTGCTTTGAGTGTTAAAAATATTTCTGCACATAATAGGGTTGCTCTTACTAAACCTGAAAAGTGCAATGCTATAAATTACTAATTTTTACTAAAATTCCATTTAAAAGTTAAAAATGCAAATAATTTTTTTTTATTATTTAAAAAATATTTTACATGTATTGAGTTTTAATTTTTAAGATGTAAACTTCATTAAAATTTTTTTTAAAATTCAAACACCTTCTGAAAAAAAGGCTCTTTCAAAACCTGCATGAGCATAAAATGTATGAGTTTCTATGCGCATAAATACATTAAATCCAGACGGAAGTTTATTTCATTCAATGTATACGATGAGAAAGGAGAAAAAATGACTGCCGAAAGAGTCTTATTTGCGAAACCTTCTAAAATGTCTCTAGAGACAGTAGCATTACAAAAACGTTAGCAGGCTCTATTTTGCTCGTTTTTGGAGAAAAACATTCTTTATTTTTGTGATTTCATTTTGAAGTCTCAAGAATTAAATTCGAAAAGAAAAAAATTAAAGAATTTCGCTCCTTTCAGAAGGACATAAATGAGTTTTATAGAACTTTCTTTTAAATTCCTCTTTAGATCTCTCCCGTCGTCCAATTAGAACGGGAAAACAAAATGAAGCAACTTCTTAATCGCTGTGATATTTCGGCGAAACACTTCTTGAATTACTGAGGAAGAATGAATACAAAATGATACAAAATGTTAAAAAATGCTTTTAAAAATGTAGCACATTATGCTTCAATTTTCTCTAACCTGCTATGAAAGAAAATAGGACTTCATTTTTGTGAACCATTAATTATATATATATATATATATAAATACATAGATAGCGTTTTACATGTAATATAGTGTTATTTAAATTATAATCATTCATTTAATTTTAAATAACATAAACATATTTTGTGAAAAAAATCTTTATTAGCGGGAAAACGATTTTCACCAGAGATGACGTGAAATTATTCAGAGAGAGAAATTAAAATTTATGAACAAAACAAAACTTATCGTTTATTTAATAATAAAGAGAAATTGTATTGCCTTCACTTTATACAGTACTTTTAATGTTTGGATTAATAGCTTGATTATAGACACACATGTAGTACAGAGCATAATAAACATGCCTAAAGGTATCCAAAAATATCAGCTTGTACAGAGGAAACAGTACATGATTTGCTTCAAATTAGGAGACGGCAACTGCTCAGAAATCTGAGTAGTACAGTGACATTGACTGTGAGCCCTGTTAATGCTGTTGCATTTGAGCCAATGACAATCGACAAGCATTTAGTACCGATCGGGGTGTTGTTTAATCCTGTCTCTTGGCATTCAAATTTCGGTTGGTTGGCGACACGCAATCATTCTAATGAAGCCGCGATCATTAATGCCGACCATGTACCTTGGAGGCAAAGAAGATTCTCTTCCCATTCAATGCTCCAGAAAGATTTTATTTTAAAAATTTGGCGTGTGTTATGTCGTTTGTATTGTTTGTAACAGTGAATGCAACTAGCAATGCCAGTTGCATTCACTGTTTCAGCAATGAGGAGACTCGATGGCGATGTGCGTAAAATCGTCTTGCATTTATCGGCAGGTTACCTCTAATGTAGTCCCAAAATCAATGTCTTTACCTAGTCGGGAATACATACGTGAAACACGAGATGTACCTATCGATGTTCAATAAAATAAAGTGGCCTGATGGCCAATTGGCTAACGCTTTGCCTTTGGGTACCACCGGCTTCAGGTTCGAATCCTGGGGGTGGCATGGATGTTTGTGAGTGGTTCGGAATCCACGTCAAACTGTAGATCCCGGTCTGTGTAGCCCAAAATGTGCAGAAAATGATCATAGAGCGACAAACCAAACCTCAACAAAAAAAAACTATTGGTGCGAAATATTCTTCACTCAAAATAGTTTAGTGCCCTCTAGTAAGCCGATATAACATGACTTTACTGATTTTAGGACACCTTGTTTCACATCCATTTGTATATTTTGTATAGGTATATGTGTCTTTTAATATTCGTAGTCCTTCAGAAATAAAAATTATGCTTTCAAATATTTTCCAAAAGCCCAACTCCATCGTTTTCTAATCTTAGCTGCTAACAAACTTCAGACAAAAATTACCCTCGCTTATTTAAAACCATTAATACTCCTTATTAAAATTCCTTATTATACATTAATATTCCTTATTATACAATAATATTCCATTAATATTCCTTAATGTTCCTGATTTAAACCATTAATAAACCATTAGTATTCCTGATTAATATTTATTAATATTATAATCCATATAAACCCTCAATATTCCTTATTATTTCCTTATTAAACCGTTAATATTCATTATTTCCCTATTAAGACCATCCATATTCCTTATTGCGTGTGGTACTGAAACATTTCCTGCGTTCAAATAAAGAATTTTGAAAAGAAAGTGACGAAAAATAAATGAACTGAAAGACATTGTAACAAACAGTAAAGAAGGTATCCAACTCCTTTGAAATTAATTTTACTCAAACACTACTATCCTTAAAAAATTGAAAGTTTCCTCGAAAATTGTTTGAAAACTAAAAGTTTCACCGAGCGCTCTTTCATCTTATGGAAATTTGAACCCATTTGCATTTCTGAGAATATCTTTCAATAAAACACAAAACGCATCCACTTTTGAGCTTAAAATGGTATCCATTTACGACGAGTTACTTTAAATACATTTCCCAGATTCCCCCTCAATTAAACAGGTTTGGGGAAAAATGTCGTTTGGGGAAAAATCGGTCCATAGCAGTTAAGGATGGTGAACAGGTTCCATCGCAATAAAAAATTAGGAGCATGACTCCGCAAAAATTAGTTACACTTTCATAAATAATCATGTTTGGATCTTTCAGTATAAATCCTTAATTTTGAGTAAATTTCGAGTTCTAGCTCTCGTTACCACGGGTTTTGGGTTCGAGTCCCGGTGGGGCCAAAGATGTTTGCAGTGGTTTGGAAGCCATTTTAAGCCGTAGGTCCCGGTCTCATATAACTGTAGAGGATCACAGTGACCATTCAGATTTCTCTCTCACCCACATAATTCTCAAACTGTAAAGGGGTAACTCAGCTCTAGTCACAGTGGTGTGCTGGCGGTATCGTAGTAGTACAAGTTACACTAAAGGCCTTCGTTGTGCACTCTCCTCCCCCTGGTTTGCATAAGGCCAATAATATTCCATTGATACCACTGTAAATGGTAGGGGGTACATATACCCTTAAGTACGAGGATGGCGTGTGGAGAAAAGGAAGGACAATCCCGACTCGTGGTTTAATGGTAACATGCACAGCGGGATTCGGGTTTGAATCCGTAGATGGTGTCAGTTGTACTCAGTGTTTCAGCAATGAAAAGAATATAATTAATGTAATAATATTAATATTTATTATTTATTATTATTATTCCTTTTTTAAAATCATCAATATTCCTTATTATTAATATTATTAAAACCATTAACATCCTAATAATATTCCATAAGGAATTTTAATGGGATTATAATGGTTTTAATAATAAGAAATATTAATGGGATATATTATCATTATTATAATCCATATAAGCCTTTAATATTCCTTACTATTTCCTTATTAAAACCATTCATATTCCTTATTGCTGGAGATACTGAAACATTTCCTGAGTTCAAATAAATGAATTTTACACGAAAGTGACGAAAAACAAATGAGCTGCAGGACATCGTAACGAACAGTAAAGGAGGTATCCAACTCCCTTGAAATTAATTTTAGTCAATCACTACTATCCTTAAAAAAAGGAAAGTTTCCGAGAGTTCCACCGGTTGCTCTTTCATCTTACGTAAATTTGAACCCATTTGCATTTCTGAGAATACCTATCAATAAAACACAAAACGTATCCACTTTTGGCTTAAAATGGTATCCATTTACGACGAGTTACTTTAAATTTATTTCCCACATTCACCCTCAATTAAACAGGTTTTGGGAAAAATGTCGTGAATGCACGGATTTGCAATTGAAAGGCATTTTGCCACCATCCGATGAAGATTCTGCTAAAAGATTTGTAAGGGAAGATTCAGAAATTGTTATTGGATGTATTGTGGTTATTGATTTAGAAAGATCATTTTTAGACATATATTTACGAATATATATGTACATTTCTTGGAATGGTAGTTATTAATTTCAAGAAAGCAGATTTCAATATTTGATTTTCTCAACTTTTCAACCTAAAACACTACAGTAACCGGAAGTAGTCATAATAGGTAGTCATGTGGGTTGGTTAAGACATTCAATATCTACCCTTCACCATGAATGAATAGAAATAATTTTTAATGTTATATACATATAACAACATATAAACGAAATGTGAGAATCAGCAAAATTGACAGCACGTAAAAGTTATTCCTAAACACGAAACATGAAAAATAAGTAAGAATAACGTTTAGTATATAATAACGTTGTTAGTTTCACAAGGTTCAGTATACAATTTTTCTTTAATTACCATATGTGTGTGTGTGTGTGTGCAATACACACAGTCCAATCACATTAATGTGACCACCTGTCCAAAACCAGAATAACCACCTTTAGCAGAGCGGACCTCTGTGAGACATGCAGGAAGAGAGTCAATTAGATTTCTGAAGGTGTTCACTAGGAGGTTGAGCCATCCCGACTCCAGTGCCGTGGCCAGCTGCGATCGATCACGTGGTTGAGGATCCATGGCACGAACAACCCGATCGAGGAGGTCCCACAGATTCTCGATTGGGTTTAAATCGGGTGAGTTTGCTGGCCAGGGGAGTACGGTAAACTCATCCTGGTGCTCTTCGAACCACGCACATACACTGGTAGCTGTATGACACCTCGCATTGTCCTGCTGGTAGATGCCCTCATTCTGAGGAAAAATAATTCGCATGTAGGGGTGGACATGGTCCGCAAGGGCAGATGCGTACTTGTGCTGATCCATCATGCCTTCCTCAATGATGAGTGCACCCAGTGAATGCCAGGAAAACATTCCTCAAACCATAATGTTCCCTCCTCCAGCTTGGATCCTTCCGGCAATTGTAGCAGGTTGGTTGCTTTCAGACGTTTCACGCCATATACGCCAACGTCCATCTGTCCGATGGAGCATAAAACGTGATTCATCGCAAAAAATCACCTGTCGCCACTCTGTGGACGTCCAGTTTCGGTACTGGCGTGCAAATTCCAGCCTTTGTCGCCGATGAACAGCAGTCAGCATAGGTGTATTAACCAGGCGTCTGCGCAGCAATGTTCGCTGAACCGTTATTGAGGATACATTCTTGGTAGCCCCATGGTTCATCTGGGCGGTCAGTTGCACGTCTATTCGCCCGAACGCATCTCCGTAGCCTTCGTTCGCCTCTGTCATCTATAGCCCGTGGTGCACCACATGTGCCCTGCCACTGATTTTGGATAGTGCCATTTTACCATGCATGGTATACTTTTACCACGGCGGCACGCGAACATTTCTGAAAATTAGTCGTTTCCGAAATGCTTCCACCTTTAGCCCGAAAGCCAATAATCATGCCCTTTTGGACGTTGGATAAATAGCTATATCTCTGCATTATGCCAACGATTGAAATGCTTCCGATGCTCTAGGACATCCTTTATATACATAATGTGCTGCCATCTGCCACCTGCCTTTCACTTTGATGTCGAAAATAGGTGGTGGTCACATTAATGTGACTGGACTGTGTAATATAAAACATTCGCTATTTCCTGAGTCTCATTATCCGTGATACAGAATATCTGCTATCCTATTTGAGTGGCAGGTTGTTCTCATGAGTACAATAAAAAACATTGCATATAATATAATTACCCACAATAAAGCTCGTCTGCTGTCAAATTTGAGTGATTGGTTTATTTCATATTTGTTATTTGACTAATATATAATAAATTCATCACCCAGTTCGTCACAACTCATAAACTCATAACTAAATTCATCACTCAAATGCCAAAAAACCCCCCAAAAAACAACTCTTCTAGTCAGAAAAAAAATTCTACAGTAGTGATGCATTAGAATAGGTCACGTTTTCTTAAAATCTCATTTAAATAGTAATTAAATATGTAAATTTAATAATATTATGTTATTTTATATGATGTACAACTTTTAATTGTTTTTATCTCAGGGATTTGCGATTAAAATTGTTTGATCAATAACAGCAAATGTTATGAAGATAACATTAACTTACTGGACTAATGAGTGTTATGAGAACTAAGATATCAGAAAAAAGTCACTTTTTCAAATCAGACATTGTGAATAAAGCTTTAAATTTATAATTTAATTCATATGTATGTATGGTGTTTGAAATAAAAAATTAAACTGATTTTCGAAGACGGACAGACATACACACTCACACACACGTATATGTATATATAATATTATATTATGTATGGTGTAGATTTTTTAATCATTTTCTTCTTAAATGTAAGTGAACTAAAACATTTGATTTGTGAGAGCAACCATTATAAAGATTTCACCTTAGTGGACTCAGCAGTGTAATGAGAACTATGATTTTAGAAAATATTACGCCGTCTCAAAGTATCATTCACAAAGGGATAAACGAACTCAATTCAATGTTTAGTATATTCGTGATTGCAACTCCTGTTTTACATAACACCCACTTCTATTTTGAATAGATTCATGTCTCCGTTTATCTTAAAAATCATTGTAGTGCCAGACTAATCACTTGTCTCTGAAACTTTTAGGAATTATCTGAGCAAATAGTTCTTTTGTTGCTGAGTTTAAACAATTATGAACATTTAAGCAACTTTAGAATCAAATTACGTGCAGTGTCTCTGGTGTAGTGTGCAGCGGCGGAACATAGTACTGGCTGCCTCGCTCAGCATAAACATAACTTCACCGGTTAAGTGTTCCGTCGGAGTTGTCAAGTGGGGTGACGTAATTAAGGGTTGGAAATTAGGACCCTTAAAGAGAACAGCATAAATATTTGGCTTATCCTTAATTGAATAACGTGCAAAAGAGTCGAGGGGGGAAATCTCCGTGCACAGCACCTGCCTAACAATCTATTTCGTCAGCGCTGCGAATAGTTGACTCAGCAATTAAAACGCTCAGTTTTCACGTACTTTCATCTCAAATTCTTACCCTGATCACTCACGAAACTGGTTAAAATAAAATATTAGACTTCACATCAGGTTTATAAACCCATTCATAAGCATATGATTACCAATATACGAAATGTATAATTTATGAATATATATATATATATATATATATAAATATATATATATATATATAAGCATAAGCATAAGCATATGCTTGTTTATTTTTAATTTGAAATAAAAGAAATTTAATTTCTATAGGATAATAGCTCAGAAAACAGACTGAAAAAGTTATTTTTTAGGAACGATACTTTACCGATACTTTTTATACTACCGAACGATACTTTTTATACTTTTATATATATATAGCAATATTATTCACAAAAGAATAAAAATTAAATATATCAATTGAATCACAAGTGCAGTTCACTCCAAGGACGGAGATTTTCAGAGTTTTCAAGTCCACGACGAATCTAATTGCCTGGTCTGAGACAGACCTTAATTATCACATGGCGTGATACACGAAACCGCAAAGGGCTCACTTTGTAAATATGCGTAGATTTTGGCCTGTTCGGTCAGTTTACAGGAAAAGAAAGGAAAACAACACTTCTTGTCGACTCATAACAGAATAAACCTCCCTCTTTCTCCCTTTCCCATCTTCCCTTTAAGACAACCCGTCAAGATGGCGGGGGTAAGTTTTCCTCACTTCTTTGTGGAGTGGACATTTCCTCACCACATGATCTATCACCAGTAATGATGCAACAACTCATGACGTAGTCCATATTCCATCTGTAATTGTTTCGACCTGGGAAGATCGCACAGACAATCGTTAATTTCATGATGTATCATTACCCATGACATTGATTATCTGCTGTCAGATTTGAGTGACAGGTTGTTCTCAAGAGTAGAAAACACAAATTGCTTGTAGTATAAATATCCACGATACGGCGATCCACGATACGGCGATCCACGATACGTCTTATTTTCTGTTAGATTTGAATGGCATGTGTTTTCATTAGTACTAAATACTAATTACGTGTAATATAAATATTCGCAGCACTGCTTTCTGCTGTCAAATTTCAATGATAGGTTGTTATTATGCACTTGTTAAAGAGTACACATTCCTCATTCTTGGGAACAAAAATGCTGCATCTCATATGACGCCTAATGCAGGCTCATGAAGGAAGTTTCAACTTCCAATATATGGGTCTTTAAAAGTAAATTAGAGGTTTTTATAAACCGTGAATAAGATGTTCAGAATACCAACAGCAAGAAATGAGTTAATGTATTTTAAATGACTTTAAACAAGAAATGTGATATAAAGTTGGAATTTATTGGAGAAACTATATTGGGCTGTTTTGGGGTTCATATTAAAAATATAATTATCATCATAGGTTTTAAACATTATTGACCACAAATTTCTGCAATATCCGAAAAACTTTAGTTTTAAAGATTATTTTTTTTTAAAAGGCCTTACTTTGCTAAAATTTAAAATAAATTATTAAACAGCACGTTTTCGATAGCAAGAGTAATCTTTGTAATATTGTTTCAGAATATTTTAAAGCCAGTAATATTAACGGAAAAAAATCTTACTCATTCGAAATATAAAACTGAAAATAAATAAACATATAAAATATTTTGAGCAAGGGTATACTTTTGACAGTGATAAATGATGTTCAAAATTTAAAATATAAGCACTTTTTTCGCATAGTTTAAACTATTAATAAATAAAAATCGATACTGTGTTAAAATGCTTCTTTGTATCAGCCATGCAGACATTGATGAATTGCAATAAATGAATAATTTTTTTTATATGCTATTAAAATAGTTACCCTTCTCAAAAAAATGATAAAAAATTATCTTTGTGGTTATTAACTTGAAAAAATAATATTCTGAGTGCATTGCGAAAGTAATGTACTTATTTAAAATAAATAAATAAAATAAAATAAAATAATAATAATAATAATAAATAAAAATACAAAGTTTTAAATAAAAACTGTGCTGGAATATAACTTTGCTTGTTCAAACATTCAGATTTCTAGATAACTATAACTGTGACGCAAGCTCATTGTAAAATATCAAGTGCTTTCACATATGTCGTTGCTATATAAGAGAGCAAGCAGCATTGCAAATACTATAATATGCTATTTCTGTGACTTACGATAAAGTACATATTTTTCAAAGGGGTTGAGCACAGACGTTATTCAAATGTCAGCATATGGGGAATATTACACCACTCATCAAGCAATGCCCTCCGGTTGACAGGTTGACAGGTGGGAGGGGGTTGATGGGCTGCAATTCGTCGGCCAAGCATATCTTACACATGCTCTGTTGGATTCAAGTCCGGTGAGTATGCTGGCCAATCCATACGGGTGATATCCTCCAATTGAAGGCATTCGTCTACAATGTTTGCAAGGTGAGGACGGGCGTTGCCATCCATAAACAGAAATTCAGCGCCCATGGCGAGCCGAAACAAACGTACATGGTGTTCCAGAATGACATCCCGATAGATGTGGCCTGTCATCATTACACTCTGAACATGCAGGTCAGTTCTGGAACCAAGAATAATTCCTCCCCAAACGAGCCATCCTGCACCACCGTAACGGTGTCGTTCAATGGTATCCTCTTGGTCGTAACGGGTACCTGGCGCTCTTCATATGAAAGTCCGGCGAGAATCAGACTGCAAATTAAACCTGGACTCGTCGGAAAACATCACACCAGATCACTGTTGCTGTGTCCACAATGCATGCTCTCTACTCCAAGTTAATCGCAGGCGACAGTGAGTTGCGGTAAGTGGAACACATCTGACAGGCCTACGAGCATATAGACCAATGTGCCCTAAGCGTCTGTACACAATCTGAAGCTGAAGAGATCTGACGAGACAGATCTGATGCTGTGCTCCGTCTGTTTCTTTTAGCAGTAACTGCTACATACCGGTCCTCATTCGGCGTTGTAACTCGGGGGCGACCTGTGCTGTAACATCTACTCACATTACACACTGATGACACCAGATGACACTCTGGGCGATTCCAAGTTCCTCGGATACTTCCAGCTGGGTACGTCCACATTCCAGTCGTCCGATAATTCTACCACGTAAAAAATCATCCAAATGCTTCTTTTGTGCTATAACTATGCGGTTATTGCACTGAAAGGCTTTTAAAGCGTTTGTGAACAATTTTACTTATTTGCCACCATTCCGTATATACCCCTCTCTTACACTCTCGTCATTGCGACGTACTATCCGCGCCATCTGGTGGTTTCCTGTAATTTGCATATTCTTCTTCAAGATGTGTGTGATAATTCTACAGGTGAAATTTTTATTTTAGAGTTCAATTTCTGTGTGATTCTGAATTATCCTTAATTTATGGACATGAGTGTACACACCCTCACACATGAAACTAAATATATATATATATATATATAGAGAGAGAGAGATAACTATATATATATATACATAATTATATCTCTCTATATATCTATACATATAAGTATCAAACATATCTGTACAGAAATAAATGAGAACAGTTAAGAAATAAACTAGAATGAACAATTGAATAACTATAGGCACAACCGTATTTGCTGCACGTAAATTATCATTACATGCAATTATTAAATAAATCTATATACATGCATATATTGATTGATAATAATCATAAAATGAATGTGTACTGAGGGAAAATATGAATTCAGTGCCGCAGGCCTGCGAACTTGTCTAACTGTCTGAAAATATAGTTATAATTTAACTCGGATCAAAATGCTCGATATTTCAAAACATGCTTTAAGAATAAAGAAAAGTATTTTATTGAAATTTCAGAGGAAGCAAAGGAACTCGATTTACCTTTCTGGAATAAAATTAAAGTATACAACGGTTTGGTTTGGTTTGTCACTCTACGGTCATTTTGTGCACTTTAGGTTCATTAGAACGGGAGCTAAAGTTTAACGTGGATTCCGACACCTCACAAACATCCATGCCACATCCATATAGATTCGAACTTGAAGCCTAGGGTATCAAAGGCCAGAGCGTGCCGAATTGAAGTCCCTAAAAATATTTGCTTAAATTTTTAATATTAATATTAGTTACCATTTTTTAAATATTAATATTAGTTACATTTGTTAATAATAATAATGTTTTTTTAATAATAATAGTTATATTTTTTTAATATTAATGTTCGCCCAATTTTTTAAAATATTAATAGTTACATTTTTTAATATTAATATTAGTTATATTTCTTAAATATTAGTTGTAGTATTTAATATTTTAGAGTATTTAGAATAGAGTAATTAAATATTCACATTCCAAATATCCGATTGAAATAAAGTAAAACTGAAACATTTCAAGGGCTTTTAATATTTCATAACTTTTATAAGTTCATAATACTGAATGGTTCGTAGCATTTATCAGTTAAACAAGCCTTCAACTTCACTCTTCAGATAATATGAAACTGACCGTAAAGAATGATTCATTAAACTTAAACAACAGCCAAGTCTATCGGAGGCGTTCATTCAGCTAGAAAACACAGACTCCTATTTAACGTCAGGTTATCCAAAAATTCTTGGAGTATGAACTATTATTAGAAACATTTCGTAATTTAAAACAACTTGAATTTATGGGATACAGTTTCATCGTTCAATAGTTACATGAAAATATTTACGTTGATGCAATTTAAAGCTCGTGCTTGTCTGATGAACCGAAAATAGTCCACAAATATAAGTATAGAGGATTTATTATATATTTCGTAGTTTAGAAGTTGTAAAGGTATTTTACTATCAATTTATATCATGAAAATTGAGTTTAAATGGGTAATAATATTTCTCATTGGTTTTATTATTCAGTTTGTTAATTTTATTAATTTTGAAGTAAGTAGGGTTCTATTTTGTTGAAAAAATAAATATTAATATTGTAAAGTCGATCCTTTTGTTAATTTAAGTTTTTGTTAGTGATTATAGCTAAAAGTTTTTATACAAAATTATACAGGGGGATTATAATAAAAGTCCCACTTTCAAAATGTTGTAAAAACAGAACCATTCTTCACAATGAGTTCACATTTTAACAGCAGGAAACTGCAAGGCATCAAAAAAGTTCCAAAGTGTATTAATAGATGGCGCTGTAAGCAGCCTAAAGAAAGTCAATTCGGTTGTAAGTGATAGTTTGAATTGAAATGACAACGTATTTGGTATGAGTTGCCCATTAAAGCAACTGTTGTTTCGGTTTTTTGAAGGAAAAAATGACTTCCAAGTCACAACAATTGTGACACTGGGAGTGGAAAGCCTCTCCCCCACGGCAAAGTCATATCCAATTAGATTTTAAAAATCGGTGGAACTGTTTTTGGAAACTTTTTTTTTGATGCCGTAATATTTGTCCCTTCTTCAAATATCTTCAGTTCAAATGTGAATTCATTGTGACGAGTGGTTCTGAAAGTATATTTCGAAAGTGGGACTTTAATTATAATCACCCTGTATAAAGAGTTATGTAAGCCCTGTTTGTAAGATTTTATTATTTCCATGAATAATTAGTTGTAATGAAAGCAACGATAACAAAACAAAGGATGTTTCCATCCATTTTTATAAAAGTAATCCTGTAACCGTGCGTCCTCCTACGAGCTGGCAAGAGCGACTCCTGCGTCATACAGGAGAAATGGTAAGTAGGTCGCGAGACTCTCACACAGAGGAAGTACAGCACAACCGGCGCTTCCACTGAGAAACGTTCAGTTAAACTACAGTCTCTCATCTCGAGAGAAAATATATTTAACGCAAACCTGTGTATTAATTGGTCTACAAACTCGCACCCACAGGGGAAGTATCGTTTCGTGTATCTGAGTATTAGGTTTTCGGCTTTCAAGTGGAATCCTTCCAATTATAAAATTCCATAATTAATTCCGGCGTTAAGAATTAATATAATGCGAAATTTAATAAAACGTCCGCATTATATTAATTTTTAACGACGGGATGTAAAATGAGTAAGATATCTGTCCAATTTTACCTGTTTGTTAAATTTCCAATTTATTTAGGATGGTAGATTGCTGGTACTATGAAGTAAAAGGAGGTCTTTTCCTAAGTTTGTGTATCTTTTGAAGATTTAGCTCCGGAATTTCATTGCTATTGCCTTAGTTCACCCTTGCTATTTACGACTGCTATGTTTTTTTTTACTAGCGCCCTAGCACTCATGTGCCACAGATGGTTCTAACAGATGGTAGTGTCATGGATGTTTGTAGAGGTTCGTAATCCACTTTAATACCACCATATTTTATGACATTCATATTATAATTTGATCCGCTTTCGATGTTCGGTATTAATTATAAATCTAAATAAAAATTCATTAAAGAAGTGGGATTATAAAAATCAATCTTAAGTCTTTGGACAATATACTGCTTGAGCAAATAACTTGTATTTGCATTGTACGAGGTTATGTTCTGTATATTTCAAAATTGTGTCCTTAATCCAACGGGCTAACACAGGAAAATTAAAATGATTATTGCAGCCAATTTCCAATGCATCCTTTCTATCTAAACACAAAAGGCCATATGTTGAAAATGAACATTATTTTTATGTTAGGTCGTACACACTCATCCTTTTTTTATTAGTTTACGAAACCAGTCCATAATGATATTCTTAAGTTGCATACAGATGACTTTGAACGATCAATACTTTGTATTTTCAATCGTAATTTTAGAAAGAAAAAGTAGTATCTAAAAATAAAACAAACCGAAAAAAAAAGCACTATCACTGCACGGGAGCTATAAAAGTAATGAAACCCATAAACTGCCAGCTATTCTAGTTACATGAGAAGAAGAAACATTTTTGGAACTCTTCGACTAAAATTACTTCAACGCAGTTATTTTTCAAAAATCGTAGATTCGGCAGTCAATGTTAATTCGAAATGAATGTTTTGAGAAAAGATGATTTTCATTAAAGATTGAGCAAAGATAGTTTGGAAATTTTACCCCTCACTATTAATGAACTTACTTTAAAAGGAGCTTTCTGTTAGCGTTATTTTTAAAGGCTGTTTTTTAATGTTTGATTGTACGAAATAAATCATTATCCAACAATTCAAATTGTTTTTTTTTCTCTCCTTAAATTTTTTCTGAATACATTGTAGATAAATAATGAAATTCGCATTCTAAAATATCTTAATTTCTTGCTTAGATTCTGCATTGAGTAACCTACGGTTAAAAAAAATAAATAAATATAAGTCATTTTACAATCCACGTGGTCTTCGCACTTTTGTTTTGAAATCCCGCACACCAATCAAATATTGTTTTTATACTAAAAAAAACTTTCAAAAACGTTTTAAGAAACTTTAATGAAATTTTTCTTAAAAGGTTTAAAAGTTCTTTTAAGATTTTAAATAAACGTTTAAAGAACTTTTAAAAAATGTGATAAAACCGGAAAAACCATCCCTGCAAAAACCGGAAGTAGGTAGGCAATTAAGAATTAAAAAGACAAAAATGAGACGGCCTTTTTTATAGGGTTTAAACTCTTTTGTATTCGTTAAAGAAATGAAGATCGCGATCAACATCAGTTAATTATAAACTCTGCCTTTTGATAAATGTTTATGAATTTTATTTACAAGTTGATTTCGGGACTTTTGCTGTCTGATGGTCTATTGGCCAGTTCTCTGTTCTTTGGCACCATAGGCTTAAGATTCGAATCCTGGTGATGGCATGGAAGTTTGTTAATGGTTTGAAATCCACACTAAACTGTAGGTTCGGTCTAATTAGCCTAAAATGTCCGTAGAACGACAAATCAAACCAAACTATGTGCGCACCTTTATTTATGCGTCAAACGTTGATTTGGTACATTTGCTGTTTTACTTAGAATAACCCTATAGTTCGTTTTTCAAATTAAATTTATTTTTAAAAATTTGGAATATCTTAAATCTCAACCAACTTAAATCTCTCATCTCAAGGGCTAAGGCATAGATAGGCATAATAAGACCTACCTAGCATAAACAGAGCTGTTCCTTACTAAGTTATATTACTATCAAGGATTATTCAATGTGAAGTTTTGGTTTGATTTGTCGCTCTACGGTCATTTTGTGCACACGAGGGCTAAACAGACCGGGATCTATAGTGTAAAGTGGATTCCAAACCCCTCACAAACCTCCATGCCACAGCCAGGATTCGCACCTGAAGCCTGTGGCACCAAAGGCCAGAGGTCCAGTAACCAATTGGCCATCAAACCGCCTCAAAGTAAAGGAGCAGATTACCAATTCGAAATCTGCAGCCTAGTGGCCAAGAGGCTTGCTCTCTGACTTTTCGTACTACAGGATTCAGGTTCGAATTCTGGCTGTGACATGGATGTTTGTGAGGGATGCGGAGTCCACTTTAAAATGTAGGTCCCAGTCTGTTTATCCCTCTTGTGTAGAAGATTACCGTAGAGCGGCATTTAAAAAAGTTTCTAATGCAGCTGGCAAATATTTAGACAGTTGTCTTTTTTGTTATAAGCAAGGGCTTCATTAAAAATACTCACTTAGCACTACCCAGCGGGCACGTGTAGCTTGTAGTTATGGACGCAGAGTAACACTAACCCCGCAATGCTCTACGATCCTGTTATAACGGGACCTACGGCTTAAAGTGAATTCCGAACCCCTACAAACATCTATGGTCTTGCTGGGACTCGAACTCGAAACCTATCGCCAGACCACTAGCCGCTCGAGCATCAGACCACTAATAGTTCATTGTAAATAAAAATTTGAAATCTGCTCCTTCGTTTTGAATTAGTATAAGAAGTAAAATTAATAGATATACCATGCACCAGTTTAATCATAAATTGTCCCCCACTTTTCTGTACTTTTTATTTTATAAATTAATCGGGGGAATTTGTCTGACTAAACTATCAAAATACGTATGATACAATTTAATATTCTAAACTAAATTAATAATTTAAGATAGAATGTAGCCCATAAATTCCAATATGACCTTCCGTCGAGACATATTCGCCCCGAGGATGCATTGTGCCGACCTTCTCGCCCTGATGGAGGCCGTCATTCCCGACTTCGTGACCGTCTCGGAGGGCGATCGGGAGGACAAACCTAGTTAGCGAACTACCGATTACGCTCTAATCCTCCTTCTTCCAGGATGTCACGTAGGAAGCTGTTACGATAACTATCTCTTGGTTGGGCACGTCGATGAAAGGGGACCGGACACAAATTGTGCCATTTTGATGGTAGATCTGTATTTCTGGAACGGACACCTTGTAATCAGGGTCACGCTCAATTGCGGCGCCTGATAGTCGAGGAGCTAGCGCCCTGGCTTTCGGTATCACAGGTTTCGGGTTAGAGTCCCGGTGGAGCCATAGATATTTGTAGTGATTCGCAGTCCACTTTAAGCGTCA
The DNA here is from genome assembly GCA_021605075.1 of Caerostris darwini. NCBI lineage: Eukaryota > Metazoa > Arthropoda > Arachnida > Araneae > Araneidae > Caerostris > Caerostris darwini. Next base: position 76,465 of record BPLQ01011645.1, on the reverse strand, counting down.
CAGCGCCCAATTAGACTTCTCACCCACATCACTCCCAAAACTGTATAGGGCAACTCAACTGTAGACACAGTGATGTGGTCGGGTGTAGTAGTAGTAATATGCATAAGTTACAATTTTTTTTTGGTAGAAAAGATGATTTCTGTTTCTAATTTACCCATCATAAATCGTACCTAGTCAAGTCAAGTCGAGAAAAGGATAGTTAAATCTTTTGTCCAGAAATTCTCTCCACAGGATTTGAAGGTGGGGGAGAAGATATAATCATGTAAATTTTGGTTGCATTAAGTAAAGTTTTAATCCAACTTGTCCAAAGTATATTCTATGGCCAAATAATGGAGTTGACTAGTTAACAAAAAGTAAAATCAGCTTCATATTATTCTGGAAAACACTACACATTTCTTTTTATTTCAAATGGCGGACGCAAAAGACACAACTGGGTCCATGCAGAACAGAACAATCTAAAATAGCAAATGGCAAAAGAAGAAATGACACACGGACCCATTCGTCACCGAGCATCCCCATACCGCTCCCAGAAAGATGAGGCAGAGATCGTTGAAGGTGAGCACAGTCCATGAGGTTCCCGAAGGTCGCAAAGCCTGCAGCAAGGCATCTTCGAGTACATTTACGTGATGTAGATGCCTAAGCATGACAATCGCAGTCAGTTGCGAGACGAAACCGCCTTCCTCCCAGACCAGCCAGAAAGATTTGAAATAGTGTTCCACCAAGACTTTTGGGAATTTCTCTCCTTTTTATCTGGGTTGTTCTTGAGGGTCCATTGAATGAAGAATCTTGCATTGTTGACAGGGTTGAAGGATCTCCTTATACTATCTAAATTAATTGTTGAATAATCTACAAATTGAAAGACTTGATTAATTATTCATTTCAAAGAGTGAGATAATACTTTCCTAATATTTTATAGCATGCAAAATCATTACTTCATATTATATTAAATACATAAAAAATGTCTTCTATTATTACTAATTAAATTAAATCAAGTTCCAGAGTTTTTAAAATTGTCATATTTTATTACAATATCTACTTATGAAAATATTTTCAGAAATTCTATATTAAATATTTATGAAACTTTTCTGAAAACATTATTAAATAACTAAATTTAATAATCAAAACTAAAAAAAATCCTACTTAGGGGTACCGTATTTATACTTTCCTGGAATGTCCATTTCATTACGTTATTAGACTTCCTAAAAAGGACATTCTCAAGATTATTATCCCATTCCTCCTCCAAAGTTTGGTTTGGTTTGTCGCTCTACGACCATTTTGTGCACACTTTAGTCTAAATAGACCAGGACCTACAGTTTAACGTGGGTTCCGAACGACTCACAAATATCATGCTACAGTCAACCTGAAGCCTGTGGTACTTTATTTGTATGTATGCTTTTATTTGCATGCATTTATGTATTTCTATCGATGTGAATTGTAAATAAAAATAATAATAAATATATAGAATCCATTATTTTATAAAATAAATAAAAATTCATTAATTTAAAAATTAATTAAATGTCATTTTGAAATATCAGTTGTATGGTAAAAAAATTAAATTATAATGTTACATTTCGCAAAAACGAAATTCTTACAAGTTTATCAAATTTAAAATTTTACCTAAGAAATTGTAATTTTAATGGGGTGCCTCATTACTGCTACAAGTTGCAAAAAATGTCTGGAAAGTGACACAAAATTTCAAAAGTTTGCATGTAGACATTAAAAAGAAGATTTACTAACGTGAATGTTTGCCCTTGCATTTCTAAGTTATAGTGCTGCTTTGCATTTTGATACAGATAATTAGAGAAGGAGAAATAAATATAAATTTTCCAGTTAAATAATCTTAAGAATATTAAATATTTATGCTGCAATATTTAAATAATCTGCACCGAAATAAATTAGTAATATTGCTAAACTGTGAGTAGAATATGTATTTAATTATCATTTAATTTAATTACTGTGAGCTTAATTATATATACGAAATTATTATAACCTGGAATGTGTTTAAATAAAAATTACTCTGTATTATAAGCGGGAAATAATATAAAACTTGTGATACATTAACAGCATCTATGCTTAGATATTAATATTCCAAAATGACATAGGTAAATTAATTTGCATTATTACGTTATTTACATTATTATGTTGTTACTGGTCACCCTGATTTAGGAAAGCCTACACCAAGTCCAAGAGACCCCGTCGCAGACGACTGGGGCATGGCTAAGGCATAATATACGGCATAATATACAGCTTCACGTTAGCGAGGAACCACGAGGGCAGAAGACTGACTAAACTTCAAGGCAACTATTACAGCGGGACCTACGGTTGAAGGTGGATTTCGGATCACTACAAATATCCATAGCACCACCGGGACTCGAATACAAAACCTGTGGCACCGAGGGCCAGGGCGCTAGATATTCTGCTATTCAAGCCCATTGTTGCCAATGAAATGTACTTTTGAGTATACTATTTTTAAAAGG
>BPLQ01011645.1:0-70548 GCA_021605075.1 Caerostris darwini | reverse complement strand
ATATAAAACATAACATAACCATAACATAAAGTAAAATAAAAAATAAATATAACAAACATATAAAGCGTATAAAACATAACATAACCCTACATAAAATAAAATAATAAAATAAAAGTGACAAACATAAAACAAAACATAACCATAACATAAAGTAAAATAAAAAAATGAAAGAAGCATAAGCATAAATATATAAAAAGTATAAAACCTAACCATAACATAAAGTAAAATAAAAAAGGAAAATAACACAAACATAAACGTAACATAAACATAAAGTTGCATTTTAAAAAAATAAATAATTTGTTTTTAATGCCTTGCATCTTTATTTCACTACATAAAATGTTATAAAAGAACAGCATTAGTACGTAGAATGAAAACACAACGCATCAGATATTTTCCAATACTCTATGAATAAAAGTGTATTGAAAATATTTATATTTGAAAATCATATATTTATAGGTTTATTCTGAAGAACAGATTAAAATCAGAGACATAAAAAAAAATTCATTATAAATATCTTACACTACACTTTAATATCTTTCCTGTTCAATAACATTATAACAATGGAATCAGAATTGGAACATTTTTTTACAAACACAAACTATTATCTGAAGTATTTTTTCGAAATCTTGCAGCTGTACGTATCAGAAAATCGAAAAAAAAAAATTTTTTTTTTCATCTCTGTCTTCAAAAGTTTGTTGGAGAGCACTCGAGATTTATTGCTCTTTCCTGGGAAAAAGGTATCAATACAAAAATAAAGATAAAGTTTCGATCCGTTCATTTTTTTTTAATGTTATCTGTATTACGGTTTGCAAAATCTTATAGTCAATCATTTCAACTAGAAAATATAACCTAATGTAAATAAATAATGTGAGTTATTTTATTTTATTAAGTAAAACGATGAGATGAAAAAGTAAAAATATGAGATGAAAAGTTAAAAAATTGAAATAAAAAATTAAAAAAAAGGAAATGAAAAATTAAAAAGATGAGATGAAAAATTAAAAAGAGGAAATGAAAAATTAAAAAGTTGAAATGAAAAATTAAAACGAAGCGATGAAAAGTTAAAACGATGAGATGAAAAATTAAAAAGATGAGATGAAAAATTAAAACGATCAGAGGAAAAATTAAAAAGATGAGATGAAAAATTAAAAAGAGGAAATGAAAAATTAAAACGTGAGATGAAAATTAAAACGATGCGATGAAAAGTTAAAACGATGAGATGAAAAATTAAAAAGATGAGATGAAAAGTTAAAATGAGGAAATTAAAAATTAAAAAGATGAGACGAAAAATTAAAAAGATGAAATGAAAAGTTAAAATGAGGAAATTAAAAATTAAAAAGATGAGATGAAAAATTAAAACGATGAGATGAAAAGTTAAAAAGATGAAATGAAAAGTTAAAAAGATGGGAGTGCCCACTGATTAATATACAGGAAACTCAATGGAAAAAATTATATTAATATTACTCAAGAAATAAATTAACATTCTATATAATTTCACCCACATATCATACAACGCATAACAATACACACACTAAATCGTTGTAGGATGAAATCAGCAAAAATTTTATCATATCAAATAATACAAAATTGTATGCGAAATATTAATTTTAATATTTCATATAAAACCAGTGAAATAAATTATAAGAAAAGGTACTAACTTCAAAATAATAGCCCTTAAAGATGCTACCCAGACCCGAAAGTTAATCAAATAGAGTGTGTCATTTTCCTTTTTTTAAAATACCAAGTACTTTGCCCAGACAGGGACAGCAGATACGTAAAAAAAAAGCAACTAAAGGAAAGCGTGGCAGAAGCAATCTTTCCTCTTTCTTGAACACAATGAGGAGGCATTTCAGCCATTAGACGGCCATGGATAGTCAGTGCCAGTTTTCAGCCACAGATGGGGGAACTTTCAGCGCGGTTCCGTTACAGCAATCATTCAACAGAAATCGAGGCTATTCAATTCATTTATACACGTATAGAACTCAATATTTTTTAGTTCCTTTATTTTTGCATCATTTTAATTTGTATGCCACAAATTCAAATAAAAATGTGTGTTTTTTTGTATCATTTTAATTTATATGTGGCATATCATACAAATTAAAATAAAAATATTTGTTTTTTTACGTCATTTAATTTGCATGTATCATATTATACAAATTAAAATTAAATGTTTTTTTGCTTCATTTTAATTTGTATGCAGATTATCACACATATTAAAATGAAAATATTTATACCTATATATTATAGAATATGAAAATCATTTGGCGAAATATTTTTGAAAATAATCTTCCAAACAGTTCTATCTTCACGGTGTTCCTTTGACCTATGCTACCATCAAAGTATTTAATTTAATATGCGCATAAATTCATCCAAACAATATTTTTGTAAGTGATATCTACAAGCGAGAAAACAATATTTTTGCTAACTGCAACCGAGAATTATCCATTAACGGCTTATAAAGCAAGCTAGACGAACCCCTGAGACTGATAGTTGGGGGAAAAAGGGAAAACTTCGCCAATCCTGTTTTTGTAAATCCGCCAACACGTTCCCTGATCGGCCGGCTGCACATGACAAGCTTGTTATTCTGACGTTCGGGTGGGCGTAGGCACCGCCAATTAAGACTTTTCCTGCCAAATTTTTCTTTCTTTTTTGGGTATTGGCTCTTTTTAAAAACACTTGTCTGTTTTTCTTTTTTCTCTGACGTTGTAGAAAGAAAAATAAAAGTTTTTTTCTTCTTCTTTTTTATGAATGGATCTTATATAAGATCTTATTATATAACACAGGGTTGATCAGTGGTTCTCAAACATTTTCTACTTGGGGAGCATTTAAAAACCTACACATAATTATAGACCTACTCTATAAAAATTTCTGTTTTGGTTTGTCGCTCTACGGTCATTTTCTGCACACTTCAGACTAATTAGACCCCAACCTACAGTTTCAGGGGAAATTCCGAACCACTCACAAACATCCAAACTACCGCCAGGATTCCAGCCTGAAGCATGTGATACCAAAAGGCAAACAAATTTCTGAGAAATAAACATCCATTACTAACGCCTCACAGCCAGATGACCTACCCCACAGACTACTATTTACAATCGGCGGAGTCGCAGAGGTTGCAGTGGAAATTTTTAACATTGAAAATCATATAGTTGCTCTCGCTCCTAGTAGACAACAATGTAATTTATGGCTCCTAGTTTCTCAAAAAACGTATTATTACTTCTATTGCTCATTGTTACTGTATGGCGACTTTTTATGCGACAAAAAAAAAAAAAAAAAAAAAAAAAAAACAGAGAAAGGTTAATTTTTTTAAAAATAAACTGTTTTTGAATGGGAGAAACGACAAGAAAAACAGTCACTAATTTTATTTTTATATCTGTGCATATATTTCTTTAGGGACTTGACCGCCGAGTGATACGCACTCTGGCGCTCTGTACCACAGGTTTCGGGTTACAGTCCCGGTGGTGCCATGGATGTTTGTAGAGGTTGGGAATTCACTTTAAACCGTAGTCCCGGTCTAATATGGCTGCAGAGCCTTTTTTTTTAATATTATATTCCTTATGCTTCATATAACTGATTAACGCACACGATTAAAATAACTTTCGTAATAGACCTTACTAACATCGTAGAAATTTTATATACGTTAAGTTAACATCATATGATTGAAATTCACAGCAGCCTAGCTGAACAATTATAACTAATGAAAAAAAGTTGTTCGTACCAAATCAATGTTTCCTTTCATGTAGTTAATAAGTGTGTTTGAACGATTTGTCACCTGATGGCCAAGGGACTTGTTCGCTGGTCATTGGTACCATAGGCTGCAGGTTCGAATCTTGGCGATGGGATGGATGTTTGTGAGTATCCAGGTTAAACTGTAAGTCCCGGTCAAATTAGCCCAAAGTGTGCACAAAAAATTACCGTAGAATGAACCGAACTTTCTACTTCGAACTTCGAAACCGAACTTTCTACAATTTAAAGAGGTTTTTTGCATAAAATATTTTCTTTTCGAAGAAAAATAATTTGTTTTAAATTCAATTTATTCCCCTAGAATCCGAAGTGGTGAAAGCATCTTGTTTCTATTAACGGTAAACTCCTGCTACTTAGTTTTAAGAAATCCTCTCAAGTCAAACACAAGTTGTTGACTAAGATGCATCACCTCTGAGAAAGACGCACGACACGTTAAAGAAAGGGTTCGTGAAATGATCCCGTTTCTTCAAATGAAAGATGACGGAGCACCAGAGAGAATTCTGTTTGGCAGGTTAAAGAAAAATGAGAATACTTCAGCTTCTTGATTAGCATAATGATGGATTACTCGTTAATTCTCCGTGCCACATTTCATAATTCAATAATTTGTTGATGCTCTTCTATATGCAGCGTGATTATAATGAAAGTCTCACTTTCAAAATGCTGTAAAAAAAAAGGAACCACTCGTCACAATGAGTTCACATTTGAACTGGAGATACTGGAAGAAGGGGGGAACGGTATGGCATCCAAAATGTATTCATAGAGGGCACTCTAAGCGGCATGAAGGAAGGGAATTCGGCTGCCAGTGATAGTTTGAATCGAAAGGACAACGTATTTGGCATGAGTTGCACATGAAACCAACTGCAGTGTTCAATGTGCTCGATTGTTTCGGTTTTTGGACGGAAAAAATGACTTCCAAGTCTTTCAGGAGATGTGACACTGAGAGTGGAAAGCCCATCTACCACGGCAAGATCCTACCCAATTATAATCATTCTGCATATTAAAGTTCTATTTCATTAAATCTATGAATAATTTGATGGTCATAAAATCTATTAACTTTGTTGTTACTACAATTAATTTTTTGTCTTTAATATTGGAATATTTTATTAGAAAATATTCACATGTTTATTTTATACTTGTTTCAATATCAACTTTTATTCGAATGATTCGATGCTTTATCTTGTTTCTGGAGGATATGAAATTTCTTCTCCGGTTATAGCTTCTTATGACATTCTATTCAGAAAAAGAAGAAGGCCCCAAGAAAGCATCTGCCAAATAAAAATTTTTTCCTCCAACAAATAACACCGTGTTATTTAGAGATGAGTTGTTCTTTATTCGGTGTGTATGACTGACGTCCATTATATTCCGAGCACGTAAAGCAGATCAGATTCCACTTATTCAAGTAGCAGAATACAGTTACATCCAAATGGAAGAGATAGAGGGCATTGGTATTGCATGGCATGTAGTGCTCGCATCAAGCGATAGGAAGGAAATAACATAAAGTGTTTCACGTTTTTTTTTGTTTGATTGTTCATTAATAAAATATTACATTTGCTTTGTAACAAAATAATGTTCAAAGTATGATACGATATTTCTTAAAAATTAAATTTAAGCTATTTTTTCAGTTCCTTCTATTACCTCACACTCTCCCTTTATATATCTTGTTCACATTTTCAATCGTTCATAAAATACTTTTGATTCATCCACTCAAGTTCAAATACAGTTTTTTTTAACTTGTAGTGGATGACGCTTGATGTTAACACAGTTTTTTCAAATATTGATGCATTAATTAAATTTAATTAATTCATTTTAGTTTTTTTTGTTGCTTATATCTACCAACAGATGGCGCCAGATAAACTTTAAAAAATGAATGAAAATTATTTATAAAGGACTTTCTGCAATAGAGTGAAAAAAAAGTCGGAATTGACTTAAATTTTTTTTTTATTACTTGTTTGTTTGTTTTCGGGTATTGTTACCTGGATTTCTACACTAATAGAAATGCAGATAGGCAGCTGAGTCAGCGTTATGCACTGCTGAAGGCCGGCTGATATGCGTCCCCATTTCGTCATCGCAGTGGGTCTGAGGGTCGAGTGGCTAGTGCTCTGGGGCTCGGTACCAAATGTTTCGGGTTTGAATCCCGGCGGTGCCATGGTTGTTTATGTGTGGTTCGGAATCCACTTTATACTGTAGATCCCTGTCTAACAGGATGGTAGAGCGTTGCGGGGGGTAGTGTTAGTCGCGTCCGTAAGCTATCTTCAAACTACACGTGGCCCCTGGGTGGAGCTAAATGAGTAAAAGCTGTGCAGCCCTTGCTGGTGGCATAAAAGTTTAACTATCTCTGTATTGCCATCTGCATTAGGAAAAAAAATCTTGCAAAAATGTCTGATATCTAAGTCAGTATGAACAATTAGTCATTAACGATGTGGATATCATCATTCTTTAAATCAAAGCTTAGAACACAAAAGTTATAACAAAACTTTTCCAATATAGTCTAGTGTTTCTAAATTCCTTTGTTTCAGAAAATCTTATTGATATATATTTTGTTACATTAGGTAGAGTACATATATTTGAAAATTACTTAAAAAAAAGTGTTTGATCACTGTGGATGACAAAGTTCTGTTCTATTGCATAAAATGTCAGAAAATTCTCGAAAATTAGAAATGATTATTTGTTTATTGTTCTGCAGCATTCAATACTAATAAAAAATAGAATGTAACATCAAAAAATGAAGCAATTTAACATCAGATCCTACAGGGGAAAAAGTGTTAGCAACCGAGGGGCAAGACTCATTTCAAGGACAATGAAATAAGAAAGAATTCTTTCTAAACTAATAATATTATTTCGGAATTAAATGGCCAAATAAAAATTTTATTTTATTTACGATCGATTTATTAAAAGAACTCATTTGCTGTAAATTTCATCCTATAGTTCCCAATAGAAAATTTGGAAATAAAACGAAATAAAATGATCTTATGTAATCTATAGCAGAGTTTAATTCGCTTGCAATTTTCACCTATACAATTGCTGCTTTTGGCTTTTTCAAGTATATAAGCTGCATTTTGTATATGTTGTTGTTGTTGTTCTAATGCTGCTGGCAATACAGAGACAGTTTAACTGCATCGCTGCAAGGGGTGCATCGCTGTGACTCATTGAGCACTACCCAGGGGGCACGTGCATCTTGTAGTTAGGTTACAAGGCGAGTCACACTATCCCCACAACGCTCTACCATCCTATTATACAGGAACCTACTGTTTAAAATGGATTCGAAACCACTACAAACTTCCAAGCTACCACCGGGGTTCGAATCCTGTTGTACCGAGCGCCAAAGCACCAGTCACTCGGCTATCAGGCGTCGCATTTTGTATTTATTTACCAAAATTAATACGAGTGTTTAAAATAAGATATGAATGAAAGATGGTGAAACTCTTATCATGAGGAACACTATCATGATGAAAGGAAATAAATTAAACTAAAAGCTCGATAAGAATCGATTAAAAGAGAACTAAAATAAGAATCTAGATTTCGAATTAACCGGTTCTAAAAGAGGTAAAAAAAAAAAAAGAGCCAACTATTTCCCATTTCCTATTTCGAACGGACGTCTAAATCTTGCTTTATTAATGAATCTTGATCAATTCAATGCAGTGCAGTGAAAATCTTTATCAATGCAGTGCAGGTGCATTTTGAGAAGAAAAATGGTTTTTGACGCAATAATTTTCAGAAATTTGTTTATACTGATCCATCGGAAAAGTAAAAGGATTCACATTGTACGCAATGACCTATAATCTATATACGTAAAATATTAATGTGTAATCGTCGGATTTAACAGGGTTTGCAATAACGGGTTTATTGTCGATGGTTTGGTTTGTCGCTCTATGGTCATTTTGTGCAAACTGTTACGCTAATTAGACTGGGATATAGTTTAACGTGGATTCCGAACAACCAACAAAAACCCATGTCACCTGCAGGATTCGAACCTGAAGCCTGTGGTATCCTTGCCATAGCGCTGGTCAATTGGCCATCAGGACGCTACTGTTGACGAGTTTGAAAATCATATCATCAATGAGTGACAGAATTAAATAAACAATATACATCTCATCAGGCACTCATAAATGCTCTTAAGCAATTTAAATAATGTAATGTGTAGTCGTTGGTTTGTTTTGCAGCTGGATCTGGGAGTGGTCGGGTTGAGATACAGGTTTCAGAACACTCTGCTTTATTTACAAGCACGTAAACACGACAAACATACAATAAATGCTCAACATCTAACATATTTATATACTTAAAGATTTGTGGAAGTATTCCCCTTCTAAGACGAAAATAAATATATTCAGGTTTGCATTGGATGCACGATATACACTTTATATATTCAAGGGAAATTATACTCAGGATATCTGCTTCAACTCAGGATGAGAACTTGCAGGTCAACTTATGCACGGGAAGGTGCTAACTATATTTTCTCTCGGGGTGAAATACTTTTTATCAAACGTCTCTGAAGTAACAGCGCCGGTTTCGCTGTTCGTCCTCTCGAGTGAGAGTCTCGATGCCTATTGACATTTCTCCTGAACGCCACTTCGGAAACGCTTTCAATGCCTAGGTTTGGTTTGTCGCTCTATGGTCATCTTGTGCACACGAGGCTAAAGAGACCGGGCTACAGTTGCTACAGTTTAAAGTGCTATCCGAACCACTCGCACACATCCATGCCACCGTTAGGATTCGAACCTGAAGCCTGTGGTAGACTAGCCAGAGCGCTAGCCACTTGACCACCAGGCAGCTTTAGTGTGTGTAGAGGGCAACATGGTTGTGTAGGGGGAACCACAGTTAAAATAATATAATTTCTTACATATTCCTATATATATATACAAGTATTATATTTAATTACCTTAAATATGAAACTTCTCATCAAGAAACATACACAATATGTGATATTGTAAAATACGCTAAGTTTTAACAGACTCAATTCAAAATATATCTTATTATGCACTATTCCTTTGTCAGTAATTGAACGCAGTTGCTTACGCAAGCCATGAACACATTATTTCAATTTTCACAACACACTTTTCGAAAAGTTCGCTTCTCACGAAATAGAAATTCTATTTTCTTGCCAAACTGAATAAATATTTTGGCGAGTAATTATATTCCGCCAAATCACCTTCATTGTTAAAGCTGATTATGAGGGAATTGCTTTGAGTGGAACTTATTTACATATAGATGGAAACTCTTTAAGCAAATACATGCAAAGGAGATTGGATACAATTTATCAACATATTTTGCAACTCTATCAGTAGTGCGTTATTAATTTATTTATTACTCATACAAATAATAGTTATGTTCTGTTTTAGTTAGCAAACATAAACATTCTTATTTTACTTATTTATGCTTAATTATTTTTTTTAAAACAATTTTATTTCACAGTTGTAGAAAACGATTTCATTTTAAAAATCTTAAATTATTTTATATAGTCTACTACTTTATTATAGTAATAAATACTAAAAAAATTTAATATACTTTATACAATTGATATTTTTTTTCATATAAATATTTATTTATATAAAAATATTTATACAAATATTTATTCAGTATATGTATTGTAATCGTGCATATATAAAGAATATATTTCCATTAAAATAAGTATTATTAATTAAAAATAAACAACATTTTAAGATTCCTTTCAAGATTTTATTTAAGATTTTTATTTCAAAAATCTTAAATTATTTTATATAGTCTATTACTTTATTATAGTAATAAATACTAAAAAATTTAATATACTTCATACAATAAAAGTTTTTATACAAATATTTATACAAACATTATACAGTATATGTATTGTAATTGCATATATATAGAGTGTATGCATGTTTGAAATATATATATACTCTCTCTCTCTCTCTCTCTCTCTCTCTCTCTCTCTCTCTATATATATATATATATATATATATATATATATAGAGAGAGAATTTAAAACTAAAAAGCATATATATATATTTTTTTTTTGCAAGAAATTGCTTCCAATGTATTTGTGTAAAACTGAAACCTGTGGTACCGAGCACCAGATAGCTAGTCACTTGGCCATCAGGCCTCTAAGTGATAATACCTGTTGTTTAAATTATTTATTTCATAAAAAATAAATATAAAATACATTGCAATAACAACTCATTTATGAGTGGAAGTTTCGAATTTTTCAATTCATCAGCAGGATTGTTTGGAAAAAACGAAAGCAGAAGCAAACTTGAATTGAAAAAATCATTTCCCTAAATGCGATTATATTGACAAGCTTATTGTTTCCCAATAACAACAATATGAGATTTCGTTTCGGAAAGAATGTATTAATACATCGGAAAGCTGGTTTAGCAGAAAGGCAGCTCCAACAAATGCTCAGGAAAAGAAAACCCGCTGTAATTCGAGCGGCCCGAAAGATCTCCCTAAACAGGGCAAATCTAATATTTGCGATTGGATTACTCACTTACTTCGGAGAACAGGTTCGATTGTTGATTCAATTGTCGGTTCTCCTTCAAAGGCCTGTGAGTTGGTCCTCTCTCTGTTGTCCCAGGTTTTGATACTTTTCCATTTGGGGAATTCGGGATATAAGTTGGCAAAATAATCCTTTTTTATTGCAGTTCGAAAAGAGTTTTCAAGAATTCGACTTCAAACGGTAGCAGTTCTATCTAAACTAGTGTACAGAAACCAAGAAAGGACTGTTTTTATATCCATTTCTTTTCCTGTAACTGCATAAGAAATTCTCTGGTGGATATAAAATTCAAAATGCCAAAAAAAAATGTTTTAAACTTAAAGGCTAACTGAAGCACTGCAAAGAAAAAATGAAAATTAAATAATTAAAGCATAGTAATACAAAAAGGTAAATGATATAATTAAAGCATTATAATGCAAAAAAGTAAGCGAAATAATTAAAACCTAGCAAAGTAAAAATGAAAATAACTAAATTGAAACGAAATAACTATTTTCCTTGATGCAAAAAGGAAATAAAATTACTTAATTATAGTAATGCAAAAAGAAGAATAAAAAAAACTAAAACATAGTAAAAGTTATTTAAACATTGGAAATAAAATAATTAAAACATAGCTACGTAAAAATGAAAATATCTAAATTAAAGTGAAATTACTAAAGCATAGTAACGCAAAAATGAAAATAACTAAATGAAAATGAATTAACTAAAGTATTGTAACTCAAAAATGAATAGAATGCATGAGGTATGAAATCAGGCAAATACAAAAGATTTATCAAAAAATTACAGATTCCCCAACTCAACAGTCCACACACACCTCAGTGAGCATCTGTTTCAATTGTTGGGGGTTTTCTGCTAGAAAGACTCATATAGAGATGTATCACCGCACTGCATTCTATACACGCTCTGTGAGATTTAAATGAGGTGAGTACTCTGATCAATCCAATCTTCTGAAGGCAAGCAGTTAAGAAGCTTCCCTACAGTACACGTCCGATGTAAACATGCATAAAAACAAGATTATGCACCAATGTCACCTTGGAACGAATGTGACTAGAATGAATTGGCCGAATTTGGGCACTCCGCTGCTTTTTGTCTGATCAAATTTGAGCACTCCACTATTTTTTGTCTGGACAAACTTGTCCAAAACATTTTCTTTCTGTTCTAGAGGAGGATCACTGGCTGACAATATAAATCTCCGGAGCCTGAATAGCCACAGGTGTCGGGTTCGAATTTGGGCCGGTGGTGCCATGGTTGTTTGTAGTGGTTCGGAATTCACTTTAGGGGCACCTCAGCTCTAGGCACGGTGATGGGTTGTGGCCATATAGTGGTAATATGAATCTCTGGAATGAATCTAGCTTACTCTGTCCATTCGTTAGACTGTCTCTCCAGACCAGTATGACGGGAACGCCGTATCGGCGTCTTACCTGACGCTAGTGAGATAAAACAGTGTCTCTTCGAATTTCAATATGAATTATTATTGAGAGTCAATTGTGATTTTGATTTATAAAGAGTATGTGAATCTCTTGAACATACTCTTTATAAATCAAAGTCATCTCCACATAATAACATCTCCCATCTCAGTATAATGCACTCTATATGGTCGCTTTTTCCCCTGCACTCATTTTTTCAGAAAACGCAAACATAACATATTTACTTCATTAAAACATAAACATAACATGTTGCTGAAATTTCCAAAAAATTCTTATCCTGTATTACATTAATTGATCTATGTGCTTACTAAAGACATATAAGAAATATTTCTTTTTTGCTTGTAACTCTGCCCATTTTGTATGAAGTATAAAACATTGCAAAAAGTTCATATAAATTAATACATTATTTTTTTAATTATTTTGGATGGAAAACTTATTGATTGACCAGTAAAAATTTAAAAAAATTAAATTTACATTTATTGACAGCTAAAAAAACCGAACCATTTCTTTTGAAAACAATTTTATGATAGTAGACGTTTTTCTTTTTTCACGCCAACGTTAAAGAGTTTCGCCAAGCTGTGATCGCATATGCTAAACTACAGTGTAAAAGTCACGTGAGGTATATATTTTTGCCCTACCCCGTTGCATGCTCTATTAAAATACTACTCTAGGGTTGAGATTTTAGACGATGGGCAACAATAAATGGGATGCTAAAGCCTGCTGGCGAATAGGACACCTTCCTGAAGGCGTCGGGCCCCACTAACGGCTGATGTGCTCAGCTGCAAAGTAATGGTGCCTGCTGATCGTTATCGATCTCTTTTCGATTGCAGAACGATATATCGGCCATCCACTGGCGTTTTTTTTTTCTTTTCTCTATTTTTTTAATTCCTTTTTACAGCTGGACATTTGCAATGTTGAATTAGGGCCTATATGTTTTAATTTATTATATTCCGTTTCAGTTTTGTGTGCGATAATATTATCTTAAGAGCTATAACTATAGAAACAGAGCAAATAAATTCAATTTTCTTTTATTAAATCCTTTGGAATCCTATCTAATGTGCCAGCGAAATTACGACAGAGCTCGATTGAGTTATTTTCTAGTATTGTAAGTCATACAATTTTTTACAATCGAAGAAAAACTTTTAAACATTATCAAATTTTCCATAATGTTCTTCGAATTATATATCAAACATTTAATTTTGAAAATAAGAAATTAAAAATGTAAATAAAATAAAAAAAAATTAGCAAATTAGCAAATAAAAATGCAAATAAATATATAAAAATTTAGTAAATTAGCAAATTAAAAATGTAAGTTAAGAAATAAAATTTAACAAATTAACAAATAAAAGTGTAAATAAATTTAAAACATAATTAATATAAATATGTAAATATATAATGAAAATGTAAATATATAATTAAAATTTAGCAAATAAACCAATAAAAATGCAAAAAAATCATAATAATAATAATAATAATAAAGTTTAGTAAATTAATAAATAAAAATGTCAATAAATAAATAATAAATTTAGTAAGTAAAAAAATTAAAATTTAAGTAAATAAATATGAACGAAAATTAAAAACGAACATTTGTACAAAAAGAACAAAAAAAAAATTGTTCAAATTGAGTTATTCGAGAATTGAAAATATAAAAAAGCTTCCCAGTTCATTTTCTATAATTAATTTTGTTTCACTTTAAGAAAATGAAAATAATGAAATTTTATTTGTTTGCATGGAAGAAAAAGGAAATGAGAAAGACAAGTTTCTAAAATACCAGTGAAGGTAAACAACAAACTTTTATACTAAAGCCATCCTGCATTTAAGACAAACTTCAAAGTTTCGACCTAAACAAAGGTTTTGCATCTAATACTTAAAGACATTCCTCCTTTTTCCGTTTATTCCCAAGGTACCAGAATCCAGTTTATGCCATGTTTCGTTACTCATTTCTTCTAAATGCATTAAACAATGGTTTCAGGAAATTGTTTCGGTCGGAAACAAGTAAACGTCTCGAGATAAAAAAAATGCATCGAAAATAATTTACTTTGGGACGTTTGTACGCCGAGATCCTTTGTCCGAATTAATGGAATTTCAGCGTCCCGACAAAGAAACGGGAAAAACAGGATTCCGGATAATAAACAATGAAGAAAATTTCGCGTTATGTGCACTGGAACTGAGCAGGGAAAGAATGGAGTGAGAGATTAAGATGTGTATCCTCTTCAGTTCCGATTTTCCGGATCGCTAAATCCTTCTTTTAGATTAAAAAAAGTAAAAGGATTTTTAATAAAAGAAGAATTTTTAAACATCACGGCTAAAGTATATATAAACGAGGCAACATCTCGGCCTAAACTAGACCAACAACAGCTTCAAGAAGATGGACACTTTGAGGTTCAGGAAAACATTTAAATTTTTATTTACAAGCACTATATATATATATTCACAAATGCTGTTCACTTCAAGGTTCGAGATTTTCAAAGTTCTCGAGTCTGCAACGAATGTATTTCACCAGGTCTGCAGCAGACCTTAATTATCACATGGCGGGATACACGAAACCACAACGGCCTCACTTTGGAAACAGGCGGAAACTCTGGCCTGTTATGACACTTCAGAGAAACAGAGAAAAACACTCTTTGTTGACTCGTCGTAAAACTCTCTTTTTTTCTTCTCCAAAAACATTCTTTCTTGGAACTCCGTCTGGGGGGAGGGGTCAGCTTTCCTCACATCTTATTGGAGTAGACATTTTACGAGCCCATGGTCTATCCCCAATCACGATGCACGGTCCTTTTTCACATTGTACTACAGATCTATCTATTTTATGAACAAACTTGTAATGAAATCATCAAACTTTGAATCAACAACAATGCGATATAAAATCAACAACAATGTAATTTTGAAAATATTCTCTATTTTTAAGATTATATTTAGAATTTCATTGCTAACTACATAAGTCAAAGAAAAACAATAATGAGGGACCGATGGCCTAGAGACTAGAGCTCTGGCGCTCAGTTTCACAGGCTTCGTGTTCGACTTCCAGCCGTGCCATGGATGTTTGTAGTGATTCGAAATCCATTTTAAACCGTAGGTCCTGGTCTAATTTGGGCGTTGGGCTGACAGCTCTAAACATCTTCTGCCTCGAATTCTACCAACAGGCAGACTGCCTTGGCCCACCATGGGGCTGTTGCGCTACTGATAATGAGGATGATTTAAGTTCACTTACAGTATTAATTATATTTTTTAAACTTTATAAAATATATTTTCTGTTCAGTTAATATATTTCAAGTTAAATATATTTTCTATTCGAGTCTTTGTGGTGCCAAGAATGGTTTTAATGGTTCGGAACCATTTTAAGTCGTAGGTCAAAGTCTAATATGACAATAGGACTGACAACTGTAAAAAAGAGTCAGCGTCAAGGAGCCAAGTCGGGTTTCTACCTGCGAATTTTCCATCACAACAGTAGCTGTATACTTTCCCTTCAACCAAGAGATCCGCACGGGTTCATTTTCTTGGTCAGCAAGTTGCTGTCTACCAAGTAGGATGAGAAGCGAATGAAACAGCAAAGCAATAATATATTCTGATAGGATATCCTTCTAAAGTCAGACTCAGTAGATTTGGATTAACATCTTTCTCACTATACTCAAGATGCAGAAAACCTGAAACCGAGGAACCTATTTTATTCCAATGCACTAAATAGGACGTACAAAGAGAAAAGATAAAACAAGCTTTGGATACAAAGTCCTATCCTATTTTTCGTTATTTCATATGAGCGACGAGCCTTATTATAGAACTATATCACTCATTAATTTTCTACGAAAAAATACGTAATTTTTTTGTGTGTATTAACTTTCTTATATTTTAGTGACAAACGTTCTGCACGACACCACGTTTCGGTACTTCTTCTTTAATACTTTTAGAATCAGTCAAAGCCCACTGATTATCTTTTTTTTTTATTTGTATTAAATTTTTTTTGTTTCTTTTTTCCGATTTCTTCTTAAGAGTAGTTGGATGAATTGAGATCAACTAACGGGAGCATAAATCTGAAAGTCAAGTAAAGTCAAGTTTGAAAGGAAATTACGTTGTTTCATTTTATTTAAATAAGTAACAAGTGTGTATTTACATAAATATTGTTTAGGAAATCTCACGAGTAAATGCAATATAATTTTTTCTAATGCAGCTGGTAAACACTTAGACAATTGTCTTTGATGCCTTAAGGCAAACGCTGCACTGACGTTACTCACTGCGCAGTACACAGAAGGTGCGTGTAGCTGGAAGATAAGCTACGGACGCGGAGTAACGCATGTTAAACAACGACCTACCGTTTAAAATGGATTCCGAATCTCTACAAACATCCATGGCCCCTCAAGAACTCGAACCCGAAACCTCTGGTATCGAACGCTAACCACTGAACAAATCAGGCTCCAAGTAAATGCGATGTATATAAACAGAATCTATTAATAGTAAAATTGCTTTAAAAACGTTTAAGTATTGACTTTTCTATCTATAACAACAAAGGTCTGCTACGAACTCCAAGATTGCCTTAATATGTAATATTTTCCGCTAGAAAGGAAAATAGTAAACGAGTAACAATGTAACTCTGTGTTCAGCTTCACTTCAAGTTCAATTACAATAGACAAGCGATTTGGATACGAATCCTATTTGACAGGAGAAATTCCTGCAGTATATTCTCCAGCTTTCTAGATACGATAGAGCTATATATGGATAGATATTTCAAACTCTGTATCTCCTTGAGGTTTGAAATGGAAAGTCACTGAAATCATTTCTGTTTTCTACTTTAAGATAATATTAAATATATTTAATCTATCCATCTTCTCCTTGAGCCATTTCAATTACCCTTAACTTACTTACATTTACTTTTGACTTAATAATATTTAATCATAATAGTTTTTACTACTGAAAAAAGATATAAAGGTTCTGTTTATTATTATTACTTAAATTATTTGCAGATCATTAATAACCCCTGTCAAACCCGATTAAAATTTTTTCTTCATTATTTGAATTAACATTTTTTGCGTGTTTGTAATATTTCATACAAAATTAATTAATAAACTCAAAATACCTGAATTTTATCTGGTGTAAAAGAGAAAAATACTTTTAAAGTTTTAGATAGTTATTAAAAGGTGCCTGATGACCGAGTGGCTAGTCATATCACAGGTTTCGGGTTTGAATCTCGGCAGTGCTGTGAATGCTTGTAGTGGTTCGAAATCCCCTTTAAACCGTAGGTCCCGGTCTTGTAGGATAGTAGAACGTTGTAAATGGGTAGTGTTGCTCGTGTCTGTAGCCTATTCTCAAGCTGCATGTGATCCCTGGGTAGGGCTCAATGACTCACAGCGGTGCAGTCCTTGTTTATGGCATAAATATTAACTGCCTGTATTGCCTGCTGCATTAGAAAAAAGCAACATGTATTTATTAATGTAAGTTTTTTTTATATCAGTACAGATTGGTAGGATTTATTGACTCTAGAATGTGACGAATATATAGATCCGCAAACCAGATTTTGAACAAAAGCTGACTTTGATTTCAACGTATCCAACAGGACATCCTCCAACAGGACATTAAAGGCATCATCCTCATCATCTTCAGTGGCCCAACAGCCCCATGGTGGGTCAAGGCCGTCTACCTACTGGCAGATTTCTAGACAGGAAATGTGCTTTCTTTTGAAATGGTGGGATTGTCCGCCCGACGTCCAACGCTGGGACCTACGGTTTACAAATGGATTCCGAACGACTACAAGCATCCATAACACTGCCGGGACTCGAACCCATAAGAGCTAGACAAGCCCTCGGTCCTTCAGGCGCCTTGGTTTCTGCTGTTCCTACTCCTTAGTAGCTGGTCTATTTAGCCCAAAGTGTGCACAAAGTGACCGCACAAACCACGTTAGCTCAAATATATTTATGTGTTCATGCGTTGCGTTCTCGGTATGTATATGAATATATCTGTCTCTCTATTTATATATATATATATTTTAAATAAGAATTATTTTATATATATTTTCTAGAAGAACAGTACAGCAGCATTTAAATGAGAATTTGTTTAAATAGAAGTTTGTGTGAAAGAAAATGTCAAAAGGAATTCAAACATGTCAGGGATTTAATGAACACTCGCTTGTGATCATCTCGAGTACTGAATCATATGGTAGCAATCCCCATTTCAAAAAGTGTGTTATGAAATACGTTATGGAGCTGCAAATGCATCGCCATCGTTTTTAAAGAATTGAATTTTAAAGATGATTATTTGGATTTATTTTTGCATTAAAAAAAACGAAACATTTCAATTTGTTGAGAGAAAAGATTTGAAATTTTATATTTTTTTAATTCTAGGAAATATGGAAAGTAAAATTTCTGCTTTCCTTACAACGAAAAGTCTAGACAGGATATTTAAAGAGTGCAAACAATATATCTCTATCTATCTATTTATTATATATGGATCTATCTCTGTAGTTTATCTATGTCTCTTACTATCTGTCCATTTGTTTCAATTCCTTCTATTAGCTCACATTCTCCCTACATATATCTTAAATTTTCAATCGATCATAAAACACTCTTTATTCATCCATTCAAGTTCAAATACATTTTTTTTGAACTTGTAGTGGATGGCACTGGATGTTAATACAGTTTTTTCAAATATTAATTCATTCATTACATTTAATTCATTAATTTTAGTTTCTTTTTTTAGATTTAAGCTGCATGTATCTAATAATAGATGGTACCAGATATAAAAGCCAAATTTCAATTTTATTTGTAAAGGACTTTCCTGCAATATCATAAAAAAAAAGTAGGAATTGACTTAATTTTTTTTTTATATTACTTGTTTATCTATCCATCTATCTATCTTACTATCTGTCTGTCTATCTATCTATCTATTTATATATATATATATATATATATATATATATATATATATATATAATATATATATATATATATATATAACAATACATAATATCCGATACTATCCAATAATATTGGACAATAACGATACACACTTTTCAACAAGGAAAAAAAAAAAAAAAAGCATCTGTCCAAAAAACAATTCCATTGTAAACACGGCACTTGAGTCTGTTGCTTTTGTGAGCGTGTATTGCAAAAATAGCGCTTAAATCTTCCCGGACACGGAAGCAGACACAAACAAGAATCTAAAGAGGACATAAAGTAGGATTGAAGAAAGAACTAATTACACTTGTGCTATTAATGCCCCGGACAGGGCCGTTCCGGGTAAATTATAGGCCTGCGACTCATGCAATAGGTCGATGGAAGAAACGATAAAAATGTTCCTTTCATAGATTCTATCAAATAAACACGCGCCATTCGTCAAAAGCTCCCAGGTAATGACAGCACTCATAGCGGAAAACGGAGAAATAAGGGAATTTGAAAATAACTTGCCCAGAATACCTCCCTGTAGAAAGGCCAGATTTGGAATCAATATCAGTTTATTTATAAATTAGAATCCTTTTATTGCTTTGTACCCGTAATTTAAAAGCATTTTCCATCATTTAAATAAATATGAATGTAATTTAAGAAGTTTTTCATAAATTACACCAGCAATGCAATCTAAAGATATTTCTAGTTTTCAAAAATGCCCAATGGAGTCCGTTTCTATTTATTTCTGTATATAATATTACTATGGATTTGAAGATGTTTGCTTTTAAATGTTTTTTAAGGTACTTTTTTAAGAAGCAATGCAAAAAAATTCTATGCTATAATGAAATCTTTCTTATAATAATATAATTTAAAAATATTTCTTAAAATCTCTCTTATTATAATGAAACTTTTGTTAATAATAATTCTTTCTTCCTTCTAAATGAATGAAGAAAGGTTTTTTTATGTAAAGGAGTTTTCGAAAACAATAATGTGTATTAAGAAATAATTCAATTTTCGTATCGAAATGGATAATACATGTTGACAAAGAGACATTTAAATTCAAACATTCATTGATTTATTCATCGATTCGTATTAAATCGATTCATAAGTTAAAAGTCTGTATTCTGTCTTTTACTAACGTAAATAAGTAATAAACTTTGAATCGAATTGTCTTGATTCAATTCAAGATAATATTTCAAAACTATTATAGTCGTGTTCTACTTTTATAGTGATAATAATTTTATAGTAATAAAAATATTTTAGTCGTATTATTATTTTTGAAAAAAAAAAACAAAAAACACTGAAATAATCAGCTTATTGTTTAATGTTACATGGGCTTGTTACAAATTTCCATTATCTTCTTCTTCTTGAGGCAACACCCATCCGGGGCCTCTCGGCCATTCGACGCCGCTCCGTCCAGTGAAGATTGGCCATCCCCTCGTAGGTTCTGTCGTGGTCGAAATCGTCAAGTGCACTGCAGGAGGGGAGGTGAAGTGTCGTTAAGGTCGGAGTAAAGTCGGCAACCCCGATTCGGCTAAGATGCTCTTGAGACCCTCCTAGGGAGATCCATCGGTATGTTGAGTTTATTTCATCTTTCACCCTTGGCTTCCTACTTTCTTGTGTTGTTGACGTAATGGGTCACAGTTCTGTTGATGGTGTTGCAGCTTGCTCTGTAGGTGAGAGGGCGATCTGACTGGTTCGTGTTGCATCCTTGCTTGGCCACAGCATCTGCCTTTTCGTTTCCCTATACAGTTTCACAGCACTTTCACCGTTTCCCTGGTCTGGGACCCATTGCAGAGCCATCTCACCTTTTTCTATTAAGCAGCTGCAGTTGTTTTTGACTCTCGGCCCCCTCTAGCCCTTCTTGAATGGTGGGTGATTATATGGACTGCTAACCACGGCTGCACAAACAATAATTGTAAAATATTTGAAAAAGAAATAAAAAATCTAACAAACAGAACTGATTATGGTCAATAACAATACTAACTCAGATATTATAGGATCACATATTAATCTTGGAAATTCAATAGCAGCCACTACCCAACTATATCAGACAATTATTAATAAAAACTTTGACTTCTGCTCCCTTAACGAACCTTACTCCTACAATAAAAAAATAACAAACATTCCTACTAGTTACAAAATTTTTTCTACTAATGAAACTCCTAAAGCCGCTATAATAGTTAAAAGCCATATTAAAGTTTTAGAAATATTTATTGATAAAGAAATAGTTATCCTGGAATTAAATTTACATTCAGCCAACTTCATACTTGTCTCCGTGTATTGTCCTCCAAACAATAACATTGATATCAACTTAAACGTTCTCCAGGGATTTGTCCACAGATATAAAGATTACCATTTTATTATTTGCGGAGATTTTAACGCGAAGTCCAGATTATGGGGGAAGAGGGACTTGGACAATAGGGGACAGCAAGTAATTGACTTTTGCAATAGTAACGACGCGTTTATTCAAAATAGTCCAGACTCTCCTCCTACTTTTTCTTGCAGTAGGGGGGAGAGCTGGATCGATTTAATTATCACTATAAATATTAATAATGATTTTACCGTTGAAATAGTCGATGACATCAGTAACAGTGACCATAATCTTATCATATTTAACTGGAATATTAAAAATCTTGAATCTAATAATAATAAAATCAATATCGACAAAATTAATTGGCTTAAGCTTAAAGTTAATATGGCAAATTTACTTCAAATCTCTCTACACCAGCTGATTATAGACCCATCTGTTTACTACCAACTTGGGGCAAATTTTTCGATAGACTAATCTCTGACCGATTAAACTGTTATCTTAATTTAAATAATTTTTACAGCCCCAAGCAATTTGGATTCATAAAAAATAAATCTACCATCTCAGCTATTCAGAACATTAAAAACTTTACTTCTCAGGCCTTCATAGAAAATAATGTCGTCTGCCTTATCTCAATAGATATCTCTAATGCTTTTAATTCGGTAAATTGGAATATACTTAAAAATAAAATTAATGAACTTCCTATACCTGCTTATCTCATAAATATCCTATTCGACTATTTAAACAATAGATATATTTTAGACAATAATAATCATAGACCATACAATCAGGGTGTTCCACAGGGTTCCTGTCTAGGACCCACTCTGGGGAACATCTTTATTAATGATCTACTAAAAACCAATCTTGGAAATAATGCTGAAATTCAGGCCTACGCAGACGACATTGTTATTCTACTAAAAGATACAGCTACATACCTCTTTAAGGAAAAAACACAAATGCCACTTAACATTACTAACGAATGGATGACTAACAATGAACTTAAAATAAACTACAGTAAAAGCAACTTCATTATCCTAGCAAATAGAAAATTCACTCATATCCCTTCTATCAAAACAAATAATAATAAAATTAACTATACTAAAGAACTGAAGTATCTGGGACTTATCTTGGACACCAAACTCTCTTGGGGCCCACATTTAGAATACACTAAAGATAAAGTAATAAAAGTACAACATAAACTCAATAGATTTGGAAGGGCCACCTGGGGCCTTAAGCCCATTGTAAAAAAAAGAAATCTATGAAAAAGCAATAGAAAAGATAATAATCTATGAATATCAAATCTGGTTTAAAAACTCTGTGAAACAAAATATTAAATTAAAACAAATCCAAAGGATCTCATTACTCAACATAACTAAATCTTATAAAAGAGTATCTACCGATGCACTTAATGTTTTGGCAGGAGTCATTCCCATAGATATAAAATTAAAAAGTCTAATTAAATTATATCAAATTTAATATAATTGACAACCATCCACCCTGGAATACTAACATAATTAAATGGAACCACTTTTCCAATAATTATACTAATACTATATTTACAGACGGCTCCAAGAGAGATGAAAAAACAGGATATGCAATAGTAAATTTTAAAAATAATAAAGAAATTTTTTATTCCAAAAAAAGAATTAGCGATTATGCTACTGTTTTCATAGCCGAATTATTAGCAATAAATGAAGCAATTAATTATATTATAGAAAATAACTTTTCCAACACCATAATAGTATCAGACTCAAGATCGGTCCTGGATGCCTTAGATAACGTTAACAATCAAGATAATAACATTCATCAATTAAAAGAAAAAATTACATCATTTAAAGGTAACATAAAATTTGAATGGATCAAGGCCCACGAGGGATTTGCCGGGAACGAAATAGCTGATCTATATGCCAAAGAAGCCACTCTGAAAGACACTATTGATTGCAATGTTAAATACTCAAAAATTCAGATAAAAAACAAAATTAAAAAAGAGATTAGGACGGAATGGCAGAAATTTTGGAACAGCTCAAAGAAGGCCAGAGATCTTTATTTCATCTTTCCAAATATAAACATAAAGAGAATCTGTGGGGACTTCCTCTTAAACCAGATTTTAACAACTCATGGAGCCTTGGCGTCCTACCAACACAGATTCTTCGGGAAACCGGAGATCTGTGGTTGTGGGGACGCCAGGGAAGATAGAAACCATATGATTTTTGAATGTAAGAAGTGGTATGACGAAAGGAAGAGGGAGTTTCCTGCAGATTTTCAAAAACTCTCCATTTGAATCTTGCTTTACAATAATAAACCTAGAACTCTAATTAGAAGAATGGTTGAGGAGAATTTCATGGACATTATGAATACTCTGGAGGGGTAGGGATGTTCTCCTGGTTTTAACTTTGTTTTTTTCGCTCCTCTCAGACGTTCCTGTTTTTATCTTTCCTGTTTTTTAATTCTTGCTTTTAACCCTGTTTTTAGTTCCTACTTTTAGCTCTGTTTTAGCACCTGCTTTTATCTTTCCTGCTTTTAGCTCCTGTTTTTAGCTCTGTTTTTTAGTTCCGGGTTTAAAAAAAAAAAAAAAATTCACCCTGTTTCCCTGTCCTCCAACTATTGTTTATCCTTTAAAAAAAAAAGAAGAAGAAAGGAAGAGAGGAGGAGGAGTGAAGTAGAGGATTAAGAAAAGGAAGACTGGCAAATGGAAGATTGAATATTGTGAAGGGAAGAAATTCCCTAATGAAAAGTTTCTTGTTAAGCAACTATTGATACTTTGTAAAAAAAAAAAAAAAAAAAAAAAAAGTTGGTTCAGTCCTCCGGTTCAGTGGATACAGTTGATTTGATCGCTTCTTATTATGTTTGTTTTTAGCTCTTATCTTGCGATTCTCTCGATCCAGTTCTTTAGTTTTGATTCTGCTGGATCCAGATGCATTTTAATAGTGGGTACATTGTTTTACCTTAAGTGTCAAAAAAAAAAACAACTCCGTACAGAGCAATTGGGAACTTAAAGTACCTAAATATCAGATCAGGTTGCTATCGCGCGGCCGGTCTGAAGAATCCGAGTGCCTGAGGGCGGAACGGAATTATTTCTATTGAACTATATGGACTGCCTTGCAGAGATTGAATCCGAGAGAAACATCACTCGAGGGAATGCTGACCGAGTGGCTAGCACTCTGGCGCTCAGTGCCACAGGTTTGGGGTTCGAGTCGCGGCGGTTGTTTGTAGTGGTTCGGAATCCACTTTAAAACGTAGGTCCCGGTCTCATAGAATTGTAGCGAGTTACGGGGGTAGTGTTTCTCGCGTCCGTGGCCTATCTTCAAACTGCACGTGTACCCTAGGTAGTGCTAAATGAGTTCGTCATCTAGGTAGTGCCAAAAGTGTTCATCGATTCAACCCGCTTTGGGCTGCTCACAGGGAAATAGGGGTGCAAAGTAGTCCGCCTCCAAGTGGTGTATCCTGGATGATGCAAAATGAACTACACGTCTACGACTAACACAGTAAAATTATGACGACTAATTTCAGTCATAATTTTATAAAACATATTTTTAATATATTCACAATTTTTAGAAGATTACAAGAGATGATGAATTACTTTTAAAATATAATTTTTGTAACTTTATACAAATAAATACTTTATTGGCAATTATAGGCACAATTATTTCAAAATATATAAATACATAATATTTGATACAGAGGCAGAATTGTATTGGCTTCTGAATGGAATATTTATATATATACAGGAACAAATTATTGAATTAGGAGTTGTGCCATGCAGAATTGGCAAGTAATCCATCATTATGCTCATCAAGAAGCTGAAATATTCTCATTTTTCTTTAACTTGCGAAGCAGAATTCCCTCCGGTGCTCCGTCATCTTTCATTTGAAGAAGCGGGATCATTTCACGAACCCTTTCTTTAACGTGCCGTGCGTCTTTCCCTAAGGTGATGCATCTTAGTCAAAAACTTGCGTTGTTTGACTTGAGAGGATTCTTAAAACTACGTGGCATGAGTTTACTGTTAATAGAAACAAGATGCTTTCGTCATTTCAGATTCTAAGGGGATAGGTTCAATTTGAAACAAATTGTTTGACACACATTATTTTTCTTCGAAAAGAAAAAATTTTATGGAAAAAAATCTCCGTACACTTTAGGCTAATTAGACCGGTACACTTTAGGCTGACTGCTGTACACTTTAGATTAATTAGACCGGGACCTACAGCTTAAAGTGTATTCGGAACCACTCACAAACATCCATGTCGCCAGCAGGATTCGAACCTGAACCATGTGGTACCAAAGACCAGAGCTCTAGCCAATTGACTATCAGGCCTAGTTGGGTTTGTCACTCTACAGTCATGTTGTGTTCATTTTAGGTTAATTAGACTGGGACCAACGGTTTAAAGTGGATTCCGAACCATTCACAAAAATCTATGCCTCCACCACGATTGGCCATCAGGCGGCGAATTGTTGAAAGACACATATTAATAATATGAAAGAAGTATTTTCTTCGGTACGAACAACTGTTTTTTATTAATTATAATTTGTCAGCTATTATAATTTCAATCATATGATATTAATTTAAATATATATATAAGATTTCTATGATATCAGAACAATCTATTACGAAAGTTATTTTAATACTGCATGTTAATATTTTACATGAAACATAAACAATATAATAGTAGAAAAAAATATCATATCCACTATGATGTCAAAGTGTACAGCAAATTTTATAAGCTGCAGTATCTGGTGTCTTTAGCTCATAAATTATAACACTGGCGCTGTATGTTTGGCGCGGAATGCCATAAGTATAGATATAAACGTAGAAGTCTTTTGGAGAAAGGGTTTTTCACTGGTAGAAGCTATGTCTGCTCCAAGTTTAAATTTTGTAAAAGTAAAATAAATTTTTATTATTGTTTTAAATAATATTAAATATTATTATATAATCGTTCTGATTATTGATAAATGAGAAAATACGTTACACAAATCTACCTTTGAACGGAATTTAAACTGAATACTTATTCTGAAATAATAATCCATAATTCTACTTTCTACAGACGATGTCTTACTTGAAAAAGCCATTAAAATGATAACATTTTCAAAATCAGTTGTATAATTAAAATAATTTTATTTCCAATACAGTTTTGAAAACGTTCATATCGATACTTATGACATCCCTCACCAAAGAGAAAGAACCTATGCTATAATTTATGAGTCAAACATTACACTAACCAAAGGTGCCAGATATTAATAACAATTGTTATTATTTATTTATCATTAAATTTATTAATTCTTTTAAATGGTAAATGTTTTCGATAGATATCTAAACAAGTAGTAGGCTTTTGTCGTTTACGAGTGTTATACACTATTATAATACATTTGCCATCAAAACCAGTAACAGTTCCTGATTCAGAGAGCATTACTGGAGCAGGTGTCTGCTACACAACATAAACTTAAGGATGACATTTATGTTTTTTATGCAGACGTTTCGTCCCCTTTTCAACTCCAAAGCCCACATCCTTGCTTACATGTTATTTCTGTAATATATTCGGAATCTTGAGGTTCGACAATGAATGTCGAATTTCTTGAAAAGCATACTTCATTTGGAAATATAACGTACTCGTACTATTCAGCTTGCCCAAATATTCCTGTTGTTGTTTATTAGACCAAGAGACCAACTTCTTAGACCATCCAGTCCAAGCCCACGAACCCGTATGGACTCATGGTTGAAGGAAAAGGGGGCAACTTCTGTTGTGATAGAGTACCTGTAGATAGAAGTCTGACTTGACTCCGTGACTCACTACAGCCCTATGAGATAGGAATCTACGGCTTAAAGTGGATTCCGAACCCCTACAGAAATCCATGGCAACAAGAGCCGGACACTTGGCCATTCAGGACCCCCAAATACCCTGAATCCACTTTTTATTCATTAGAATACTTTCAAATGTTAATTTTTGTTCGTTAATATGACATATTTTAATTCAAAAAAATTACATTACATGTGCAGAATTTATACAAAATACTTCGTCATTTCTTTTATATTTAATAACATCAAAATTTATAACAACGATGAAATAAGATTATTTTGGCAACGTTTCTGAAACAAATTTATAATTATGAATATATCTTGAAGTATAAAGCAAAGAATAATTTTAAAAACATATTATTAATTTACAATCATTTTAGGTTTTTCAATCATTTGTGATTTGTAATCATGTCAGATTTTGTAATCGTTAAATGGTCTTAATTTTAAAGAGTAAATTTTAGATAATAAATGAAATTTACAAAATTTATTTATTTGTAAGGTTCATAATTATTGTTGTTGTTGTTACTAATGTCGGAACTATCTATCAGGGCTAGACAATTCCAATGAATCCGAAAATGCTTGAAAAGTCTATAAACAGTTGAGGGTCCAGGATGACCTCATCTTTCTCAAATCCCGAACAAGTCGAAATATGTGCGAGGGAAGATGCCATGTCAGAAGAGTACCAGTGGCACTGAGGGAATATTTTTTGATCGTGCCTAAAAGTGAGGGCACTTGTGTGGCCATTCATGAAGCGAGAACAAGCAGTCTGATGGAATCTCGGTCTAAGTTGAAAATATCGTCCTCGTTTCTCAGTAAAATACCAAGAGTGGTTGAGAGAGGTTTTTGAAAGCTTGTTCATTTTTATTTTCGCCAGGGAAGAAATCACGCCAAAGGTCAGCGTCCCACAATGACTGACATCCTCCTCAGCCGCGGATTTGGCTAAGGAGTCGGCGTTTTCATTCCCTTCGACCCCAGCATGAGAAGGATTCCACTGAAAATGTATGGTTTGACTGGGTGATAGCATGTCAAGTAGTTTTAAAATATCCAGGCTAGTCTGATCTCCAACAATACCCCAATTAGAGAGGTGCTGAATTGAAGCCTACTGTCAGTCAAGATTCAAATGTCCTGGAAGTGATTCCCCGCCTGAACTGCATACTGCAAACCCTTTCTGATAGCTATAAGCTCTGACCTAAAAAGTGAACAAAAATTAGGTTTTTTGTTCTTGAATTCCATAGCACCGGTAGGAGTAGGTATATACACTCCATTATCGGAAATTCCCTCTTCACCTCAGTATCATCAGTATAAATCATTAAAGAACTTCGGAGAATGCTATGGATAGTCTTCATAGTCAGCATTCTAACATATTCAGGAATCTCAGAGTTTTTCATCACACTAGTCAAGAATTCATCATGGAAGTGTATCCCATCAAGCTTCGGGTTAGCACCACGGGATCCCAAAGAATTAAGCTCCACATCAGAAAAAGGCAGGTTCAGCGATTTTGCAAAAGAAAACGGAATATGTTTCTTTAAATGTCGATTGTCAGTCAAGTGTGAAGGTAGATTTATACATTTATTTATTTATAAGGTTTTATAATTATTTTAAACATTTCTTTATTTATGAGGTTTATAATTATATATCCATTTATTTATTTATGAGGTTTATAATTATATATCCATTTATTTATTTGTAAGGTTTATAGTTATGTAAACATTTATTTATTTATATGGTTTATGATTATTTATACACTTATTTATTTATAAAGTTTATAATTATTTATACATTTATTTATTTAAAAGGTTTATAATTATGTATACATCTATTTATAAGGTTTATAATTATTTATACATTTATTTATGTGAAGGTTTAATACATTTATTAATTCATAAGGTTTTAGAATTAGATATTTCACGATAAAATTTTTTAAGCTATTTATTCTCTTACTGAGTTTTTATTTTTTTAAATAATGCCATCCTCTCAGAAGCCATAACGAAAGTGCGTTACATTTATCGTGATTTAAATTGTTCAATTCCATTTTCCGATACTATTCTTTATGCTGATTAGATTTTCCATTCAATGCCGACTCACTTTCAATAACACTAGAGGTTTTATCACGATACTTTAAAACTCGAAATTCTTTGGTGCGTAATTATACTCGGTGGCGTCGATTCACGTGAAATTTGCACCTTTTCCGAACACCGGATCCATAACAGGGCTTTTAAAGTGCTTTTTCATTAGAACATAAGGTACGTAGAATATGCATTTATGTGTCTACATTTCTGGATGAAAAGAATACTGTCCCATTTTTTCTCTGAGATATTTATTATTTGGATATTTGTTTCAAATCTATACTGTTTAATATTGGTTATTTTTTTGCACTCAAATTTTTATTTACTTGATTAAATTTTCAGTTTTCTTTAGTTGTGATTCAGATTAGTTTCTGATGAATATTGATTGAATTTTGCATTTTTTTTATGTTTTGTTCATGACAGTTTTTAAGTATTCATGAAAATATGACACATTTTTCTTTAGACCTGATTTAGCATTTTCTTTAATTAAAGTTTAAATATTTAGAGTGCATTTCTTAAGGAAAAACATAAATTTTCTAAAAGATTAAAAGCGTCTAAAAATAAAAGGGATTAAATAATCTGTTTCAATATTTTTAATGGCTGATATATTTCTTAAATTCAATAGTTAATATATTTATATTTTTTTAAAAATGATTTCATTACACCTTTCAGGCAAGTAAAGTTACGTAATAAACAATTTTTTTTCCAAATCTGTCCATTAAAATAGAGTCAATGACAAGAGAAACGCTACGTTAAAATTGGTTATAAATATCGTGTCATGTTTTAGTTAGTTAATTGAAGATTTTACTA
Source organism: Caerostris darwini (assembly GCA_021605075.1). Classification (NCBI taxonomy): domain Eukaryota; kingdom Metazoa; phylum Arthropoda; class Arachnida; order Araneae; family Araneidae; genus Caerostris; species Caerostris darwini. The sequence goes on along the minus strand of BPLQ01011645.1, from coordinate 41,076 downwards.
GAAAAAATATTTTTCAAATGATAATTAATAAATTCATTCATTTGAAACATTTCCGTTTTGATTTAAAATTGGTATGTGTATATATTTTTGAAATGTATCAATTTTTAGTATAATGAAATATTATTAAGTAAAATTTTTTTATAATTTACAAATCTCTAATAATATAAAGAACAAAAATTTCACTAAACAAGTTTCCGTTGAATAAAATTTTGTTGAATAAGCTTAAACCAGTATATATTTAAAAATGAAATTCCATTAAAAAATGTTTTTTCCTTTTTCAAAGAACTTTTTCCACTTCCCCATGGGATAAATTTAATAAATCCTTTCTATGAATTAGAAATGGCATTGTTTTAAGTGAACAGCTGTCTCAGTACTTTAGTTCCCAAATTAATTACCAAAAAGAAATTAAATCCAAAGAAAATATTGCGTTTTTTAATTACTGGAAGGCATTCATTTAATTAATTAAATGAATGGTTATTTGTGTTACTTTTTTTTTACAATTATATACCATGTTATTGTTCCCCATTTATTTTATGAAATAGTTTCATTTAGGCAGTAGTTAACTGTCACAACATGTATACACTAAAGAATTGGTCTTTTTTATTCCATAAATTACGTAATTTTTTTATTCATTAAATTACGTAATTTTCTTTTTTTATTCAATAAATTACGTGTTACTTAATAAAACTGATGCTTCTCTTTGGCATTGCGTATTCTGATTATTGAAATATAATTCAAACCTATGCTTGAGTCTCGGGGACACGGGCTCAAAATATATTTACTTAAGTCTAGGATCGTGGACTTCATTATTCAAGGCATGTACGATCAAAAGATTTATATACAAGCATACACACACCCACACATATATATATATATAAACATATGTATGCATGTATGTGTGTGTACGTAAAGAACAGAACACAAAAGCAAAGGAAAATTGACAAGAAATGCATTGGGGACACGACCACTTTGTATGACAAAAACTACTAACAGAGTTCGCTACACGCAGATATATGGAATTGTAATATATAACTATATCTATATATATACAACCCTGAAAATTTCAGATTCAAAATTGGACCTAGTAGGTGGCGCTGCAATCGATATATTCTTTTATAGGTTTGTTTGTCACTGAACTCCTCCGGAACGGCTTGATAGATTTTGATGAAATATTTTGTGTGTGATTGACAAAACATGTACAATGTTTTTATGCTATACCCTTTGTTGTCAGTCGCCACCAGAGGGTGCTGCAGTCTATCCACTATTATACCATTCAACCCATCGTTATGAAAGTGGGTCATAATATGTGTTCGAGTCTGGAAAATAGGTTTGTGCTATCCACTTTAGTGTTACGTGCCGCCAGAGGGTGCTGCAGCATTTCGGTTTGTATACTGTTCAAATGATATCCACGAAAGTATGCACACATATTGCAACATGGAAAATATATTCGCGCTACGAAATTTTTTACATTGCCTTTATTTTGGCAGGGCAGCGTACGCCGCGTTCTGTGAATATATATATATATATATATATATATATATATATATATATATATATATATATATATATATATATATATATATATATATATATATATATATATGAATAGCACAACGCATAAAAATCAAAGGACATTTGACATGGAATGAACAAGAAACTTAAATATATACACATGTGTAAAATAATATTAAATAATTGCAAATAATCCTACGAATAATATTGAAAAACAACTGCAACAATAAGGGTGACGTTTCTTTGAGTATTGTGTTACGGGGTTTCCTATTTCTGAATGAACGTGGCATACATTTTCTTATGCGCTAATAAATGTTTGCAGTAATTTGGAATAAGCGGGAGGTACTCCACAAACTTGATTGTAGTGAAATATTTTTTCCAACACTTCTTCCATTCTGGTCATTTTACACCGTTATTTATTACTGGCGTGATACAAATGACGCAGGTTTAAGTTATCTACGGAAGAACACGGGAGCATACTACGTGGCTGTGGAAGTTATGCTTTCCGCCGTCAAGGGCAACTTTCTCACCCAGCGTTATCGTCGAGAAACACCGTAAAACTTCATTAAGCAAATTAGATTTTCGGTACTCTGTTTCGTCTGGATGTAAAATATAACCTTTTATTCTCTTCAGCTTAAGCCAAATATGGATAAACTTTTAACAGTATTCCTTATTGCGCTACGCACACGACACTGCAATAGCAACACAAAACAAATCACCTCAGCTTGCTGTTAAAGACATTCTATATTATTTTTTTAATTTAGAAAAATTGTTAACCGCCTGGAAAATAAAATTTAAGTTCTAAATCGGCTTTCATGCTATTTACTAGGAAGATTACTTTATCTCTCGTAGGGAGTGTCCCCCATTTTAGCCAGTCCGTCCCCTGGGTTAATGAATATAAGTACCTAGGGTTGTTACCAGATCTTTCAATTCCCCCATTAAAAACACCGTTGCTAAAGCAATCGTTGCGAGTGTTAAGCTCAACAGCCTAATTTCTCGAAGAACAGACTAGCGATCCAATACAATGCTCTATAAACCCATCATTAGACCTATTCTCGTGTATGAAAGCCCAATTTGGGTCCCTACTTCCCTCATCAATATTGAGAGACAGCAGATATTTCAAAATAAATACTCGGCTATGATTACTGATTCTCCCTGGTTTGTTCGACGAACATTTATTCACAGTGATCTTGATGTCGAACCTATTCCAAATTATCTAATCAAAATTTGAAAGAAATTTCTTTTAAAAATGTCCTCAGAGCAGCAATATGTTAATTCGGCTCCCACCAACTTATCCCCCAACTTATCACCCTGGTGTGAAAAGTTCGCAAAAAGGTCCCATGACGTCTCCTATGAGTGTTTCCCTAAAGTAAAAAGACACCATGGCTGTTATTCTGAGCAAGCGTAAACGAACTCGGGTAACGGATTGGATTTAAACGCTTACTGAGACCGATTATCTCACTGTGTATCTGAGAACCTATTTGGCTTAAATGTTTGAGGCCTAACAGTAAACAAGAAGAGCTGGAACAGGAGTAAGAAAACAAGTCTCTGACCGCAAGGTTGAAGATTCGAATCTAAGCCCAGCTCCTTTCACTGGTCAGCAACGATGTGCTAAATTAATTAATTAACCCTAATTCTTTTCTGCCGACTAATAACCTACAGATAGGTTTTTTTTTCTTACCCCTTTTTATCTGTAGAAAACAAAGAAATAGACCTAAATACCGAAATATGAAGAAAAAAATAAATAAAATAACAGAACTTTGGTTCTGAGACGGGGCTTTTTTTCGGGGGTGGGGGGAGGTATAATAATTTAGTTTGTAGATTCATCGGTAAGAATTGCTCAGAATTTTTAAACTAAATTCTTTTCATTGGTTTAATTTTTAAACTTTTTTATCTTACTTTTATTTGTTTCTAATATTTTTTAACTTTTCAGAGTACCATTTTCAAAATTTTAAGAAACATTATTTTTTATCACTTATTAACATTTAAAGCAGTCTATAATGAATTGTAACCAGGTTTATGAATTTAGATGAGGAGGTTAAGGGGTCTATCCCCCTATGTGCTCCATAATAGATACGCCAGTTTAATAATGTTGATACTATAGGAAATAAGGCAATAATGGAAAGTAACTCATCCCTTAAAAACAACAGACCTCAAAAAACACAGCTCCACCATAGAGCGCTTCTGTTTAGCAGACGATACAAAACGAAAACCCACGGTTATTTTTGAAAGTAGGAGCCTAAATGCGATTTCCCAAATGATGTTTTCATTCATGTTCGCTGAGAAAGGAGGAGGGAAGAACCCGGTGGAAAATTGTGGATGAGAAAAGTTTGGCGGAAGCTTTCTGGAGCTTTGAAGAATCCAGAAAGAGTATTAGTTTGGGAACACCATCAGATCCCAATTAACATACAATTTTCAGAAACTGATGAAAGAGAGTAACACAGATATAGCCTTTAGATGTGTGTATCAATAAAACTATTCTAAGAAAATTTAAAATGACTGCGGAATACGTGGATACTATAAAATTACAAAATTACAAAAGGCCTGTCAAATGCGCCAGTCCAGTCTAGAAAAAGTGTGTGAGTGGATACTAAGAACACAGAATGAAATGAAACCAGACATAATTAAAAATTCATTGAAAAATGTACAACCGTCTAAAATGTACAATGTACAAATCAACAAATGTATTTAACCACAAATAGATGAAACGGAAGAGGATTATTTATATATGGATAGTCAGTGATGGTGAAGATGAAGCAGAATTTGATGATATAGCGGGGGACGAATGTGACGAAATTTTCATATTATCCAATAATGAAAGTTATTGTGTTCATAAGGTGTATCATTCACTTTAAATAAACAGCATTTAGGAAAATGTAGAAATATAATTTCCTTATTTTCCTATTTTTAAATCCTTCATTATCTCCTTACTTATTATTATTTTGAATTCCTTATTCTTATTATCCCCTTCCTATTATTCCTTATTTTTATATCCGCCTCATAATGCGTACCGGTAAATATCATCTCATTTTTTTTGTATTAAAAGTATACACTGGAATAGAAGATATTTTAAATCTAAGGCAAAGCATGTTTCTCCTGTTACTTTCATATAACTATAAAACAAATTATAAGTAGCTTAAATTTTTTAAAAAAAATTTCAAAGTATATAATATAATTTTTATAATACAAAAATTTATTAAATTTTATATTTTAAAAATATAAAAATATATATAATATATATTATATTTTTTAGAAATTAATTTTTATATTTTATTTTTTAAATTTATTATAAATATATCCAAAATATAATACAAAAATATAATTAATGATTAAAAAAAATATTAAAGCAATTTAATAAAATTACTTTATTGAAATGAATAGAAATTCTCAATATTATAAAAAATATTAAATCATAAAAATAATTAATATAATTAAAGAAAGAAATAAGAAATAATTAATATAATTAAAAATTTTAAATTTTACATTAATTAAAATATAAATCGCATCACTAATTAAATTAAAAATAAAAATAATCACTTACAAATAACATTAAAAGAATCTGGTAAGTTGAAAATGATTTGTTTCTTGTTAGTTTATTTCGATTTATACGCATTCATTTATTTTTCGACGTGATAATTATTTTCTGATTTTTTTGGAAAATTATATTTTTTCGCAAATAGTTTTAATTATTTTTTTGAATTTTATTTCCCTATTGTTTTGATAATAATTGCATCTTTGTCAAGTTTTTCATTTTACATTCCATCGCAAAAAAAAAAAAAAAAAAAAAAAAAAAAAAAAAAATGCACAATAATTTTTTTTAAATATTTATTTTGTAATTTATTTAGACCATTAGGAAAGTTTAGCCGATATTCAATCTGCAATTTTTTTGACATTTTTTTTCTATTTTAGTGAATGAGGAAATTGATTAAACTTATTTACTTTTCCCTTTTTTCATATTTATTCGCTTATATTAATTTATTTTAACGAGCTGATATGACTCGTCATTTTACAACTTCAAAAATGTTATCTATTTTTAATGTTGTTAAAAGGTGTCAATGAAAAAAAATGTGTGTTGAAATGTTTAATGTGTCAATGAAAAAAATCCAGAGATAACAGTCTGAACATAATAATATAAAGCGACCTCATTCAATATAATATAAATGCATTTCTGAGCAATTTTAGCACCTCCATTATATAAGCCCCCAATCCCCCCCAAAAATAATTGCATTAATAATTAATTAATAATCATCTAAAAATGGTATTAAAAGAAAATAACAAAGCAGTAGGAAAAATCTAAAAAGTGGAATGCATGACATCAAACAATTTATATTTTCATGCAAATTGCTGTATTTTAATCGATAACGTAAAAAATCAATATTATTTCTTAATAATAAATTCTTTACATTGTAATGGTCTCGGCCTCTACTAGACCTATAACGCTTCAAGACGAGGGCGACTTTCAGGTTCACGGGAATTTTTTTTTATCATAATACTTTAATTTTTATTTACAAGCACTATATAAATATGCAAATTCAGAACTCTTGATTATTAAAATTTATTATTTACAAAAATTAAAATTAAAACAGGATTTCTAGTTGACTCATCTCAGAACTTTCTCTCTGTTTCTCCAAAACCTTCCCTTTCAAAATTCATCGAGAAGGACAGTCAGCTCCCCTCACTTTCCATTTGAGAAGACATTTCTCAGCTCATGGTCGATCTCCCATCACGATGGAACAACTCATGCTATAGTCCATATTCCAGCTGTAATTGCCAACAGACTTTGTCAGTAATTGTCAGACAATCGCTAATTTCATGAGGTCCCATTATACATGACACTGAATAACTGCTATCAGATTAGAGTGACAGGTTGATCTCATTAGTACAAAAATTCATTGCATGTATTATAACTATCGTCAATAAAGCTCTTCGGTTGCCAAATTTGTGTAATGAGTTGTAAATATATACTTGTCAAAGAAGATACAATCCTCTCTCCTAGGAATGAAATGACAAAACACTTTCCGTGAGAAAAAAAATGCTATGTATGTATTTTACTTTAAAGAAAAATTATTTTTAAAAAAAGCAAATTTATTTAATTTTAAGAAAAAAAGGAATCGCTTGTATTAATTTCTGATTGATTAAAGTGGCATTCAAAGTTAATGGTAAAACTAATGTATTAAAATATTTAATTTATTTTTTAAAGAAAAGAAGTGAATGTAAAAAATAAAAAACAAATTTCAAATCTGCGTTTTAGATAATTTCAGACGAATATTAAAGATTTTTTAGGACACTATCACAATGACAAAAACTACAAAGACTTGTTTTTTTTAATTTTAAAATAATTTTTTAAACAATTCTTAAACTGTTACATTGACATTTGTGAGTTAAATCATTCTTTACTTTCACCCCGAAACATTTTGTTAGTTTGTTTCTCACGACATTTGATTTTAACGGAAAACAAAAATGGAATGAAAAAGAAATAAAACGTTCTTAGGTTATGACTCAATTTAGATCGAAAGAACAGCAGCACCGACGAAGCGAAAGCGAATTCCAATTATGTGTTGAAGAGGAAATAATTTTTTATTTTTAATATAATATTTTTGTTTCTGAAAAATAAAAAAAAAAGTTCAAATAAAAATTAAAAAAAAATAATCAAGTTCTCACAGTTGTGAATTGAATCTATATATGTATATTATATATTTAATATATAAAATTTTTGTTGGTATATCCAAACTCCTCCGAAACGGCTCGACCGATTCTTATGAAAATTTTTGTGCATATTTGGTAGGTCTGCGAATCGGTCGTAATCTATTTTTAAACCCCTATGTGATAAGGGGTCCACCCCTAAATATTTTTAAAATTTCTTTGGCAGACCAATGTAGTGGCAACAATGTGTAGCGTTTTTTTTTTTTTTCGAACAATATAATGACTATTTTTAGATGGCGCCGTGTCTCGATGCCTGTACTACATAACCGTAAAATTCTCATGTTCTGAATATTATTGTTTTATGTACTACTTTAAATGTTGTGAAAATTATAATGTATGAAATTTATATTATTTCTATGCGAAATAAATCAAATGTATGCAAGTATTACCTGATTTGATTATCAATATTTTTTTTATTTTCTAAGTTTGAATTTGAATTGGAATAAAATATATGGAATGAAAAGTTGTGAATCAAAACATTGAACTTTTCTATGCTTAAAGTTTGTCAACATGTGTTTTATTTGATTAAGAATTCTAAAAAGAAATGTGATCTGCAAGATAATATAATATATTGATAATATTAATCTTATGAATTTTAAGCATTTTTTGAAATGTGTCAAAATGAAGTAAATGGTACTTTTAAGTTTTTAAATGGTACATTTGTTTTTATTTAATTTAGAAGTTAATTATTTCTTATTTGAATTTTTATGCATTTTGTGTTCCTTTAAAACATCAAAACAAATTTTTAAAAACTAAAAAGTTTTTGTATTAATAAAAAGGAAATTAACCTAAATTCATAGATTATTTTTATTTCAGTTTTTAAACTAAGAATTTTTGTAAATTTAAAGAAATATGATGAATTTTAAGCATTTTTTGAAAAGTGTCAAAATGAAGTAAACTCTGCAATTATTTGATATAATGATAACATTAAAATTTTATAAAAGGTATTATAATAGTTGCAAGTTGAAAATCAAGGACATTTTTTTTAAAAAAAACTTTTGTTATTTGAAAAACAAAGAATTTGAGTTATAAATTTGAGTGATTTGAATATTGTCGAAGAAAAATTGATAAATGGTACTTTTAAATTGGAAGTTATTTAAAGAAAACAAAACAAATAAATAAGTTTTTATATTAATAAAGGAGACTTTAAAGCTCAATTTTTATTTCAGTTTTTAAACTAAGAATTATTTTAAGCATTTTTGAAGTGTCAAAATGAAGTAAACTCTGCAATTATTTTTATTTGATTTTTTATAAAAGGTATTATAATAGTTGCAAGTTGAAAATCAAGGACATTTTTTTTTAAAACTTTTGTATTTGAAAAAACAAAGAATTTGAGTTTTTTTATTGTTTGAAAAAACATGAAAATGGTACTTTTAAATTGGAAGTTATTTAAAGAAAAACAAAACAAATAAATAAGTTTTTAATTAATAAAGGAGACTTTAAAGCTTTTTTATTTCAGTTTTTAAACTAAGAATTTTTGTAAATTTAAAGAAATATGATTAAGCATTTTTTGAAAAGTGTCAAAATGAAGTAAACTCTGCAATTATTTGATATAATGATAACATTAAAATTTTATAAAAGGTATTATAATAGTTGCAAGTTGAAAATCAAGGACATTTTTTTTTTTTTTAAACTTTTGTTATTTGAAAAACAAAGAATTTGAGTTATAAATTTGAGTGATTTGAATATTGTCGAAAGAAAAATTGATAAATGGTTCTTTTAAATTGGAAGTTATTTAAAGAAAAACAAAACAAATAAATAAGTTTTTATATTAATAAAGGAGAATTTAAAGCTCAATTTTTATTTCAGTTTTTAAACTAAGAATTTTTTGTAAATTTTTAAAGAAATATGATGAATTTTAAGCATTTTTTGAAAAGTGTCAAAATGAAGTAAACTCTGCAATTATTTGATATAATGATAACATTAAAATTTTATAAAAGGTATTATAATAGTTGCAAGTTGAAAATCAAGGACATTTTTTTAAAAAACTTTTGTTATTTGAAAAACAAAGAATTTGAGTTATAAATTTGAGTGATTTGAATATTGTCGAAGAAAAATTGATAAATGGTACTTTTAAATTGGAAGTTATTTAAAGAAAGCAAAACAAATAAATAAGTTTTTATATTAATAAAGGAGAATTTAAAGCTCAATAACATTTTTATGTCTGTACATTTGTTTTTATTTACATTTAGAAGTTGGTTTTAATTATTTCTTATTTGAATTTTTATGCATTTTGTGTTCCTTTAAAACATCATAATACCCATATATTTTTATTTAAATGCTTTGAAACTTCATGTAAAAGTTTTCTTTAAATGTATGAAAGGAATAGAACATGGAAATTAACCTAAATTCATAGATTATTTTTATTTCAGTTTTTAAACTAAGAATTATTTTAAGCATTTTTGAAGTGTCAAAATGAAGTAAACTCTGCAATTATTTGATATAATGATAACATTAAAATTTTATAAAAGGTATTATAATAGTTGCAAGTTGAAAATCAAGGACATTTTTTTTTTTTTTTTTTTTAAACTTTTGTTATTTGAAAAACAAAGAATTTGAGTGATTTGAATATTGTCGAAGAAAAATTGATAAATGGTACTTTAAAATTGGAAGTTATTTAAAGAAAGCAAAACAAATAAATAAGTTTTTATATTAATAAAGGAGAATTTAAAGCTCAATAACATTTTTATGTATGTACATTTGTTTTTATTTACATTTAGAAGTTGGTTTTAATTATTTCTTATTTGAATTTTTATGCATTTTGTGTTCCTTCAAAACATCATAATACCCATATATTTTTATTTAAATGCTTTGAAACTTCATGTAAAAGTTTTCTTTAAATGTATGAAAGGAATAGAACATGGAAATTAACCTAAATTCATAAATTATTTTTATTTCAGTTTTTAAACTAAGAATTTTTGTAAATATGTAAAAAAAAAAGTTTGTGTCGACAAACTTTAAGCATACAAAAATGTATAAATAATTAAGATATAAATTTGAAAACAGTATATTACCTACATAAGGATATTCCCAGCATAAAAATATTTGCAAAGGAAAAAACTATTCATGTTTTATTTATTTTTGAATTATCAAGTTTTGCAACAATATCACATTTTTGCAATGTTTATCCATAATTTAAAGAATAAATTGTATAAAAAATAGTTAAAGTTGATATTTTTATGTGAAATTCAAAGGTTTTGAATGTATTTAATCAAAACACTTGAAAAAGGGCTAAATATTTTAAATCCAGGTCATTTATTATTAAAAAGCCTTTGCAAGTAGGAGGAAGTTGTAAAAAAAAAAAAAAAAAATTGTCGAGCAAATTTTAACTTTTTCAAAACAAAGCTCAGAAAATATTTAGAGCTTTAAGGAAAAATAAAACTATATTTTTTAATAAATAAGACTATGAACTTGATAATTCAATGGCATTTTAATATATTTACAACATTTTTAAAAGTAATATCTCCAATTAAAAGTTGTTTTTAGCTTTTTCTCAGAATGAATTTTTATGCTTTTTGTTTTCATGTGAAGCACCATAACACAAGTAATTTTGATCCAAATGTTACAAAACTTTGTATTTATGTTTTTCATAAATGTTTACAGGTAATAAAACTCTGAAATGATTATAGCTACATAAATATTTTTTATTTTAATTGTTAAGCTTGGAATTACATGCAAATTTTGAAAGAATTTTGTGTCGACAGCATTTAAACTAGCACAAAATAATAAAGATATAAATTTACCAGAGATCCATTCCCTGTAATATGTTAGTACAAACAAATACAAACTTAGAAATTTAAAAAATATTGATTTGATTTTGAGTTATCATGTTTTGTAACAGTATCAAGTTTTGGCCATTTTTACCCTTATTTTAGCTTATAAAAATAAAAAAAAAATAATAATAATAATGAAATTTTTTTATGTGAAATCATTAGTTTTTAGATACATTCAATCCAAAAATGTGTACAAAGATAAAAAATTTCAAAAAAATTCATTCGAACGTGTTCGTGTACCTTAAACAATCGTTTACATTTTATTGTGAATTTTTTTTTTTAAGTCATTTAATTTTAATTGTATTGTATTTTTCAATTATCATTTTCAGTAAAATGCCACCAAAAAAATCTAACCTCAACAATACCCGTAGGCGTGAGGTACGACGTAGACGTGCTGAGAGGGCCCTCATGTCAACAAATCAAACCACGACAGCAAACGATAACAATACCAATTATAGTATCTAATAATTGAACGAAATACAAGAAAGCCACAGCAACGCGTGGCCGGGTCTTCTAGTCTAATATATAAAATTCTCGTGTCACAGTGTTTGTTGCCAAACTCCTCCGAAACGGCTTGACCGATTCTTATGAAAATTTTTGTGCATATTTGGTAGGTCTGCGAATCGGTCGTAATCTATTTTTAAACCCCTAAGTGATAAGGGTGGTCCACCCTAAATATTTTTAAAAATTTCTTTCGTAAAACAATGTAGTGTTTTTTTTTAATTTCTTAGTCATGACATTACAGCACGTGCGTTTAAACAAAAATTAAAGTCTTTAATCGGCTTCATTTTTTTTACTTTTATTTAATTAAGTGATCTTATATAAATCAATACGTGTTGTGAACTCGCGCCAACAACGGCCGTTGCTTTACCTGTATATATTATACGCAACGTTTTTGTAGGAATAGTTTTAATTTAAAAGAGAAATATTTACGTATTAAATAAATATACGTGTTTTATCATTGTTAAAGGTAAGTCAAATAATAAGAGAACGTATACTGTTATATTTGCACGTGTAGCGTGTTAATGTCTTAAGTTAATGTTTTGTTAAGTTATATTCTTTGCACGTGTAGCATTAAATTATATTTACACGTGTAGCGTGTGTTAATGTTTAGTTAAGCAAAATTGGCAACTTTATTATTGTTCTAAGAAAAATAAAGATGGCTGTTATTGCGTTTTAACTTACAGGTGTAATTGTGTTGTAATTTACTTTATTGTGGCGAATCTGGGATTCCAGTAAAGTAAGTGTTATTTGCAATTCGAAAGCATAAGATTATCGAAAGCATAAACTTATAACGACAAACTATTTAGCGGCACTCTGTTACTCCTTTCAGGTGATTTCAGGCAAACACTTCCTGCCATTCCACGTTCAACGTACGCTGATGAGATCAACGCTTGCTTAAAATCATCGTCACTGTGGCGTAATGTTGAAAAATTACAACTAAAAGTAAACATGCGCGTTCAAATGCTTCAAGATCCATCCGCTGAAACATTCTCAAAACAACTATTAGATAATGGCGATGGAAAAATTGCTGTACATGAAAATACTGGATGCATAAAATTTCCGACAGATTTCTGCACAATCATCGACTCGCAAAATAATCTCATCGACCACATATTTCCCGATGTATGCACACAATTCAAAAATCTTGATTGGTTGGCAGAAAGAGCAATTTTGGCAGCAAAAAATGTGGACGTCAATGGTTTAAATTCCAAGATACAACAGTTGTTGCCAGGGAACTTGGTGTCATACAAATCTATCGATACAGTTTGCGATGCCAATGAAGCTGTAAATTATCCAATTGAGTTTTTGAATTCATTGGATTTGCCAGGCATGCCACCGCATCATTTACAATTAAAGGTTGGATCTCCGGTTATTTTGATTCGTAATTTGAACCCACCATGGCTGTGCAATGGAACACGATTAGTCATTAAAAAATTAATGAAAAACGTTATCGAAGCCAGCATTTTGAATGGCAAGTACCGAGGCGAAAATATATTGCTGACACGAATCCCTATGATTCCCACAGATGTGCCAATTGAATTCAAACGTATTCAATTTCCAATTAGATTGGCATTCGCAATGACAATCAATAAGTCGCAAGGCCAAACGATGTCTGTTTGTGGCTTAGATTTGGGCACACCATGTTTTTCCATCGGACAACTATACGTGGCATGTTCGCGTGTGGGTAAACCATCCAGTTTGTTTGTGTTGGCTAAAGACGGACTAAGCAAAAAAATAGTACACTCCATTGCCCTTAGAGATTGATGTTCCTTATTTTTTAATTGCCATAATTAGTAGTAAATATGTAAATAACTATTTTTGATGCATATACAGCTATTATATAATGTAATTTAAAATATATTTATTAATTTAATAAAATATAAAGGATGAAATAAATAAATGGTTAGTGTATTATCATTTTATACGGCGTCATTGTCTGCAACGTTCCATTCCTCTTCCAATCATAACCACATTTCCACACACTTATAGTAAGTTAGTTTTTTTTTTATTTAACTAAAAAAATATTTTATAGAAGTAATGTATATGGCAAAACAACGTTTGCCGGGTCAACTAGTATATATATATATATAACAATATACATATGAACCCTATATATAGTAGGCTGTACTTTGGAAACGCATACAGCGGACTCATCACGGTCGAAGCTCCCACTTTTCATAGGGTGGTGCAGTGTTGTCTAGTGGTTAGTTTCCAAACAAAATGAGGAAACAGGGTGTTTCTTTTAAGGCCAACAGCCATTTAATGAATCTCCTTATTTACACTGCATACTATTTACAATGGCTAACTCTGCTTTACAATTCTTATTCTCTCGCTATCCCGTCGGCCGCCAGTCTCGCTTCTCCTCTCTTTTCATCTAAAGGATCCGTTGCCTTCTCCTGGGGTCAAGGTTCAGAGTTAAACACTCCGCACATGGTGAAAGGTATGTGTCATCGACACTTAACAGTCACGTGACGCCGCCGCCAGTTAGCAGACACACAAATCCTACATATATATATCTATATGCATATAAAGAACACAACATATGAACATAAAAAAAAGAACAAAGTAGATCTGACGAGGAGTCAATTAAAAACACCACCATTTAATGCAACAAAGGCACTATCGGTATACGTTGCAGGTAAATTGCTTAGCGGAACCATTGCAGCATTTGCAATACAAAAACTCTGAAGTGCCTCACTTTCAGACATTTAAAAAGAAAGACAATTCATTATTCAAGATCCCAAGTGCGCATCAGCCACAGCAACGCAACTGAACATGACAAAAACCATTTTATTTCATAAACACAAAAATCCAAAGGTTTAAACCGTTAGCAAACATCTAATTTAACCGTTAAAAAAGTTAACAAACCATTGAATTTAACTGTTTGCAAAGTTAACATACCATCATAACATTGGAATACAAAAAACCCTGAAGAATTTCATATTTAGAGATCTCAAGCAAAAGCAAAAAGAAAAATTATTTAAGATGTGAAATGGACATAAGTTGATGCAAACTAAACTAATTAACTAAATTTATTCTTCAGCTTTTTTAATTTCCTAAACATCGTTCCTAAACATCGTTTCCTAAACCTCGTTTCTTTTTTTACAAGCATTTATTCATTCTCTTTTGGATATTTATCGACTTTATTATTATTGATTCAATACTAAAAATTTAATTTATAATTTTCTTTATCGCATCACACAAATTCCAATTTGTTAACGTTTTCAGTTGCTTATATTTGATTAATGTAAACCTCTTACTTATTGTTTTATTTACTATTCTCTTGAATAGAAATCGATAAGTGGGTTTATTTTTGTTTAGAATTACAATAATAATCTTCTTGAAATAGATTTGTTTACTTTCTATGCGATTTCTTCAAAGAAGTATTCCGGAATACGTAATGAGGTTTGAAAAGTTTGCGAGGCAGATGGCGTCCAGATGGTATCGATTGCTTTCTTCCACGAGGTTCGTCTTCTCTATGATTTTAAAAAAAGAATATTCTTTGAAATGAAATGTGTTTTTTTGGGATACTTAACTTCGAAGTCTCGCCAGATGGCAGCCAAACTCACTTTTATCAATGCGCTGATCTCTGCGGGGCTGCCTCTTTAGAATGATATTCAGATACTTAAAAGAAAATGTATTTTTCTTTTCTTTTTTTTACATTTTTCTTTTTATTTATAATATTAGTTTTTTTTTCTTATATTTGAGTTTTATCAGTTTCTTTTCTGTTGGAAAAATATTCCAATTTCCATTTTTTGATGCGCGGATATAGGACAGACACGATGTCTGGTCTATTTTGATACATTGAGTGGATGTCAAGTCAACTTGGAGTCGGTGTTTAACCATCGGAAGGTTGTAACTTTTTTTTTCTGGTATAGTTAATGTGTAATATAAATGCAGACCAATTCCTTTTTCATTCATTGAGGAGTCTGAACGAGATGAAAAAGGCCAGCTGAAGTTCTCCAGTTACCCTACTGACTTTTTAAACGAGAACTTTGACGTATACTCTTTTTACCAGATACAGATGGTTTGCAGAGAAAATAAGTACCACGCCGAAAGTTTTTCACTTTTGAAAAATGGACCACTTGACAAGTGAAGAGGAAGTGAGCCACTCTGAGTGAGGCAGAAAAATAAACCCCAAACGTCCCTGACACTTTAAGGGACACATGGAGGACAGAAGAACTTCGACTGTAAACCAGTTTCAATTAAAAGGGGTTTCTATTTTAGTAGCGTGTGAGTGGAAAACATTATGGCCTTTGAATGGATGAACTTGTAGAAAAGTATTCCATAACATACAACGACGACGAGACTGAATAAAAAAATAATAAGTGAAAAGGATTTTTCTAGATTTTTCAAAGCTCTTGGATTTTGAAAAATTTAAAATTGCATCTGTCATATTTATATAATTTTTTCATTGGAAACATTTGTATTATAAAGACTTTCAGAAACGTTTCTGAAGTTTATATAACAATTTATTCTTAATTAATTTTTAACATGTCACTTTCAATCAGTTTTACAGGTGCATCACTACATAGTTGAAATGTAAGTTATTTATGTTGCTTTGTAGATTTATTGAATTCCACTGGCAACAATTGAGTCACTTTCTTTGAAAGGAATTTTCTAAATTTTTCAACGCTCCTGGATATATATATATATATATATATATATATGCATATAATGTTTGTATATATATATATATATATATACAGAACTCTGTGTTAAAACAGAATTACTAACAAAAAATGAAAATTAAGGATTTAAATTTGATTCACAATTGTAATTCACTCCAAGGAGGGAGATTTTCAGAGTTCTTGAGTGATACACGAAACTACAACGGACTCACTTTGGAAACAGACAGAAACTCCAGTCTGTTCAGTCACTTCAGAGGAAAAGAGAAAAACAACATTTCTGGTCGACTCGTCGCAGAACTCTTTTTTCCTCTTCAAAACCTTCAAGAAAATCAAGTGGGGGGAGCTTCCCTCACTTCTCATAGAAGTAGACGTTTTCTCATCCCATGGCCTATCACGAATTACGATGCAAAAACTCATGTTCAATCAGTAGTTGCTTTGACCTGTGAAGGCCACACAGACGATCGCTAATTTCACGAGAACTCATTCTCCCTGACACTGAATATTTGTTCTCAGATTTGAGTGGCAGGTTGTCCTCATTAGAACAATACATTCATTTCCTGCAATATAAATATCCACGACACTGCTTATCTGCTGTCCAATTTTAGTGATGGGTTGTTAGTATGTACTTGTTAAAGAATATATATTCCTCTGTCTTAGGAAGGAAATGTCACAGCTCTTGCCGTCGGAAAAATGCTAAAATAGTATTTTTTAGCTTGCAGTTTTAACTTATACATAGTGAAAATTATTAAAATTTATTTTCTTTAATTTAATGATAAAAATGAATTAAACTGTGTTTTAAATCAACTTAAAATTTATTAGTTGCTTGAAGTGTTAAAAAGAAAAGAAATCTCTATACATAATATGGTTGCCCTTATTTAATGTAAATCGAGAATTAAAATAAATTACTCGTCTTTACTGAAATTCCAGTTAAAAGTTAAAAATGTAAATACTTTTTTAATTACCTAAAAAAATATACATGTATTGAGTTTTAATTTTTAAGATGAAAACTTTGTTACACATTTTTTTTTAAATTCAACTTCCTTCTGAAAAAAGAAACTCTTTCAAAACCTGCATGAGCATAAAATGTATGAATTTCTATGCGCATAAATACATTAAATCCAGACGGAAGTTTATTTCACTCCATGTATACGATGAGAGAGGGGAAAAAAAAACCGGCTGCCGAAAGAGTCTTAACTGCGAAACCTTCTAAAATGTCTCGAAAGGAAGAAGTAGCATTACAAAAACGTTAGCAGGCTCTATTTTGCTTGTTGTTAGAGAAAAACTTTCTTTATTGTTGTGATTTCATTTTGCAGTCTCAAGAATTAAATTTGAAAAGAAAAAAGTAAAGAATGTCGCTTCTTTCAGAAGGACATAAATGGGTTTTCTAGAACTTTCTGCTAAAGTCCTTCTTAGATCCCTGCTGTCGTCCAATTAGAACTGGAAAACAAAATGAAGCGACTTTTTAATGGCTGTGATATTTCGGCGAAACACTTCTTGAATTACTGAGGAGGAAGAATTTCGGTGATAACACAAATGTTAAAAATTGCTTTTGAAAATGCAACACATTATGTTTCACTTTTCTCTGACCTATTATGAAAGAAAAGACTTAATTTTTGTGAAACATTAAATATATAAAAAAAATTACATAGTGTTTTAAATAGGGGTGATGTAATTTAGTATTATTTAAATTTTATACATTAATTTAACTTTCAATAACAATAAACATATTGTTGTTGTAACATTTGGCTTTATTGGAAATGGCAGAGTAGCTAGTTCTTTGGCTCTCTGTACAACAGGTTTCGGGTTCGAGTATCGGCGGTGCCATAGATGTTTGTAGTGGTTCGTAATCCACTTTAAACAGTAGGTCCCGGTCTAACAGGATCGTAGAGTGTTTCGGAGCTATTGTTACTCTGCGCCCGTAGCTTATCCTCAAGTTACACACCCCTCCCTGGGTAATACTAACGCTTAGCGCAGCCCTTGCGTAGGGCAAAAAGATAACTGCCAGATGCATTAGAAAAAAAAAAGAATAAGCATCGCACACAAAGCTGGTTTATTTTAATCCATGAGGCCGCTGGCCTCCCAATACAATTGCAAGACTTCTTCCCAGGCTTTGATCCTCCCTATTCAGTCCTGGACATTTCAAAAGTTGTTCTGAATTCATTGCTCCAGCTCTACATATTGGGCAAGGGTTCGAGTCTAGGACACCTATCCTGTTTAGGTGTTCCGCAAGACAATCGTGTCCGGTTCTTAATCGGAAGTTGGCAACCGCCCTCTTTACGTTGTCTAGCGTTAAAGATTCTCCAGCTGTCATGAATAGTGTGCCACCTTTTGCTTTCAGACTGAGTTATGAGATTATCTTTCAGTTTCTTAAAAATTTCACTATGAATATATTTCTTGAAAGATTCTGGTGGAACTTGTTTCTTTCCAATATTCACATGGTCTCTTCGGTTTGGTTTTTCTTTTTCATGATGTCTTTGCAAGTGAATCTGCTACTCCGTTACCTTTAATTCTTACCTTGCGCATATTTTTGAGAAAAAATCTTTATTAGAGGGAAAACAATTTTCACCATTGATGCCATGAAATTATTCAGAGAGAAATTAAATTTTATGAACCAACCACTTTTTCCTTGTTTAGTGATAAAGTGAAATTGTATTCTCTTTACTACATACATCACTTTTAATATTTGGATTAATAGCTTTAATTATAAATAAAAATGTAGTAGAAAGCGTAATAAACAAACCTAAAGATATAAAAAAATATCTAGGTGGCTTGGTGGCGAAATGACTAGCGCTCTTTGGCATGGACGTTTGTGAGTGGTTCGGAATCCACTTTAAACTGTAGGTCCTAATTTAATTAACCTAAAGTGGGCACAGAATGACCGTAGAGCGTCAAACCAAACCTCCTTCGCGTGGTCTTCCCTGGGCTTTTCAATACGCTCCTGCATCCCTGTGGCTCGCCGCTTCGCTCTGACCATTTACTAACATCACAATCATGTACAAATTAAAAATGGGTATTGTTCATTGTATTGGGTATTGTTCATTGTATTGGGTATTATTCATTGTATTATTCTTCATTGTATATTAATGTATTGGGTATTGTTCATTATATTATTGTTCATTGTATTGTATTATTACACGTAAGTATTCGGAATAGTAATTAAATACCAATGTTTACACTTATTACGTAAATAAGAGATGACAATTTTTCCCACTCTGTTTAGCGCTCGTGTGCACAAGATGATCGTAGAGCGACAAACCAAACCAAAAATATTCGCTTGTACGGAGGAAACAATGCATAATTAATATCAAATTAGGAGAAGGCATCTTATCTGGGTTCTGAGTAGAACAGTGGGAAGGGGGATAGTGGATATATACTGGGAGCCCCATTAATGTTGCTACATGGTATGACCCAATGGCAATCAGCCTCCTAACAAGCATTTAGTATCAATCGGGGTGTTATTTTATCCTGTCACTTGGCATTCAAATTTCGAATAGTTGGTTGACACGCAATCATTCTAATGAAGCTGCGATCATGAATGTCGGCCATGTGCCTTGGAGGAGAAGAAGATTCTCTTCCCATTCAATGTTCCAGAAAAATTTATTTTAAAAATTTGGTAACATGTTCAGGAATGCGTGGCGATTTGGTTTGGTTTGTCTCTCTACTGTCATTTTGTACATACTTTAGGCTAATTATACTGGAACCTACTGTTTAAAGTGGATTTCTAGCCACCCACAAACATCCATGCCACCGCCAGGTTTCAAATCTGAAATGTGTGGTTCCAAAATCCAGAGAGCTAGCCAACTGGGAATGCGAGGTGCAGAAGCCTTCTTGTTGAAAGAACATTTGGAAGAAGTAGTTAAACAAAGCAAGGGTTTCAAATCTGTCCAGCTAAGAATTTTATTAGGTAAAATAAACCTAATAATAATAACAATTTCTTAAACGCTCTTCCTTTTTAATCAGAAATATGTTTTTCTTTTCCCCCTGAAAAGCAATGTCTGTAACATAAGGCGAGGTTTTTTATGACAGCAACATTACATCTGGAACTTGCATGCTGCGGTGATTGACATGCTCTCCACTTCCTCAGATCCGAGATTCATCAGAAAGTTTAAGGAGGTCTTGGGCTCTTACAACAACACCTTAGCGGGGGGGACCCCAAGGGTACATGGATTACTACATCATCCTCAACAACGGCATAGATGAACCACAGAACCAGAAGTCATTGCAGGTAAAGGAACTTGTTCTGTTATTGTCAGTTTTGGAACCAAGGAATCGATCCCTGTTCAAAATGGACCAAGTGAGCTTGCCATTTACAAGCTAGGTTATTTCTTAGCAAGTTTGTTTCTCGAAAAATTATATCGGAGCACTCTTTACATCAAATGCGATAACTGTGTTTGTTGTTTTCTCCGCATAAGTAAAAATTAGAGTCATTATTGAATAACATCAGTATACGTTTCGTCTCAGATATTGCGTAGCATTTCAGAAAGAAATTCAGTTCTTAAAACATGATGCTACAGAAAGCAGCCCATAGCAGTTACTGAAAGTAAATAGGTTCAATCTCAATAAAAAAATTAGGAGCACACCTCTGCCGAATGAGTGGCACATTATAAAAGTTATTATACGTTATTAGTTATAAAACGTGTGGTTCTTTTAGTATAAACCGTTAATTTTGGGTAACTTGTATTGGCCTAGTATTACCTTATTATTCGTTTATTCAGGCCCTATATTACAATGCTAATAGTATGTATACGTGTTAGCATTGTAATATGGGACCTGACGGGTCGAATGTCTAGCTTTCTGGCCTTTGGTATCCCAGGCTTTAGGTTCGAATCCAAGCGATGGCATGGATGTTTGAGAGGGGTTCAGAATCCACTTTAAACTGTAGGTATCAGTCTGCTTAGCTCTCGTAGATACACAAAATGAACTTAGAGTGACAAACCGAACCAAATCTGGCTTTTGTTATCACAGGGTTCGAGTTCCGGCATGAATGTTTGTAGTGGCTTGGAATCTACTTTACGCTGTAGGTCCCGGTGTGATATGACAGTAGAGCGTCACAGATCCCTATCAGACTTCTCAGCCACATCATTCCCAAACTGTAAAGGGGCAACTCAGCTCTAGGCACAGTGGTGTGGTGTAGTAGTAACACTACAATACAATCGATGTAGAGACGGATATTCAACATTATAATAATGAAAAAATTGTAGGTTAATATAAATTAATAAATATTCATTCATTATTTAACTTCGATGTGTTTAATCTTTAAAATTTTATAGTTTCCCCCTAATTAAAGTGGTCATTTACTGGGAGATGTAATGAGGGCATTTAAGTGCCCAAGTAAAGTGTTTTGTGACAGGAATCACAATGAAGCAGAACTGTGAACTGGAGACAAATGGCCTCGGGCCTCCGTTGTTTGGGATTCGTGTTTCCATTATTGGTATTCGATGGTGGAAGAGCTTGTCAAGATGCACTGAATAAATAGTGTGAAGAATGATCATTAATTTTCAATATCTTTATACTGCTCAGACAATCCTGTGTGTGGTAAATATTGGTTTTTTAGACAGAACACCAATATGCTATTACAGGGGAGAAATAATTATAGGCCCACTCACAGGATGTATGAGTCTTTTTATGTCTGTTGATTCGATCGCCGTGCTCTCAGATCAATTGTATTGCAAATTCCTCTTAATGTAATTGAAACAAAAGAGAAAAAGGTTTTATGGTTAAAAGGTTAATTAAAGAATATTTAGGATCCTCCATTAGCAAAAAAAAAAAAAAAAAAAAAAAAAAAACTTCACACGAAGGATATTTATTTTAAATTAAAAAAATTAAAAAAACATAGCGAATGCATGGAAATAGATTTTTTAAGTTCTATGAAATGGAGCCTGATGACGAAGTTACTAACGCAGTGGCGGTCGGTGCCACAGGTTTCGCGTTCGAGTTTCGGCGGTGCTATGGATGTCTGTAGTGGTTCGAACTCCCTTTTAAACCATAGGTACAGGTCTAATAGCATTGTGGATCGTATAGCGTTGGGGGCGGGGTAGTGTGATTCGCGTCCGTAGCCTATCTTCAAAGCCTGGGTATTTATTATCTCCTGGGTAGTGCCCAAAGAGTCACCGTGGTGCAGCCCTTGCTGATGGCGTAAAAGATTGACTGCCTCTGTGTTTCCAGCTGCGTTAGAACAATAAGAAGCTATCTGAAGCTAAATTGTTACAGCTTTTCTGTAAGGGCTAATAACCATAGTTGATAAACATTTCGTCTGTTGTTGAAAATTGCAAATTTCAACATTACAAATTTCATTTAGGACAAAATTCTTCTAAAAGTTTACAAGACTGGAGATCTACGAATTGTGATTTTTCTGCTACTTCTGAAATTCCAGGGTAAGCTTGAAATTCTGTATTCCAGGTAACCAAGCGCTAACAAACATCCAATAAAATGAACTGCTTCTGAAGATTTCAGTTTAGTTGTACACTAATATTCCGTGATATTCGATAATTTTCTCTACAGCATTAATGATTTTTTTTTCTAATGCAGCCGGCAATACAGAGACTGTTCATCATTTTGCCATAAGCAGTGGCTGCGGGCCGCTGTGACTCATTGGGCACTACCCAGGGGGTGCGTGTAGCTTGAAGATAAGCTACGGACATGAGTCACACTACCCCTCACAACGCTCTACGGTCCTATTAGACCGGGACCTACGGCACCACAGGTTTCGGGTTCGAATGTCATGAATATTTGTAGTGGTTTGGAATCTAGATTCCAAACCACTACAAATATTCATGACATTCGAACCCGAAACCTGTGGTACTGCGCGCTAGAGCGCTAGCCACTCGACCATCCGTCCCACCAGAGCATTAACGAACACTGGGCGATACGCGACATCCATTGAAACTTAATGGACTTCGTCTGAGGAAACTGGGTGTCATCTGACATTTTATGAGACCCAATGGATTTGTTCTGCCCATTTCACAAAAAATGAGTGCCATCCAACATTCTGTGATTCTGTGAGACTCGATACACCCCCTGTGAGGAATTCAGTGAAAATGTGTTCCATTAGACATCCTGTGCAACTCGACGGCCTTCCTTTGGGGGATTGAGGGAAATTTGTCGAGATCCGACATCCAATGGAACTTGAGAATTCATGAAATCTCTAGAGAATTCATAAACTCATAACTCTAAAGAATTCCTAAACTTATAACTCTAAAGAATTCCTAAACTTATAACTCTAAAGAATTTATAAAAGCTCCTATAGGGAATTCATAAAAACTAGATGACATCTGAAATCCCGCCAAACCTGATAACCCTCTCCAGTGGAATTCAGGGAAACTGGGACAAATATCTGTATTGCAAATATACGACATTACATGTGAGTCGATGGATTTCCTCTGGAATTCAGGAAAACTGGGTGTCATCCGACATCCCTTGAGATCTGATGACTCTCTCTCTAGAATGCAGATAAAATGGGTGCCCTCTGACAATCCGTTAGATTCTCTTGGGGGATTTTACGAAAACTGGGCTCCGTCTGACAGGTCGTGAGAATTCCCCTTGTGGAATTCAAGAAAACTGAACTTCATTCGACATTCCTTGAACTCGATGGTGAATTTGTTTATTGGAGAATTTATAGACTGGATTTTATAAGACTATATTTTATAAGCTATTTTAGAACTTATAGACTGGATGCTATCTTACATACCCTCACACCCGATGATATCTTCTATGGAATTTTTAGAGACTGGGTGGCGTCTTACATCCCGTGATGCCCTAGAACTCTCTCTGACGGAATCTCCCCGACTTTTCATGTGACTCGATGAATTTTTTCTGGGGAATTCAGGAAAGTTGGGTGACTTCTGATATCTCGTGATATCTAATGATTCCCTCTATTGAATGTTGATAAATAAGTTGCCATCTAGGGAGATCCGATAAATTTTCTCAGGTATTTTCTGGAAAATCGGCGCAAACCGACATCCTTTTTGGCCCAAAGGATTTTCTACGGGAATTTTAGGAAAACTGGACAACATTTGACAGACTCTATGGACTCCCTCTGCGGAATTCAGTTTAATTGGGATCAAGCAAGAATGAACCAACCTCCACTGACTCAAAACATTAGCTTTCACGAATCGTGCAAGTAACAATCGATAGGGTGTGGGACACCAACATCGAAGATGGGCCTGGAGGCAATAATCGTCTGCAAGTGCGATTGTCTCTAATATTATGTAAAATATAATAAAAAATATTTTGTATTATTTAAGCTATGCTATGTATGGGATTTGTTTTCAGATTATTTTCTTAGAAGTGTTTAAGTAAAGTAAAGAAAAAATCTTTTTTTGTCCTTTTATGAAAATTTTTAACAGGAAATATTCATGTATACATTTTAGCTTTCATGTATACTAAAATTTTATAATATAATTTATCAGTATCATAAGCAAATAGAACATTATTTAAATATTATTATATAACATTATTCTTACGAAACTTTATTTAACAATCCTTATATATCATTAGTCTTACAACATTTAATTTAAAAGTTCTTATATAACATGATTCTTACAAAATTGCATTTAAAAATTCTTATATAGCATTATTCTTACGAAACTTTATTTAACAATTCTTATATAACATTATTGTTATAAAATATTATTTAAAAATCCTTATATAACATTATTATTCTTATGAAACTTTATTTAACAATTATTAATAACATTATTCTTACAGAACTTTATTTAAAAATTCTTACATATCATTATTCTTATAACATTTTATTAAAAAATTCTTACATAATCTTATTCTTACGAAACTTTATTTAAAAATTCTTATATAACTTTATTAATACAAAAATCGACTACATTATACTTAATCGATTGCATTCGCTCTTGTTTTCTAGGGAAATCGAGCATAACTTGAAATGTAATCATTGCTATTACAGACATTCATTAAAAAGAGTCTCATGAGATGAAGCATTTTCAAATAGATATAATCCAAAAGTGGAGAAATTTCTTAGGATTATTTTTGAAAACATAAAAAACCCCCATTAAATTAAATAAATAAAAAAATGTAAATGAATTTAAATTCTCTAAAACAAAATATTCTATTCTAATGTAAATGCTCTCTATCTCTAAGCGAGATAAACTAATGATTAATTATAAAGGACTACTCTTAAACTAATTGGAAAAGATAAATGCTTGTAGTTCTAAAATTTTTACTTTCAAAGGACGACAGAAAATACGCACGGAATAAGATTTCAAGTACTTGCTTGAACTTAACCCTCTCTTGCATCTCGATGTGCTCAGCTGCATTTTTGTGCTGTGAAGGCAGCTGGATTGAATTCCTGTTCCACTAGATCCCTGGCATTATCTGATACGTAAATGACTCCTATTGATTTCTGATGGACACGCCACCAGCCAACCGTTAAGGCACTTCAAAGGGTTTATCTTTATCGAGTCTTATCTAACTTGACTATTTCCTGGAGGGCCAACATTAACGGCAATCGGGTGGGATCTTTGAAACGCTATCAGCTGACAGTTAAGTTAACGCACGCATCGACGATTATGAAAGGAACCTCAGTCATGCATATTTCATTCCGGAGATATTTAATCCATTTAGCAAACACAATGGTCTCAAATGGACACGCCCACTCTGGGGACACCGGTTGGCTGTCCACGGGCCCCATAAAGTGTCACAAGTGTTTTTATACTCGCACTAGGTGGCTCATTCCTGTGAGCTTCACATACACAATGAGTACTTCTACTGTGTAGTATATCTACAACATAGTGAAACGAATACACAATGTACAAAAATAAATAATTAAAATTAGCAAAAGGTACGAAAAAAGGACAACTGCTCAGGCATCCAGAAATGCAAAGAAAATAATAGTTCTCCCTCCTACTGTGTGAAAATATAAATAACCAATTTAAAGGCGGAAATGGAGAAATCGATTGCTAGTTAGAGGTGCTAGTCAGACGTACTCAGCGCAAGTAGTTTTAAAAGAATAAATTGAATACTTAGTGTGAAATTTTATTCATTTGATTTTTCTTTTCATATGCAATTTAAAATTAATTTTTATTGTATTTAAAACAGAACTTTCCCACAATTTGTGAAATATAAGTGAATTTTTTATATTCATGGCATTAAAAATAATGTTAAATATTGAAACTTATGCATTAAAAATAATGTAGGAAATTTCAGATAAGTGTCTAATTCTTAACTTAACCTATAATTCATATTAGTATTACGGCACGAATTTGCATTTTATATGTAGTTAAAAAAAATTGTGGTTGACTATCATCATAACTGCAATCTAGGCTAAAATACATTGATTTTAAGATACAATCGCCGTTTTATAAAAGAAAAAAAATATTTGTTGGAAAAAAATTATCTTTTCCCAAAATGATTCCATAATGTTTTTTTAATAGCTCATATTTTCCATTAAGTTCCTTTTTTTACACTCAAAAATTATTTTCAAGGTAATTTACTTTTACGATGGATTTAATATATCCATGAGAAAATGGCTAAATGACTTCAAGTATTCATCAATTATGTGAATTTAATGAAGTTTGAAATGTTTAAAATGACGAAGTTTAGAATGTTGAAAAACATTCTTCTACTTCAATTGCGTTCTAAAAAAACATTCCATAAAATACAGATTTATATATATGCCAGAATAGGAATTTAAATCTTCGTAACCATTAAAGATGGAAATCAAAAAGCAATTTATAATTTCAAAATCCAAGACATGTTATGACATGGGAGATAAAAAATTCCGTTGCAGAATAAAGAATAGTTGATCTCATTTTTTGAAGCCAATTTAAGTAAAGCAAAATACCTTCAAACTATAATTAAAGTAAAGCAAAATACCTCCAAATAAATTAAATTACATTCGTAGAACAAAATATATTTTTGTAGTTTCGAGTTCCATCTCTGTTGGAAATGTTTATCCTTGAAACAAGGATTTCGACATCCTGTTATCCGAGACCCCAAATTAAAATAAAATGCTTTTCTTTTGAAGTTCCAAATCATATTCTGACAAATAAATGTTTTTCTTTTTGAGGATTACAATTCTTTAAAGTTTACAAAATCAGTTTTGAAAATATCTGAAACTGAATTTGCTAAAGCTCGAAAGTCGAAATATTTATTCTAGTTTTAAAGTTCTAAGGAATGATGGATCACAAGAAAAATAAAATGACATGATATTTGAAATAGTTTAGTCAATATCTGTTATAGTGAATTTTACATAGTTGGTATCTGAAGAACACCAGACAAAATGAAGAAAATTAACTATAAATCAAAAAGACTACCTCAGAAGATTAAATAACTAATGGAGTTATGCAAATAATAAATTAAAGTAAATATGGGTTTTGTATAGCGAAAACAGTGAAAAAAACCCATAAAGCAACTGTTAATTTAATCTGCTTTTTAATAATATAAAATTTACTTGCAAGTTAAAATGTTTTTTTTAATTCCGAAAAAAAAAACATTTGCAAATCTACCAAAATAACAAAATTTGCAAAAGTTAGATAAATTAGCTCAATTTGTAAATGTTATTTATGGTAATTTGAAAAATTAATAAGAATAATATTTGCAAATCTACCAAAATACAAAAATTTGCAAAGTTACCAAGAATAACATTTGCAAATCTATCAAAATAACAAAATCTGCAAATGTTAATTAAATTAGCTTAATTTGCAAACGTTATTTGTGGGAATTTACAAAATTACCAAAAATAATATTTAAATAATTTATCAGATAATATTTGCAAGTTATTTTATTTTGTTAGAATAATATACCAAAATAACCAAATTCTACCAATCCAATCAATCAATCAATCTAATCTTTCCTAATCTACGAAAATAATAAAAATTGTAAATGTTATTGAAGGTAATTTGCAAAATTACTATTGATCTACCTATTTATTGATTTGCAAGATTACCATCTAATTAATTTGGTAGAATAATCTACCAAAATAACAAAATTTGCAAATGTTGATTAAATAGCTCAATTTACAAATGCTATTTATGGTAATTTCCAAAATTACTCAGAATAACATTTGCAAAACTACCAAAATAACAAAATTTGCAAATGTTAGTTAAATTAACTCAATTTGCAAATGTTATTTGTGGTAATTTACAAAATTACAAAAAGTAACATTTGCAAATCTTTGATTTAATATTTTAATTTTACATTTTTATTTTTAAAATTATGTGCATTACATTCATTTTTGTTCACCTATTGAAATAAAAGAAGAAAATGATTAAAGGTGGAAATGCACTAAAAAATTCTAAATAATGAGCATATATTGAAAAAAATAGCCATGTGTATTTTCCGTTGGCCAGAATCTTTAAAAAAAACGTGGCATTCTTATTCATGGGGTCTTCTAAGAATCCATTCACTTTAAGGTGGAATAGATTCATCTTCTTCCCTTTGGGATTCTCATTACTCAGTGATTCCACGCCCAGAAACTCTTCAATTACGGTTTACGTGAGCAGAATCTTCCAAACTTTTGTTTTCTTGCACTGGGCGGGAAAAATTTTGGCTCAGCAATTGGAACTCTTTGGAGTACTTAAAAGAAGTTTTTATTTTTCCAGAATCAGTTTTACATTGTTAAAACTGATTGTAAACAAAAGAAAATGAGTGGGAATGTATGTTGTTGTGTGGTCTCATAATCCAGTAATGTAAACAGTCCAATAACAGGGGTGAAAGATGGATATTCCCTTTAGTGACAACTGTTAAAAGGCCATTTCATCACGTTAGTATAAGAGGAAGGAAGGATGACAATTTAGCAAATCTACCAAAAATAACAGAATTTGCAAAAACACCAAAATAACAAAATTTTCAAATGTTAATTAAATTACCTCAATTTGCAGACGTTATTTATGGTAATTTGCAAAATTACCAAGAATAGCATTTGTAAATCTACCAAAATAACAAAATTTGTAAATGTTAATTAAATCAGCTTAATGTTAATTAAAGGTAATTTCCCCACTATAGTATGAGGGAGTGGAAGGTTGACCGATTTTCTTTAACCCACGTTGTAACAATATCCCTCCTATCTCCTGATTTAAAAGTGATGACGGCAACCATTACTACAATCAGATTTAAATCTCAAGACATTTTGCACATTAGATGTATATGTTATCAATGGGTTAGGATTTGTTATTTTTTGTGTATTACTTAATAAATGTTAATAAAGATAAGGTTATTGAAATAAAAGACACTGTTATGCGATATATTTAGTAAATATAAGCAATATTAAAAAAAAGCAATATAAGCAATATTCATTTATAATATTCATAAATATAAGCAATATTCATTTTTTAATGTTTAGTTTTCAGTAAGGATTCAAAAGATTTAAATCACAAGTGCTACAGATCCATTTTTATCCACGCTTATAAATAAATAAACTACAACCAGTGACAAAATTTTACAAAAATAAATAAAAAAATAAATCACATTAATATATGAAAAGAATTCAAAACGAAAAATAATTTCCATACAAAAAACTTGAACTAATTACAAATTTAAAATCTGAGATAAAATGTATGAAACGTATTAAGGAATAACAAAAAAAAAAAAAAAAAAAAATATATATTACTTTTCTTATGTACGTAATTTATTACAACGATAAAAAATTGTTTGATATTAAAATTAATTTATAAATGTAGTATTGACTCCAAAGTACAACAAAACTACGAATAATTATCAGAAATATGCCTACGTTATTATTTCACAATATTGTAAATTTGAGACATGAAAGAATCTTTTTTAATTACGCCATTTTTGGAAAAAAAAATAAACATTCTAATTCTATCAATGATGAACTAAAATCCGTTGATAGAAAAGGATAAAATATTTTTTCGACATAATGTGAATATAAAAGAAACCAATCAAAATAAATATAATTATTACTAAAATATTCAGGGAGTTATTTGCACTTTTAAAAACTACGTATTGTAAATGAAAGAAGAACATTGTTTTGAAATTTTATTTGTTTATTTAGTCTTCTGTTGTATATATTTATTAAAATTTTTCTTTTTTTAAATTCCTACTATTAGTTCACACTTTCCCTACATATATCCTGTTCAAATTTTCAATAAAATACTTTTTATTCATACACTCAAGTTCAAATACATTTTTTTGAACTTGTAGAGGATGACACTTGATTCTAATACATTTTTTTCAAATATTAATTTAGTAATTAAATTTAATTAATTAATTATAGTTTTTTTTAGATTTAAGTTGCACATATTTACCAATAGATGGCCTCAGATGTAAGACGAAAATTTCAACTTTATTTATAAAGGACTTTCTGCAATATAGTGAAAAAGAGTAGGAATTGACTTAATTTTTTTTTAATTATTTGTTTGTATGATGATCATATCTTTTCTCCGTTCTTTTAAATCTTTAATCTGTTCCTATTTTATACTGATCTATGTAATTAAATTTTATACTATGTAATACTATTATATAGAACATTATAAAACGTAATTTTTCATAATAAATTATATACAATGTATTGTTTTATAATTACAGTTAACATTAATTTTGTTATTATTTATAAGTGAAATAAAATTATATATTGTAAGCAATACTACAACCTGCAATTTGAATATAACCTTTATTGTATGTCGAAGTTAAAAATGATACAATTTAAAACAGTGCTAACTACATTACATTACATTTAATACTTTACTTTAAATTATATTATATTACATTGCATCACATTTAATAATGATTTACAATTAAAACATTATTAAATGTAATGTTTAAACTGCAAAAAAAATAGAAAAATTCAATAGATGTTTTTTTTTTGAAAAGAAAAGTTTAAATAAAAATAACACCTACTTTGTTATCACTTTTGCAAAAGTAAAAAAAAAACCTAATTCTTCTCATAGTACTCATTTATTTTCTGAATTATTAATTTTTGTTAAAAAAAAAGGATTTTATTGAAACTATGTAAAATCTACTGAATATTATCTGAAATTTTTAAAAGTGATACATTTGTTAATGAACATCAAGAGAAAAAATGGCTCTTTCGTGAAATTTTGGAGCCTCGTAGTCTGAGAGGGCAGTGGTAAAAGAAAACCACATACTACTTGATCTGAGTCGATAGCAAACGAGAAGGAAAAGGACATTGGAGGAACTAATTACAGCCCATGCATCAAGTGGCCGAGACGTAGCAATTTCGTGCAAATTATAGACGGCCGCAGATGCAATAAAAATGCTTTAAGGCTGCCCGAAAAAAATGTCTCCCAAATAATTGCGAGTCATTCATCAGAGAAGAACAGAGTCTTTCAAGCAGAGGTCATTCCTTCTCAAAGTTAAAATACAATACCAAAAATAACCGAAGTATTTTTAAAAATTAACTTGAGAAATTATATCTTTTTCATGCATGCATACTCGTATGTATCTGTAAGTAGACTTTAACTTTACATAATATATATATATATATATATAGAAGATAATATATTTAAAAATAAATTTTGTATAATATATAATTATATTATACACTCAAGAGCCAAAACATTATGACCACCTGTCAATAACGAGTTGGCCCACCTTTGGCGCGCAACACAGCTTCAACACACCTTGGCATGGATGCCACAGGTCCTTGGTAGATGGCCGGAGACAAATTGTACCAGATGTTTCAGCAACGGTCACGCAAATCCGAGATATTGCGAATTGGTGGTCTTTGAACTCTGAGCTGCCGTCCCAGGACATCCCAAATGTGTTCTATGGGATTGCGATCCGGTGAGTTAGGCGGCCAGGACATTAACTGGAATTCAGCATCATGTTCCTGGAACCACTCCAACACAATTTTAGCCTTGTGACAAGAGGCGTTGTTCTGTTGGAATATTCCACATCTCGTTGGAAAAACAGAGACCATGTAAGGGTGCAACTGGTCCCAATTATGTTCAGATACCCTGTAGCATTCATGGTCTGCTCTACCACAACCACGGGCCCCAGAGAGGCCCAAAAGAATGTCCCCCAAAGCATAATACCGCCACCACTGGCCTGTGTATGACCTACTGTACATTGAGAGAGCAACTGTTCGCCTGGAAGACGGCGCATCCTGACACGGCTATCGACGTGATGAACGACAAACCATGATTCATCTGACCAGGCAACTCTCTCCCACTAATCCATGGACCAGTCACGATGTTCCCGGGCCCAGCGCTTGGCGATGACGCTTGGTCAGCAAAGGCACACGAGTGGGACGTTTGCTGCGTAGCTCCATATCCAACAGTGTCCGCTGAACAGTGTGCTCCGATACTATTCTACTTGGCCCTGCATTGTATTGGGCTGTCAGCTGAGCCACTGTCTGGCTCTGGTTTTGCTTCACCATGCGAGACAGTCTCCGACAACCTTTTTCTTTGATAGCGTGTGGACATCCAAAACCCTGTCGTCTACTGCTGGTTTCACCGTCATTCATCCACTTTGCATAAGTACTAACAACTGTAGATCGCGAACAACCCACGAGTCGTGCAGTTTCGGAAATACTTGTTCGGAGCCTTCGAGTCATTACAAACTGCCCTCTATCAAAGTCGCTTAGATCCGCAGCCTTTCCCATCACACACAGAAGTAAGTGAAAGAATGATTCTTCAGACTCTCCAGCAGCAGTTATATACCACTTCCACCTGATCACGTGCCTTCCACGTCATCCAGGCGAATTCATTGCAAAATGTAGGGGTGGTCATACTGTTTTGGCTCTTGAGTGTATATCATACAAAATTATATATTATCTTTATCCAAAATTTTTATTTCTAATTTTTTATTATTATTGTTACTTATTTGTTAATTATGCATGTAATAACATTCTTATATTTGTTACTCCACGTCCGTATCTTCAAGTTACACGCGCCCCCTGGGTAATGCAAAGTGAGTAACATCTGTGCAGCGCTTGCCCTAAGGCGTCCAATACCAAGCTGTCTAAGTGTTTGCCTGTTCATTGGAACAAAAAGAAAAAAAAAACATTCTTACATGAATAAAATGTAATTCCTCTTTTTTATGCCAGTGTATTATGTATATATACTACATAATACTATAATACAAAATCAAAGTAGATTTAAAAACAAACTGCAACAAAAGGATAATATCATATGCTTTATGCAAACACAACCGAATTGCACAACAAAATCCTTAAAACATCCGCAATATAAAATTATCTTTGACACCTGTATCTCTCTATCACACACACACAAACACACACATATATATATATATATATATATATTTATATACACAATAAGTTTAATAAATTTCCTTTTAAAAAAAACAACCATGCCTATGGGAACCGCTGCAGCGTTGTTTTAATAGCATTGTTTATGAATGCAAAGTTTATTCTGCGACTAAGTGAAGCTCTGAGCCTCGAGAGTGTAATCCCGGATTGACAAGAAAATCCAATTTCCTTCGCCGACTGCTTTAATTTCATCGGCCACACCATCAAAATATTGATTCTCGCGGCTCCAGGTATGCTTCAAATGAATGAGAATATTCAGGGCGCCCTTTTTTTCATTTTATTTTCAATATGCGATCTCTCATATTGCCCAAGATATTGATCGGAGCCGAAAGAATTGCTGAAAGGATCCTTCCTCTTCGCAAAGCCATGCCTGCACCCATGATAAAACTGTTACTGACGGGACTAAGGGAAATGTGAAAAAATAAGCGATAGATTAAGTGCTCATACTACTGTTGAAATTCGTTCTTGAAGAACACAATTAAAGGCCACGTTAATTATGCATATAATAATATTATTGGAGGAATAAAACTTAAATTCTCTTTCGCATAACAACGATAACATTGTAGCATACATGCTTATATACATATATATATATATATATATTGTTGTTGTTCAAATGAAGCTGGCAATACAGAGACAGTTCATCTTTATACCATCAGCGAGGGCTGCTGAGCTGAGCTGTGACTCATTGAGCACTACAGAGTGGGCACGTGCAGCTTGAAGATAGGCTACGGACGAGAGTCCCGCTAACCCCCACAGAGTAGGGGGGTTGTGTGAAAAGGAGATTCCAAACCACTAAAAGCATCCATGGCACCGCCGAAACCTGTTGTATCGAGCACCAAAGAGCTAGCTTCTCTGCCATCAGCCCCATATAGTTAGATATACATATGTTGGTGTGAAATGTCGTGTCTTGGAATGTTTAAAAAGAAGAACAAGATGCCATTATTCCTCATCAATACACATTGAATGCAAAATTAAATTTTACATAACACCATACACAGAGTTCTCTACTTAGCTATTCTATGGGAGGCTTGCTTCTTTACAGTCCTTTTGTCAACCCGTTCTGATTCCCCAAAGTTCTGCCTAAGTTCTTATCGAATTATGCTGATTCTCAGTTTGACAAAAGTCTTTATGTACATCATGTTGCTGGATGTCCCAATGAATAGATCTATGTCGGTGGTCATAGGTCACGGACGACGTGGCTGATGTCCGGCAGTGTATTGCCCCAAGGTTATTAAATCTGATTGGGATCATATATTGAAGACATTCTAGCACCGCTCTCCTATAACTAATTTTCCATTGCAATAAAATCCTATATATATACAATATGCATATATGTATATATACATATATATACAAAAACAAAATATAATTACCAAAATATATATGTCATTGACTTGCATATATGTAATATATCCATTAGATATGCATTGAGCTAAAGAACGATTCTAAAGTACCGCTGAGGGACAATCAGTTAAGGGATTTAAGAAAAAATACAGGAAAATTAACGTTATTAACAAAAATACTTATAACTCATAACTAAATTAATATATTTAAAACTTTAAGTTCAATAAATAGATGACATCATTAAAATTATAGCAATTATATCAATTTGAAAATTATTATAAAATTTATGAGAAAAAAAGAAGGTGTAGAAAACAATACAATTTTTCACAAAATCATTTGAAAGATTTTATTACATGAAATCAATATAGTACTGACTGGTAATGAAACTTATGTATCTCTAGTTTTATTTATTCTGGAAATAAACTCAAAATATTTTTGAAAGGAAAATTTCTGATGTTTAGAATGGAACATTAAAAAAATTGAATTTTTTACATGAACATTGGGAATTTAACGTATTTGGTGACCTTAACTATGTAATTCGAAGTGTTGAATTTGATACTTTTGTCTGTGCTTGATTTTCTTTAACTTAATTTTTTGGGTGTTCATCATTACTTTTATTTGATGGAAACGAACGAATTATCTGTTTTGTAATTTGGATGAAAACCTATTTGTGGATGCCTATTGTATTACGTGTGAAAGGTTACGTTTATATAAGGGGCATTTCAAATTAAACATTCGCGTTTAAAAAAAATTATTATTCTATCAGATTTCGAAATTGCATGATGTCAGTTCTTTGCAATCAAGGTTTGGTTTGGTTTGCACTCTACGGTCATCTTCTGTACTCTTTGGGCTAATTAGACTAGGACCTACAATTTAAGGTGTATTCCGAACCACTCACAAACGTCCATGCCACCGCCAGTGTTCGAACCTGAAGCCTGGGGTATCACAGGCTAGCCGATTGGAAATCAGGACGCTTTCAATCGAGGAGTGGCAACAAAAAAATCGTTAAAGTAATGCCTCTTAAGTAAAATAAATGTACAAATATTTTAGGAGACACTTTCACTAATAAGAAAGAATGTCTTTTTTTACAGGGAGTGTTTCTCCATAAGGATTGGAAATTTTCAAGGACAATTGCATTAATATGTAATATGTAATATGTATTAATATATTACAGTAATTAAGAGTAATACATATTAATATGTAGTAATATGTAATATGTATTACTTTTACATAACTGTTATGAAAACTGTTTGATATAGGCTGGCTGACGAAAAACATATTTTTTCGGTAAACATTTCGTGATTTCAATTTAAGTTGCATTCTTTTTAAATTTGGATGAGATTATGGAGTTAAAGAAATGTTTTCTAATGCATCTCGCTATGTAATATTAGAGATTGTGACATTTATTTTGGCATTAGTCTTCGTTGTACAGCATAAAAGATTTTTTCCATATATTCTATTTGAAAGATTGCTGTCATGTGTTGACTTCCAAATAGGGAAGTATCAGTATTTCGCAGAGGGATATCAAACATTGGATCATATTTTCGGGCTGAGACATATTCTTGAAAGGACCTTGGAATATGGTCTTGATATTCACTACTTATTTATTGATTTTTGAGTTGCTTTTGATAGTATTAATAGGGAAAAATTATTTGAGGCCATCGAGGAGCTTGGTGTTCCATCCAAGCTTAATTTTTTAGTGAAAGCTACCTTTGTAAATTCAAAAGCAAGGATTCGAATTCAAGGGAAGGATGTTTGATGAATTATCTATTCAAAATGGAGTTCGGCTGGGGGATTCGCTTTCAAGCCCTTGCTTTTAACACTGTTTTGAAGAAAGGTATTGAGACATTCGGGTATAAATTTAAGAGGACGTATTTTCTTCAAGTCTGTTTAGGTTTTAGTTTATACTAACGAAGTTGCAATCATTGCAAGATCTTTTGCAGATTTGGAGGAAGATTTTCGAGCTTTTGAATTGGCTGCAGAGGCTTTGCATCTAAACATAAACCAGGAAAAACAAAATATATGATATCCTCAAGAAATATTTGTCAGGATAAAACTACTCTGGGCCGTCGCGCTATTGAGGAGGAGGATGACATTTATGTTGACAACACATTTATCACTAATATTTTTAATGAAAAACATTATTTTTAATGTCAAGAAAGTAAATAATAAGCTTTACATTTAAACTAACACTAAACTAATGTATATAAATATATATAAACGTATTCATTTAAATGAGATATATAACGCAATGTTTTATTGGACAGAAATTGTGAATCATCATTTTTAAAAACAATTTGTTATCTATTTGCTAGTTTTTACTTAATATATTAAATAAAATATCTTTCTTATAAATTTTATTGTATAATAATTTTATATATGAGATGGCTAAGGTCAATTACTAGTCCCAGCAAATTGAAAATCTTTTTAAAAGATTTAAACGATAAACTATATAAACTTTGCATCAAATGTCCCATTTTACATAATTAGATAATTATTTCTATATTCTATTTTCAATTAAATGAATTCATAAGCATTATTAATTAAGATTCTTACTGTACCCTACTTTTTGTAACGTAATATAATTCATTATCATCATCAGTGGCGCAACTGCCCCATGGTGGGCCAAGGCCATCTGCCTGCTGGCAGAATTCTAGACAGTAGTTGTTTTCTTTTTACTGGGTAAAATTGTCAGCCGTACGTTTAACTCTTTACAGTCATATTAGACCGGGACTTACTGTTTAAAGGGTATTCCAAACCCCTACAAATAACCATGGCACCGCCGGGACTTGAACCCGAAACCTGTAGCCCTGAGCGTCAATTTAATGTAACTACTAGGTATACATCACATTACTTGTTTTATCAATAATGTGTTTTTCTTTGGCTACATGCAACCAATTCTTCTCAGAAGAAAATGTTAGTGCGAATGGATCAAAAATCATGTCATACCCTGATATAGAGTACTTGTCAGATTTGATTTCCGAAACGGGATGTTTCTAAAATAGAAACGAAATCGAATCTAAAAAGGGAACGACAAATTCAATTGAGAATAAAAAAGACATTGGCGGTGGGAAAGGCAGGTCAGAAATATTTTTGTAAGGAAGTATCCATAAAAGTTCTAGATGTTGTCAAATTTAAGATGATCAATACAGGTCGGTGAAAATATTTCTGATGATCAAATTAAAAAAATTAAATCCTAAAGAAAAAATGTAGTTTTATGTAAATAACTTTTGGAAAGAGTTTCATATTGAACGGGACAACTCAATCCGCTCAAGTATTAAAACAACTCAAATAAAATGATTACGTAACATGCTCTAAGGTCATGTGTCTTTGAGTTCAAGATCTAATTCAGTATCCATAAAAGTTCATGATGTTGTCAAATTTAAGATGATCAATATATGTCATTGAAAATATTTCTGATGATTATGTAGTTTAGAGCAGGGTGGCCAATCCAAATGATCTTGCGGGCCACTTTGTAAATGCATCCTAACTCCGAGAGCCACACATAAAATTATATATGTCCCTATTAGATTTAGAACCACTATAGACAATTTTTTGGGAGTGAACAATTGAAACAGAAAGAGTTATAATTTTTGTGTTTGCTATTATTCTTACATGTAAACATAGATGATATGATGCTAAATGCACATTGTAAAGAAATATGTAACACTCAAAATGAAATATGAAATATATATAAATATAAACGAAATAGAAAAAAAATGAAATCATTCAAAAATATTTCTTTGACTACCGCGATAGGTGTTTCTTCACTCCTTCACTTAGCTTTTGCAAATAGATCTAGATTTGGGTATTTGCACATTGGTGCTGCGTCCGTTATGTTTGATCGTGCTTGGCGTTGGGTCCATTTCAATTTCGAATAAAAAAAAAGATTCGCAGGTGTCAGTTGAGGAGGAGTCTGGTTTTGTCTGCTGTCAACAATCCAGTGTGCGTATCTAGAGATGGTCACTGTGCCACTTAAAGTGAAACATAGAACATATTATATTAGATGATCCAAGATGAGTGCGTACCATGAGTTCGCAGACTATAATTTAATTATTTTGCGAACTCATAATTATAAACGCATCAATAAAACTGGCAATATCTGTCCTATATTCAAAAGAATTAAAACCATTTTTTCTCATCCTTTGGACAGTTCATTTTTGCATAGATGGATGTACACATGATGTATTTCTTTTAATACATTGGTTTTCACTCCTTCGGCCATTATAAAATAAATACAGTTTGTAAAAGTGTGTTACATCTCATGGGCCGGAAAAATATGCAAGGCAAGAAGCGTGTTGGCCACCCTTGGTTTAGATAATTGTTGTTAAAATGCCAGGCACTGAAATACAATTCATTCACCAATTACAATGCCAAATATGTAGCAAATTCTGTTAAGGGGTTCTACGTTGCCTTTAGAGTTTCGGGAGAACTCAAACAGAATTGACATTTGACGGTTGGGGCCCCCTTCCTCGAGTTCTTAGTTCGACTTCTCTTGTTGGGTGGCTCGGAAACTCAATGGGCTATGACCTAGCCTTTCGAAATAATTCATGGAATATTTCTTGTAAAACAGCTGAGAAAGCTTCCGAAACTCACTCATCTCATTTTTTGTTATTTCATAAAAATATGTTCTTGTTACTAATCCCCCTGGTGCAGGGAAGCCTACACCAGGTCCAAGAGACTCCGCCGCACGCGATGGGTCCATGGCTAAGGGTCATAGGCAGCTTCACGTCAGCTTGGAACCAGGAGGGCGGAAGACTGACTCAACCTCAAGACAACGCTCCACTATCACACTAGATCGGGACCTGTGGCTTAAAGTGGATCCGAACAATTACAATTACCCATGGCGCCGTCGGGACTCGAACCCGAGCTAAGCTACCGAGAGCCAGACATATACGCAATACATATGTTTAAAATATCATTTATTTATTATTGTAAAAGTATATATAAAAATAAATAAATTATATTTTAAGCATATGTATTGCGAATAAAATACAACCACCTCTTTTTTATTATTCAACTGAAACTGATATTCTGTTTTTTATTATAAAGAAAACCTTTTTATGTGTTGAACAAAATAAATAAATTTGAAAACATAAGGAAGAGAAATACTACAATAGAAATACTTGGTTTTTCTATTCAGTATCTTTCTGCCAACAGGAATTCCATACGGAGAGTGGTTGTAATGCGAGTCGTAAATATCATTTTTGTTTCGCAGGCAGCGCATTTCGGCGAAGGTCTTGTATTCGATATGCGCGTATTGGGTCGAAAAATTGCGCTTCCCTGCGACAACTACCGTGATTCACGCGACACAAAAGAACTTCATAATCTGTTTTCATGGTGACTGAATTTTTCTGAATATCATAAGGAAACTTGCTTTCAATGAATTTCATAATCCCCAGTTACTTTTGTCGAGGTGCATGTAACACACTGTCTCTGACACGTTTGAGATGGAACAGCATTCAATTTTGCCATTTGTTTGTTTTTTCAGTGTTTTCATGAATAGGTTTACAGATATTTTCAAAAGTTTACTTTATTGTATTTGAAATATATTAGTTTCAGCTAATGTATTGTTTGTCACTTGGTGTCACATGTTTCGGGTTCGAGTCTCGATGTTGTCAGGGAAATTTGTAGTGGTTCGAAATCCACTTTAAGAAGAGGTCCCGGTCTCATAGGACAGTAGATCCTCATAATTACACTTCTTCTCTCCCACGTCATTCACGTAAGTCCCGGTCTAATAGGACTTCTACCATAGTGCACCCCAACCCATCCTTGTGCCAAGAACTGAGTTACCCCTTTACAGTTTGGGAATGATGTGTGTGAGAGAAGTCTAACTGGGCTCCTTGAAGCTCTACAATTCTAAGAGACAGAGACCTACAGCTTAAAGTGGATTCCGAACCACTACAAATTTCCATGGCAATGTCAGGTCTCGAACCCGAAACATGTGACATCGAGCGGCAGAGGGTCTAATATGATTGTGGAACGTTGCGCGTAGGGCTGACAACCCTACTCCGCAAAACTATCCGTACTCCGTACTACTATCCTTCTTATTTCGAAGTGCTATGGATGATTGCTGAAGTTGCAATTTTAATGTTAGATTGATATTAATTAATCAGTTAAATGTGTCTTATTACAGTATTAAAAAAAATATTTTCTTCTTACAGAAATTAACAATTATGAATTCTTTAGAAAGTTTGACAAAAAAATATGTTTTTCAAAATTTCAATAATAAATTTAATTTTTCAAAATTTTAATGATAAATTAAATTTTTCAAATTTTTAATGATAAAGATTTTTATGAAGTTTTTATTTTTTTGTGTAATAGATGTAAGGTATGTAAAGGTAGTAAATTAAAATAGGTAATTTCATGTGAAGTGCATTTT
>BPLQ01011643.1:0-97592 GCA_021605075.1 Caerostris darwini | reverse complement strand
TTGATATGAATTAAGGTATTATTTATATCCCAAAAATTGTGGGATTTCTTGAATACTTTGATATTTTTTTAAAAGCTAGCAGTTTGAGAAGTAGTATGGCACAAGTATAAACGTCAATTTTCAATACCAATAATATTTATAGCAATATTCTAGTATGTTTATAACAGGAAGATGTTAGTAGCAGACAAAAAAAAAATATGTTTTCTTGTCGTAACTTTTGAAATATCTAATATATTTCGAAATTTCCATACCATTGATATTTTTGATATAATAACATGTAAGATAATTATTAGCAATAATGATGATAAGAATAAAAGTTTTACTCATATCCAAATAATTGTTTGATGTTTTATTTTCAATTTACTACATTGTTTTTAACATGTTTTGAAAGAATAGAAAAATTGTAAAATATTGCTTTTTTTATATTAATGATTATATCCTGTTTTAGGGAAATTCTATACTTTTCCAAATAATATTTCATGACAAATGTTATTTAAACCACCTAAAAATCTTAGGATCCAAAGTTGACAAATTAAAAATTTGTCCATAGTTTATGTGCCCATTATAATAGAGGATCACATAATTCTGTACTTTTTTAAGATATCGTTAATATTACTGTTATACTACACGAGTGCCAAAAAAAACCTATGATGAGAAAACACAAGTGTTACTTAATTCTTTGTCCAGTGCTTTTCCAAGTAGTGAGATAAAATAAAATAATAAACTACCAAAGAATAAAAGCACTTCATTTATTCAGCAAACCATGTACATCATACTAAATAGCATTACATTATTTTTAACATTTATACAGGTATAATGTTTTGAAAAAATAGAAAAAATTCAAAATTGCTAAATAACAAAATTGCTTTTTGATATTAATAAATAAACCCTGTTTTATAAAACTTCTATACTTTTCCAAATAATGCTTCATAACAAATGTTATTTAAATCACCTAACATTTTAGGATCCATAAATTGACAAATTGAATATTTGTCCATAGTTTATAGATGATCACATAATTCTGTAATTTTTAAAATATCTTTAATAATAAACTTATTCTACACGTGTGCTAAAAAATGTTTGATGAGAAAACACAAGTGTTATTTAATTCTTTGTCCAGTGCTTTTCTGAGCAGTGAGATAAAATAAAATAATAAACTACCCAAAGAATAAAAGCACTCAATTCATTCTGCAAACCACGTACATCATACTAAATAACAAAGTCTAAGACAGGACAAACTC
The DNA here is from genome assembly GCA_021605075.1 of Caerostris darwini. Taxonomy (NCBI): domain Eukaryota; kingdom Metazoa; phylum Arthropoda; class Arachnida; order Araneae; family Araneidae; genus Caerostris; species Caerostris darwini. The sequence goes on along the minus strand of BPLQ01011643.1, from coordinate 96,351 downwards.
TCCTTGGGAGGAAACCTTAACTTCGTTCCGACCACGTGATGTCCAGAGGACGAACTAACAATTGGTCGGAGGAAGTTAGGTAAGAAAGAATAAAAACAGGCATGGACCGGAAACCCTGGGATGTCCATGATACTGAGGGACACTTTTTCTTATTCTGGGATTTCTGTCGCTGTGCGTGTCAGGTGAATAGGGACCGAAAATAGAAGGTATTATCGGAATAAAGGTTCTTCTTCGACATTGAATTCTTCTTTAAAGATACAAGTTTCGGCTTGTAGAGGAATTTTTTTTTTAAGTCGTGTGGAAGTGCCTTTGAAAATTTCTTGTTGGAAATGGTGGACAGAAAAGATTTTCTTTTTCGTTTATATTGAAGTAAAAGTTGTATTAAAATATAAAATGCGATTTCGAGAATTAAATAAAATTATTAAACATGTATGAAAATCTATTTCAGATAAAATGATATGACAGTAACATCTTGGTGTCTTCCTCACAATCATGAGAGCAATTCTTATTTATAGTAATGCATTAAAATTCTACAAGTTCCTTAAAATAGACATATAGATTATGTTTTAGCTGTACAGTATTTATGATATAATTGTACTTTAAAGACTGAAGTAATCACCGTAATGACTTTTCCCCACCAAAAAAAGTCTTCGACAATATTGATGGATTCCATAAAGTGCCATTCCAACATTTACAGAAAGTCCTGAGATTTAAATAGCAATAATGAAATATGATCATTTATGATTTTTATACCAAAATAAACAGTGGTATTGACGTATTTTTGACAGTTTTGATAAATTTAATTAATGTTTTAAGTTCTCAAAGGATCATTTTTGACTATTGCTATTTACATCTCAGCACAAGCTGTAAACTTAGAAAAGGGTACTTCATGGAATACATCAATACTATCGAAAAAACTTTTTGGTGGGAAAGGCTTTAGGGTGAATACTTTGGTCTTTAAAATACAATTACATCGTAAATACTGTACAGCTAAAACACAATATGTATGTAAATTTCAGGAAAATAGTAGAATTTCAATTCATTATTGTAAATAAGTATGGCCGATGATTGTGATGAAGACACCAGGATGTTACTTGTCTCTCATCAGATAAAACACTAATCACAACTGCTACTTTAACTGGAATAGCTATTGTAAGATAGGATCCACTTTTTGTGGGTTTTTACAAGCTGTAGTACAGATGGTGAAGAATTACTGCACACCAATAAGAAGTCATTATATATATATAAATATGAACATTATAATATAAGAAATATGTTACTTTGAACTATTCTGCAGATGTTGAAAGTCGATAAAATGGTCATTGGTGGAAATCATTATTTATGAAAACCTCCTTTATTTGAGCCCAAAATTTGGAGAAATTTCATGTCTGACAGACGTCACGAGATGATACTTTCAATTCAATGAACACACTCTTTAAGATATATCTTTATTACAGTCTCCAATAAATATATTTAAGTATAGGAAGATTTAAAGTTTGTTACAACATGAGTTTAAATTTTTTTCCTTCAGAACCTTGACCATTATAAATATTTTAAACTAGAAATCTTAATGCAATCTGTTGTTTTCAAATATTGGGCACTTTGTTACGAGGTCCATGCTACTACGATGACAAATATATAACAGCTCTTCTCAATTGAGAGTGTTAAGGGGACTGCCTCCACATTTTAATCTTACCACTTGGATTAAAAACAATATAAGTACCATAACTTGGGGGTCTGATCAGTTCACCTCTCCAATGGGAGATATTACCAGTCTACAGATTTAACATGCCAATCATCAGCATATATGTGAGAATCAGTGGCAAAATCCATTTTACTACCACCAAGCTGCTGCATACATTTTTAATAAAGTTTTGAGAATGAGGTTTATATTGAAAAATTAAAAATTTCTGGTATTAAATATTCTGAAATAAGTTAAAAAGTATTTAAATTAACTATTAAAAACTGTACGTATTTTTTATTAAAATTTATTAATTAAGTTTAAAAACGTATTATTAAAAGTTATGTAAAACAATATGTTACTAAGAACGAACAACACTGCATTTTCCTTAAAATAAATGAAGTACTAAAAATAATCTTCAACTAAGAAAATGCAAAAGCCATTCCTATTGTATAATAAAAATATCCTGCATATTAATTTATATCCCTTTAAAGAAATATTAAAGGACAAAAAGTCACATATTCTCACTTCGCTTGAAAAATTGCATTTCGTTTTTCTGGCGCAGCAAAGAGAAAAATTCCCATTGTTTGGTGTATAACAAAACATAATATCAGCACAAAAGCAAATTATGCTTGGCAGAGGAAAATGTTTTTGTCTATATGAATTATTTATGAGTAGATATATGAAAAATGTTTTTGTTCTTTAGCATTGTTTTTTCCTTGAGCAATCAATACTTTTATTGAAGATAAAAACTTCGATGGCGTTCTTTTATATAGGTTATGTACAAAAAGTACTTAATTAAGACTTTTAGAAAGATGTATTCCTTAGAAAATATAACAGTACTCAGAATTAAATGTAATATTTGCATTTATATATACACTATATATACACTATACATAAACAATCAGTCCTTGTTAAACCGCCATATTTGGTGCTTTACTACTGTGCCCAAAAAGTAAGACCAATAATTTTTTTTTTTCAAAACCTCTTTATTTATTCTTCCAAATTTATTTCATCGCCTTCAAAGTAATCCCCTCCGGACACAATGCACTTATATAAACTTTTTTTCCATGCATGCTAAAAAGTCATCGGCAGTGATGGCCTTCAAATCACGCGGCAATTCACGTTGAATCTCATCAATCTACTCAAAACGATGTTCCCGGAGTGATCTTTTGAGTTTAGAGAATAGTCAGAAGTCGTACGGAGGGGGGGATACGGTGGTTGTGGAACGATATGGGTTTCAGTTTTGGCGAAACAGTCACGAAGAATCAATGCAGTGTTAGCTAGCGCATTCGGTGTTTTCGGTACCGATCGAGATTTGACGCGTTTCAGGCCCAAAATGAAATTGACCGCTCCTTTTGAAATTCTAAAATTATCAGCAAGGTATCTATTAGTAAATCGACGGTTTGCAAGCACCAAATCTTTAATTTTTTGGGCGTGAGCTTCGTCGGTTGAGGTTGATGGTCTACCAGAGGGCCCTAAATCTCCAACGCGTTCTCTGCCTTCTTCGAACTGTTTATACCACTTCTAAACATTTCTTTCCGATAGAAAAATGCTCATAAAATGCCTTCTGCAACATTCTATACGTTTCCGCAAACAAAATTTAATGCAAGTTCCTTGCTCAATTCTTTGTTCAACATTTCAAAATTCGTCGGAATCAGTTTAATGTTTTACAAAGTCAAGCGTAACTCAAATACTAATGAATATTTTGACGTGAAATTTAACACAGATATCAAGGACAATGCCAGCAACCTAAGAAAGAAAAAAAATTGAAATTCCAAACGCCCAGGAATTTTAAATTGAAAATTGGTCTTACTTTTTGGATACAGTAGTATATAAACTTGGCAACAAATATATCGGAAAAAAAAGGTTTCAATTTTATTATTTTCTGTTGCTTTAAATTGAAAATGTGCCTTAAAAAAAGTTTACTATGCATTTACCAAGAGTTAAAGGTTTTTCGATTTATGTTATGTAGGGAGAAATAAACTCTTCATTTTAGATTTGCATTATGTATTAATGCATCTTGTTGTAAACATCATTAATTGTTTGTAATTTTTTTCTAAAGTAATTCGTTAAAGACTCCTAATTAATCGTTAGTGATTTTGTCTCCATCCGGAAAATCTTCACCATTAGAAGAATATATTTAAAAAATTAAATTCGTCATTCATTGTCATTTGTTTAAAAACTGGCAAATCTTTATAAATGTTTAAAATTTCTACATTTTTCAATTTAGCATTTTTACCGTACGTAAAGTGTTTTTTTGTTCGTTTTAAATGTTACCTACGATTAATCAATTGTTTTTTTATGTGTATATAAGTTAGGCGAAAAATAATGAATAATAGATAATTGCCCACCAGAAGAAATTTTAATTTTATTTTATATAAATTAGCAAATTGAAATTTTTTTCACAAAAAGTATTTATTTTCTCCATTGCTGTGCCAAAAACTATTAATTTCACATGCAGGAATTATAATTTTAGATTAAATATTGAAGAAAAATTGTCAAATTGACCTACAAAATAAGGTTATAGAACTTTGGTTGGTTAGTGCTGATGATTTAGTTGTCATTAATTATTAATGTATAATATATACTCACATTCGTTTTTGATTTATGGTTTAAACGTATAGGATTTTATACTAAACAATATTATGACTCCATAAAATCTCAAACAATCTTATTAAATAATCTTCTAAAATCGAATCTTATTAAAGAAATGTTATATTTCGAATAAAATTAAAACACAAACTCTTAATTAGGAGTCCAAGCATACTTTAAAGATCTGTGGGTTTAGTTCGGGAGTCATAGAATTTCAATGCAAGAATCATGGAAAAAGTTTTCGCCTACCTTAAATTAAATCAAGCTTTCTTCACGTAATATATTCAAATAATTATAATTTTGTTTCTTTGATGTTGAATAGAAACAGCAGATTGGCTTCTATCGCATAACAACTTCACATACTGTAACAACGACAATTTTCAACAACTACAGCAGAATGTTAATAATAAAAAATTTTAAGAAAACTATACTGTGGAATATATTTGATAATCATTTAAAATGCCTAAAATAAACACACATGTTATTATTGAATCTCGTTGTTTTTTATATCAAATTTAGGTTTATATTTTTTGCAACCAAAAATATTATTCTGAGAAATGGTCCGTTTATTCTACTGACCAAAAGAATCCACTGCTTTTATCTTATTGGAGAAAACAGTCTCTAGAACAAAGAATGTTAAGAATCTCAGGATTATAAGCAACATAAGATTCGTTTTATGGCGAAGTGTGAGAGTTGAGGTTTATAGGAGTACCAGCTGTATTTATTTTTAACATTTTACTTAAGTAATGAATAAATTTAATTAACTGATACCATTTTAGCGCATTTTTTATTTCATTTCCAGAAAATTATTTGTATATATGACTTTAGTTTTTCAGGGAGGGGGATAAATAAATTGAAAAAAAAAATAATTTTGTTATTATATTCAATTTCTTTAGCAAAAAGAAACAAAAATTGATTATTTGTTTCCAAGATGAAAATAATTTATTTTCACCATTGATAAAATTTGCTCTAAAAGCAAATTTTAGAGAGAAATATTCAAATTCAAATATATTTATGTAATTTAGATGTAACATTTATTGTATTTGGAAACAATATTGAAATGTTTCATATCTCACTGACTTGAAGCAAACAACAAATGCACAATTGTTATTCATTGTGTTTTATTTCTATTTCTGTAGTTTTTTGCATGCATAGTATTTGGAAAGTTTTTTCAATACATGATCACAACACCCTTATTTGTATATTTTTGGACAAATACAAAATAATACATGTATTAAAGCAGAAAAGCAGAAGCATGTATAGACTATTAAATGCATTCTAATAACAGTGTTTCTTAAATGGATTATAATACTGAAACATAAATTAAATATATTTTGTGCCTAAATTATAAAAAAAAATTATTTTATTTTAACTGCAAAAATTACAATTATTTTTGGGCTTAATCTACCTGTTTTGTATAACTATTCAAATCCTATAAATGTTTTTATCTAGTATATGTGGTATGAATAAAAGTCGAAAGAACAGTCGGTTATTATATATATATTCCATAACTTAAAAATGTTTTTTTTATTTATTCTTTTCCCAGTAGTATGGAAAAGTTATTGAATTGTTTCAGAAAGATAAAAAGTTTCAGATTAATTGATAATAATAATTAATTAATAATTGATTAATAATTAATAAATTTCAGATTAATTGATAAATCGCATTCCGATTCCAGTTCAGGATCTAAATATGCGAATTTAGCTTCAAAGTTTGTAAACTTTCAATTTTCAGTGAATTTTTTATCTTCAGCTTTTTTTTGCGCTTACTCTAAAAAGTTGATAGAATATAGCAGAAATATAAGTGTAAAACTTTAGAATAATGAATAAATTTCTTCAGGTTCCATTTTGTGATCTAAAAATGCAAAATTAGTCTTAAAATGATGTAAATTCTCACATTGCAGGCTTTTCTCCTTTGATTATATTCTCCTCACTAAAGCGGGAAAGTTGGAAAAAAATAAGAACTACGTGCAAAATTTTATAGTAATCCCTACATATCTTCTAATTCGAGTTTTAAATCTTAAAATGTACAATTTTAAATCTTTAATGGGTACTTAAGACATTTAAAGCATCTTAATAAAACTGATTTGAATAAAAATAAGAAGATAAATGATTTAATTTCTCTTACCAATAGATATACAAAATATGAAACAACAAAATAAATTTCTTTCTTATAAAAGCTGTTCCAGATACTATATGCATCATTTAATATCGCCTTTCTTATAGCACATCTATCTGAATAATTTGTTTCGACTACTCGCAATACTTCGCAAAAATACGTAATTGTTGTTTGTGAGATACTCATAACCTACCAGATGTTTTTGAAAACTGGAACAATAATATCTACGTTTGTCTAAAGGAGTTTACTAAAACATCTGTTTCTGAACTTACCCAGAAAGTGCTAATGAATGGTTCGAATGCAAACTAGATCCTGTTTACAAGTAACCATGTTAATGTTTCAAGACTTCAAATTTGATAACAAATTGTCGAGGAATGATATAAACAGTTAGAACAATAGTTACTCAATTTTCAGTAGCAAAACTAAAGAAATATTAAATGACTATCTGCTGTGAACGCCTTTCTAGAAGAAGAAGATCACAATCATTAAAATAATACAAATTATATTTTTTAACCCTTATTTATTGATATAAATTTTTAAATAGTTCACAATAACACACTTTATTGAAATTCCACTAATATATTACGTGTATATATAGAAGAAATAAATATTAAAGGCATACGAATAATTTTATAATAATCGAGTTGTGAAGGAAAAGCTTAAATGTATTCAACCTTTTTTTTTTTGTTAGAATGTAAAAAAAAAAAAACCAATAACGAAAATTATTAAAAAAATAGAAATTTTTAAGAACGCAATTAAGCAATTAATTTTTTTGTTCAAGTTCTGTAAAACATGTGTAACCTTTAGTGAATAATATAATATTTAAACGGATTACTGAAAAAATTTAAAAAAAGAATGTATGGGAAAGTGCCAAAAACCTTGTATGGGTCATAAGTAAGTAAGTGAGTCGTAACTGTTTTATTAATAAGGCATAATTATAGTTATTTTTGGTTATATGATTGCGAAACTCTGAGTAGTTGAAAAAATATTCTTATGAGAATTATTTATATATTATTGTAAAATAGTTCAAAAATAGTAAGACTTGTACTATTTCTTTAAAATCTCAAATTATCTTAGTGCAATCAAATGGACATCAATTATAAAATGATCAAATATACCTTTTTATAACTACAACTGTTCAAATCTTTAATATGCTCTTAATAAAAAATATGTATATGTATAGAATTGTGCTTTTATTGGAAAGTATTTTCCATTTCAAGATTTAAAATTTAAACCAGAAGATATTTTTTAATTACTCTAAAGTTTTACACATTTTTATATATTTTTATAACTTTTCCACTCAAGTGAAAATTAAAAAAAAAATTACTGAAAAGTTTATTTACATCATTTTTAGGTAATTTTGCATATTTAAACCATAAAATGGAATCGGGAGATATTTATTGAAAACATTCTTATATATTCTATCAACTTTTTCGAGCTAGTGGGAAGAAACGATCTGAAATTAAAAGAAAAGTTCATTAGTCAATGAAATTTACATACTTTTCATCTAATGCCACATATTTAGAATCTAATATTGAATCAGAAGATGTCTGTTGATTAATCTGAAATTGTCTAACTATATTTCTGAAATCAATCTACAAGTTTACTTTGCTACCGGGGACAGATTATGGAAAAAATATTGTTTACGCATCGTCCTAACACACACACACACAAACATGCACATGTATATATATATATATATATATATATATGTGTGTGTGTGTGTGTGTGTGTGTGTGTGTGTGTGTGTTTGTGTGCATGTACATGTGTTGAAATATTATTAATTTTAATAAAATAAAAATTAAGTATTATTATTTACACAAACATTAAGGGATCAAAATATCATATTGACAAACATGAATGAATTAACACTAAAAAAAAAAGTTAAAAAAAAGAGAAAAGTAATTAAACACTAACTATTAATTATTGTCTATAAAAAAAATATCAAAATGTTGCGCATTTTTATTTAAATTTACACTCCAGTAAGGTATGCATGTGATTTCAAACTAAATTAAAACAGAAACTGCAACCACAATTTCAACTGTTATTGCTTAAATTGTTTACGAGTAATAATATAATTTCATTTACACGTGAAAAACGAAATTCATGTGTGGTAAAAAAGTTTCTCCATCAAGAAAATTATGTTGATGAAAACTACTCTTTCCTGCATCTAATAAATTTGGGATACAGAATTAAAAACCTACGCGTACATACTGAACGGAACATAAGTTATATTCAATTTGAAATTTATGATGATCAAAAATTGGAAAGCAATCAATTTCACCGAAACAACAAAAAAAAAAAAAAATTCGTAAAAGAAACAAAACCAATTCTCTTACAGATGGTCAATTCCCAAAGAAAGTATAAGTTAGTAAGAAGTTTTTAATTTGTTATACAAACTTGTAACTTCTAAAATTATTTTTGTTTCAAAACAGTAGGAGTGCTTACACATATTTCTGATATGCATACTTTCTTTTAATAATGTAACTTATTATATTTTATTAGTTTATATTTTTTTACAAATTTTACTTTGAAGTAAATTGAAATTCAGTTAATTTGTATCTTCCAAATATCTGAAGAAGAATATGATTACATTTTTAAAATTATAAAAATGAATTTTGGAAATTTAATTTAACCACAAACAATAAAAGAACAACAGTAAAGAAATTAATAAAAATCTTATCTAACTTTTTGTGACTTCCAACAAAGAAACAGAAAAAAAAACATCTGAATTTAGCTTTTTTATATTTATTGAACATGAAATACTTATAAAACGCAATATATAATGCAAATTATATAGTGTCATTTAGTAGTCAACTTAGTTTTGAAAAATTATGTGAAAAAGAGAACGAAAACTTTATTTCTATTATGCTCGATGTAATGTGTAATGTTTAACATTGGAAAAACAGTTTTTTAGCAAAAATTTTAAGAATTCATTTGCTTTAGTCCCTATTAGAATTAGAATTAAGTTTAAAAATAATTAACACCTCAATATAATCTTAATTACTGCAATAAAATGCATCTACTAAAGTGCCTGAGCTACTGAAAAAGTTAAAAAAAAATATTCATTTAGATTTATTTATTGCTAAAACTACAATTATAATACAGTTAATAAAAAAAATAAAATCGTACTTTTAAAGTAATAATTTACCCATAAATTAATTCATTAAATCATATTAATTCATTAAGTAAGCCGAAAAAGTATATAAAAAGCAACATAATTTTCGTATTGAAAATAATTTTTGCTTAACTGATAAATTTAAAGCTGCTCGTTTTGTAAGCGATAATTTTATAATTTTCTTAATGTTTTTACATTCAGCCATTAAATGTATGAAATTACTCAATTACTCTTAAATATTTTGCTAAAAGCTAGTCATTAACTTAACGTTTTAAAATTAATCAAATAAACTTTTAATTTTTTTATTTGAAATACGAACAAGTGCACTCTATCTGTAATGTAATTCGAAAAAAAAAGTTTATTTACAAGCATTTTCAAAAGTAATCAGTACTTGTACTTGTACTTTATTATATTGTATACTTTATATACTATATACTTTATTACTTTATTATATTGTACTTTATCAGTACTTGTACCAGTACTTGTACTTCACTTTACAAAAGTAATCAAAAATAATCATTTACTTTCTTTATATTGAGACAGAAAAAGATAATTTTTTCTGTCTCAATATGGCAGATTCAAGTGTAGTTGCAAAAAAAAAAAATACAATAATCTGCACAATTTTGATAGAGCCTTTATTTATATGACTTTTTAAATATTAAATGTACTTTTCATTTTTTGCACGTTGGAAGAATAATTTATACAGAAGGCAATTTATACAATTCACTAACTTTAATTCAACTGACGAAAATTCAGCAGTAATATTAAAAGTTGCAATTTTTTGGCAACTTTTCATAGCTATTTACACCATGAAATTTGGGACATTTCAGTGGATAAAATTCTTCGTTGATGGCAGTACAGTATGAAAAGAGTGAAAATTTGATGATATCTTTCGCCCATCTTTAATTTACAGATTTATCGCACCCATCTCCAAACAGAAGATAAAAGTAATCAACAGCGTGCCTTTTCTCGAACAAGAAAACTCAAATCTGAACACATGCTGTTCATATGCTGAAATGACTTTAAAAAAAATATCCATAAGTTGTGAAATAGTTTGACTTACATATTCTGTTTTCATTATAACTAATAGAAAAGTAAAAGAAAAAGTTAAATATAATAACTTGTGTTTCTTTTACAAAAAAAAAACTGAAATATACTTCCATCATTAAACACGTTGGCTATGTTACTTCTGTTAATTTTATTGCACCAACATCAATGATTTCTGTTCATCTTTTAAATATGTGTTCGTCGAGAAACATGACTTATTTAGATAAACCAAAACCTAATTTATGTAATTAAAAATAAAAAAAAGAAATTGCTAGATAATAAAAAAAAATCTAAAAATGCAGCAGTTTATTGGAAAAGAATTAAAAATGAGCAAATTCATCTTTACCTGAAGCCGATCAATACCGACGAACAATATAAAAGACGAAACTTATGTTAACAAAAATATAACAGCCTATGGTTTACCGAATGCACTAGATGAACAAGAGCAATAAATTACAAATTTCTAATTGATTTTGCTTCTATAGTGTCCAATAATTCATTTTTACTGTATTGCATGAATAACTAACATTATTTTCATATTTTTTTTCATGAATAACCAAATTTTAACTTCTTTTTTTTTTTTAAATGTTTAACCTTTCTTAGATGTATTGCAATGTTTTTAATATCAACATTAACTTTAATTCATATATTTATTGATTTTCAATGAATTCTTACATTATTTTAGTATTTGATATTTTAATTATTGATTTTATACAGCCAATAACTTGCTCTTCATCGGAAAAAAACTTTTTTTTAAATTGCGTTGAGGACTGGGTCGTATTGCCCATTCTGTGAGCATCCCAATATAAACTAGCCTTGAAAAATACATATCGTATGAGCTGCACCGACGAACGCTGTTACTCATTTAGCATAACCCAGGGTGCATATATAACTAGAAGATATGCTACGGATGTGAGTAGCATATATGAGTAGAGGATGTGAGTAGCATAGCTACACCCACAACGTTCTACGATCATACTAGACAAGGACCTACGGTTTGAATTGAATTCCAAACCACTACTACACCACACCACACCACTGTGCACCACTGAGTTGCCTCTATACAGTTTGGGAATGGTGTGGGTGAGAAAAAGTCTGATTGGGCTCTGTGACACACTACGGTCATAAGAGACCGGGACCTACGCTTTAAAGTGGATTTCGAACCACTACAAACATCCATGGTCACCGCCCGGATTCGAACCTGATACCTCTGGTACCGAGAGCCAGAGCGCTAGCCGCTCGGCCATCAGGCCCCAATCCAAACCACTACAAGCATCCATGGCACCGCCGAATCAGTTTCGATTTTCAAACCCGAAACCTCTGGTAAAGAGTGTCAGAAGCTAGCCACTCGGTCATCATTGAAAAATCTGGCTTTTGTGCCATTAATTGTCAATCAACCGATCTGAATATGGGGGGCCTTCCTTTACGACCAGGTTGATGAGTGTCAAGTTTAACTCTTGGTTTAGAATCCAAATACAATTACTAATACGTCACTCCAGAATTCTACTTATTCTATGTATTGGATGTTCCAAAAATTTAGAACTACAAGTTAGTGACTACATCCTTTTGAATCGAATATCATGTTTCAACTTTGCTCTAGGACATTATATAAAATAGGGAACATACTTTTATAAAAAGAACAAGAAGGAAAATCGTTATTTGATCTATCATTTGAATCATCGAAAAGAAATAAAAAAAAAATATGTGATTCGAAGTTCTACATTTCAAACAATATTAATGACATTTCTTTTTTCACAAACTGATAGTGCTAAATTTTTCAGCAGCCTATTTTATCAAGCTTAAACCATCTCAAAAAGTCACCCCGCCCTTTCATTTAGATACGCAGTCGATGTAAAACGATTTAGTCTCATTTTTCTTGATTTTGGGACACATTTCTCACAGTCAGCAAACCTTCCTAGTAACATATCTGTGCAGGTGGAACTTATGTAAGGACATTTACGTAGGTTCGAAAAGGGAAATGGTAATTATTTCTTCCTTCTTCTGGATCCAGTTTTTAATCTATTTGATGCATAGTTGTCACACACTTTTCAACTAACGGCACTTTAGTAGAGGAAAAAAAAGATTGGAATGAAATATGTGACAAGGAAACTCGTCTTCTGTAGTTTGAATGTAGTTTACAGATAAGTGTAACTGTTTGGCTGACAGTTTAAGGATTCTCATCAATTTGTGTTCTCCTTCCTGTAATTTTATTTCATCCATATTGAATTTTCTATTTATATGATAGAAAAGTGTACAAGGATCATGTTACTTTCTCTAAATTTCTTTGTAAAACTGCTTTAATTGAAGTGTATTAAAATTTTACAAAGCAATTGTATCAATAAATTGTTTCAAACTTATTGAAATTCGATACAATTTATATTAAGACACTACAATAAAGAAGCATTTTACCTTTGAAGATTTTCTAAAATCGGTTAAATGCAAACTTCTGCAGAGGAGTTTTATTTTAATATTTTTGAAACCTGAGATAAAAATTTTCATTTCCTCTATATAATTCCGCTTTTAAAACGTATTCATACAAAAAGTTCCAAATTTGACTGCTGAAACCAAATTTTGAAATAAAATTCTTGATTCTAATATTAATATTACATTTCTACAACAATATTCTTTCATCCTCTGAAAAATAATATGATGCAAAGTGTATCATAATTTCAGTTACTAACACAAAAATAACTCACTACCAAAAAACCGTAAATATTGGTAGAAATCCGTCTGTATTCTATATACTTTTTATCGGTTTGATAAAAAGTATTTGTTTTATCGCAGATATTTTCTAACAGACTTATTTCTGAATTGCTGAATAGGTTTTAAATGATTGCCAACATGAATATTATTCTATTATAAAGTGCAAATTGTTTTAGTGCAAATATGAATTAGAAATAAAGCTCATATGAAGTTAATGCTAAAAATCTCATATTTCCTGATAATGGATGCAGTCTGTCACTACACTAATGATGTGAATGGATTTACTAGAATATATATTAATAACTTTTTAAAACATCAATATAATAGCATAAAATAATACAACATGAGCATAATATAATACAACATCTTCCAAGAGTCCACTGCTAATCCACAATGTATAGAAATTATTATTCTAAATAATAACAATAATAATAATACTCAAAATTAATAATTAGAAGCACTTTTAAAGGAAATTTTAAAAAATGAGGAGTTTCTTTCATCTTACAAAACTTTTATTAGATTTATAAAATTTGGTATAATTTTGTATAATTTAGTATAATTTATTTATAAATCGTTGCCAATGCAGCAAATACTAAATGAAAAGTATGATCGCTATGGAATTATTAATGAGGTATTTATGTATATTTAGCGTATACATATCTGTATAAATTATAGATATTTTAGTATAGTTTATTTTTCTCAGGAATATTATATATTCCTGAGAAAAATATTTGCTTATAAATGCTTTTATGGAAATTATTTACCTACCAGAGAAAAAAAATTATTTCAATTCGTGCTTTTATTCAATCTGTTTTGCAATAGACATAAAAACATCATAGCTTAAAATATGAAATAACAGATTCTGCATAAGATGCATTTGATGATATATATATATTATAGACAAGTAACAAGTAATTGTTTACAAAGGCTTTATTTCTACTTATTTATGGCACTAAAAACAATTTCCAATAATACTATTTGAATTACTGATTATTTCAATATTTTAAACAAGCTGGTATATCACGGCTTCAGTAGATAAAACATTTTTAGTACTATTAAAATAGCAAAGTATTAAAAGTTTAAATACTAATATTTTTAAGTAAAATAATGAACATGATAATAGAGAACTCCAAGTAAAAATTTCTATAAAAGTTTCAGGAAAAAATATGAAATCCATACATTTCAAATATTCATAACCGCTACTATAAGCATTTCCAACAAGGATTAAACACAAAAACAATTGATGAATTGATGCAAGTGATCATGTTACCAGAACTCGTGCATCAAAATGGCGCCAGGCGAGAAGAATCAGTCTCGGAAAAATAAAAGGATGCATTACATTGTGTATGTTATAATTTATAATTCTTTTTTTATAAACAAATTTCACTGGGGCCTTCTGGTAACGTACAAAATTAAAAAATAAGGTTTGTATTTAATTACAAAAGAACTAGTAAGTTCATATATAAAAAAAATAATATAACATATATTATTTTTTTTTACAATAATTTTCACATATTTTACATATTTAATATTAATTACAAATTTAATATTAATTACAAATTCAATATTAACAACAAATTCAATATTAATTACATATATATTATATTAATTACATATATTACATTAATTTATACATATTTTAACATTAAAAACAAAAATTTAAATTAACTTCTAAGTATCATAATTTTAAAATTGTTAAATAGAGACAAACGGGCTTTATTTAAATATATTATAATCTTAAAATTGAATTTTCAAAAATATGTATAATTACAAATTTAATATTAATTACATATATTATATTATATTATGCATATTTTCACATATTAAAAAAAAAATTAAAAAATTAACTTCTAAGTATTATAATTTTAAAATTGTTAAATAGAGACAAACGTGCTTTATTTAAATCTATTATAATTTTAAAATTGAATTTTCAAAAATTGTATAATTAGCTTCTATTGTAAGTTAACGTTGTTAAATTAATTTTAATGGAATTTTTTTCGATTCGTTATTTAATTATGTTAAAAATAATAGTAAAGTATCACATGAAATGCTTTGCATCAGTTTCTTAAAGCATCTTTAAAAAAATTCCCTACAAATACTGCTACTTTTTTCAGGACAACACTCCTATTTATAATAATGCTAATAAACGTATGATGTTATAATTACTTAATTTGAGACAAAACAAGCAAGTTTTGAGAAATACTGTAAAAATAAGTTTCAAATTTTTATACTTTTTACATTATAAGACATCAATTTTAAGAATTATACTTTATTTAAACATATTTCTTTCCATACATAATGCATCATTATGCATAGTTTTTATTATATACTTATTGAATACAAAAGACTTATTTTTTTTTAAATATAATGCATTTCAAATTTATGGTACATAATAAAATATTTTATTGAATTAATGACTATATTTATCTAAACATAGTTCATTAAATAAAAATTTGATGTCTGTGAGAACAAGCAATATTAATAATTGATGTTAGTTTATTTTATTTACTTTTAAACAACCGAGCAATAATTTTTTCTCCAATGAGAATGCATGATGAGAAAAGGTATCCCATCAAAAGTAATATGTATGGGCCAGCAGTATCCCGAATAGATAATGGTTTAATTTCAAAATCATTAGAAAATATTTTTGTGGTAGAAATCTTTACTTTTTGCCATTCATCCTTCAGAAATTTATCAAATAAACCAGCACCGTACACCCTATTTATCACAGTATTCAACATTTTCTTGCAGCAGAAATCTTTTCTGACTGCAATAGCAATTTTCCAAGAAAACAAGGTGTCATCCGATATCATGTAAGAATCAGAACTCAATCCCGCATTTAATATCTGCAACATAAAACGCAGATCTACTATTGCTGTAGTATCGGATAACTGATTTTCATTTATCATTTTGGATGGGTCCAAATACCATCCATTTTTGTCAATAGATTCTCCGAGATATTTCAGGTATTCTTGATCAGCTGTGTGAAGATCTGGAACAGACAAACCTTCCATTGCAAGACATTTGTGTGTCCCTTGTTTAACAGCGTCAGATAATTCTTCAAAATTTTTTATTGCTTGTTGATGTATTGGTAAAGTTAAGAACGATAGCAGAGCTGCTGAATAGCTGTTAGATATAATAAGAGCAAACCAACTCCAGAAGACTATAAAAGTTCTAGTTTTTAAAGAGTTATTATTTGCAGGTGACGATTTTCCAAGAAGACTTCCATAAAACTGTAAAACCAATCGTAAGTAAGATATATTTTCATTCAATAGCAATTTGTACACTATTGGTGTTAGAATTAGTGCTGTCAAAACCATAATCCAAATAAATATCCCAAATGGCAGAAATACCGCCCAAGTTGTTGGTAGTAAACCAGGTTTATTTATCATGAATGTTTCATCTTGGTTTGTGTAAGGATTAATAAAGTCAGCTACTTCAGATCGTTCTTCAGTTATTCCTAGCTGGCCTAAAGCTATATCTGCTTCTCCTCTGTGTAGCATACCGACCATACCTGTCCAACTTCCATTTTCAGTTTTTCGTCCAAATCCTAAATCGATGGGATACTTCAAAATATATTGAAAATGCAAAGCTTTAGAAATAATATCCAAGAGTTTTCCATCTACACCAGAAAGACTTATCTGATCTGGATACTTTTGATTTATTTCCATGATATATTCTTGGGGAACAGTTGCCACAATCAAATTGGATGGGAAAATCATCTTTTTGAAATTCAAAGAAATTTGAACTTTCAAGAAAATTATTTAAAAATCGCTATACTTAAAAATTATACTAAAAATTTTAGCATTCCATAAAGTGTCATAAAATATTTTGCAAAATTTTTTTTCACACGGAATTCACTCTTAAATTAGCACTGGTGATAAAAGATCTGCTTGATTCTGCTTTGATATATTTCACAACACTCGAAGCTCTAAATAAGAATAAAGATATAACAATTCAAACAAAGCATTTTTTGGAGGAAACATTTTAATGGATATAATAATCTTCATGATGCAAATCCAATCGTATTTTTAAATTAACTCAATGCCCTGATTCCATTCATTTCGTATTAAAATCACATTTGTATGCACTACTTAATCTTGCCATACTAGAGAAAGAGAAATCTAAAAAATTATACATTCAAATTTACATTAGAAAATGCTATTAATATACGATGAAGTAAGCCTTGTAAGAAATAACTGAAATGACTTGTACATTTGAATTTCAGTCTCTTTAGTTAAATTGTAAGTATCCCTACAATGCACTGCTATGCAATCCTGAAAATGATATTTAACATTCGTTTTTTGAGAATGTATCATATCGTAAACAACTTTAGAAAGCAATTTATATTTTTTTAAGTAAAGAAAATGTATCGTGAAATTTCTTAAAATATCAGTGTAAATTGCATTTTTATAACAAAACTATTCCTTTTATATTACATACTTTTCCTTCTATAGGATTCGGACAAAAAATTGAAAATTTTGGGTTTTTAAATGTCCTACTTTATATAAAATATTAATTATCTATAAAAAAATTCAACAAACTTGTATTTACTGCATATATTGTAAGTATTCAAAATTTATATATTAGACAAAAGTTATAGCATCCTGCATATTTAAATGATCATAAATTATCCGTTTCAGGAAAAAATACTGTTTTTAAATTTAAAAAAATTCAATTTAATTTTTGTGTTACTCTTCAAATGTGTAATTCATTAGCTTATTTTAATAGTTTTAATCATTTTTTCTTTTTTGATATTAGTATGTTTCTGAAAAAATTGCTCATAAAATTTGATGCATTATGATTATTTATTTTTAGCATATTATTTATTAATGTATTATGATTAATCGTTATTTAAATGTAAATATTTATTTAAAAACATTTTTTCCTTTGTACACGATTCGAAAAGCTCAAAAATAACTAAAATTAATTTGGCAATTGTTTTAAAAATTAATTATTAATCTAAAATTGTATTGAATAGATAAAATTTTAAAATTAAATGTAAAAATGACCCACAAAAATAAAACATTTATTATAATTACAAAAATTATTTTAACTTTTTCAATACATTTCTATCGCGAAAAAAAATTAGTGAAAGTTAATTTAAATTTTAAATGATGATAAAAGAAATGAAAATTAAAATATAATATTTGATATTATAAAAGTCACAGCAATTCATTTGAAGGAGAAAATGCAACAAAAAAATTCTGCAGTTTGATATTTTTTTGATAATACTTCCACTTAGATAAATCTATAAGTGAATCCTCTTTAAAACTTTTATCAATACAGTGAATTTATGAAAATAATATATTGAAACTATTATATAATTAAGCATATTTCTAAGAGACATAAATTCAAAGAAAAATATTTGTGATAATCAATATGTGAATGCTTATATAGATGCATGTAAAATAGAAATTATTAAGTGGATGTTCTTTTATCTGTGACTCATTAATGGTTAACCATCTCATGAAATGATACCATCCATTCTTTTCTCCTCTTCCTTTCTCGTATTTAGCATTTTATGGTAAAAGATTTTAAAATTTTATCTAGCTGGTGATGCATGAGGGCGTGGTTGATATCAATATATCTTATATCAGAAAAAAAAACTTTTATTACAATTAAAACAGAGTCATTAGAATACAATGGTTTCCGAAAATTAAGAAAAAAGTAGAAAAATTGTGATTTTGAAATTTTTATCCCAAGACATTTAAAGAAATTTGGCAAAAGCATTAATAAACAGTACTTTACAAATTAGACAAAACTATTTTAAAAACTATAAGAAAAACAGGTTTATTTTCTACATATTTATTTTATTGAACACACCAGAAATATATAGCATCTTAGTTGAATGTGACAACAACTTTTATATGGAGAGAGATCACATTTAACAGCTATACAAACACGAAACGCAATATTCCATGCTCAAACTCATTGTGTTTATTAATTCAATTTGACAATTAAGCCCATTAACATGCCAAGTGAGTTAGAAGATATTGAACGATGGCAAAGGACGAATTAAATACAGAAATATGCAGCCCTTGAGCATTCCAAACATGTTCAATATGTTTCAAATCTAGAGAACTGTCCAATTGATGCTCATAATAGTCTCTTCACAAAAGTAATTCTTCACCAACCAAGTATAGAAAGTATGGCCCAAGTATAGAATTATAGTCTTGTAAAATGAAGGGTCACCAACTACGCCTGCGTAAAGATGTACGAACAACTGGAACATCATCTCTATGTAACAGGGTAGTAAAAATGTCTCTTGAGATGATATATAAATCAGAGGGATGACATATCAGTCCGCTATCATCCAAAGAGATATTTTCCCATATACATAAAACTAGAACCACCAAATCTGCTTCTTTCATAGATATGATTGGGATAAAAGCGATTTTCCATCAGAATAGCAATTTTCTTGAGCCACTTACCACGACGGAATACAGACGTTCATTGAATTCAAGTCAAATGCACATATGATTGTATCCAATTAAACCTTTCATTTCAATGATGTGGCGTGAAGAAATGCATAGAATGCTAAAATATCTTGCATACAACACTCCTTCTGAAAACATTCTGCGGTGCGATCATCTTCAACAGATTGATTTGGATCCAATAGTTCTGCTACAATAAATCAGAAGTAAGTGCCGTTCTAAAGTAGTAATAAAAAATATTCTTTGTATCCTTTCAATTTGCTACTACACTCATGTCCATAAATTAAGGATAATTCAGAATCACACAGAAATTGAACTCTAAAATAAAATTTTCACCTGTAGAATTATAACACACATCTTGAAGAAGAATACGCAAATTACAGGAATCCACCAGATGGCGCGGATAGTATGTCACAATGATAAGAGTGTAAGAGAGTGGTAAATAAAGAATGATGGCAAAGAAGTAAAATTGTTCACAAGCGCTTTAAAAGCCTTTCAGTGCAACAACCGCATAGTTATGGCACAAAGAAAGCATTTAGATGATTTTTTACGTGGTAGAATTATCGAAAGAGTGGAATGTGGACATACCCAGCAGGAAGTATCCGTGGAACTTGGAATCGCCCAGAGTGTCATCTCCAGGTTTTGGCAACGATTCCAAGAACATGGTAATGTGAGTAGAAGTTACAGCACAGGTCCCGCCGAGTTACAACGCCGAATGAGGACCGGTATTTAGCACTTACTGCCAAAAGAAACAGACGGAGCACAGCATCAGACCTGTCTCGTCAGCTCTCTTCAGCTATCGGTACGACAGTTTCAAGGCAGACCGTGTACAGACGCTTAGGGCAAATTGGTCTATATGCTCGTAGGCCTGTGAGAAGTGTTCCACTTACCGCAACTCACTGTCGCCTGCGATTAACCTGGAGTAGAGAGCATGCATTGTGGACACCGCAACAGTGGTCTTGTGTGATGTTTTCCGATGAGTCCAGGTTTAGTTTGCTGTCTGATTCTCTCCAGACTTTCATATGGAGAGCGCCAGGTACCCGTTACCACCAAGAAAACACCATTGAACCACACCGTTACGGTGGTGCAGGATGGCTCGTTTGGGCCGGAATTATTCTTGGTTCCAGAACTGGCCTGCATGTTCAGAGTGTAACGATGACAGGCCACATCTATCGGGATGTCATTCTGGAACAACATGTACATTTGTTTCGGGGCGCCATGGGTGCTGAATTTCTGTTTATGGATGACAACGCCCGTCCTCACCGTGCAAACATTGTAGACGTATGCCTTCAATTGGAGAATATCACCTGTATGGATTGGCCAGCATACTCACCGGACTTGAATCCTATAGAGCATGTTTGGGATATGCTTCGCCGACGAATTGCAGCCCGTCAACCTTCTCCCACCTGTAAACCGGAACTTCGGAGGGCATTTCTTGATGAGTGGTGTAATATTCCCCAAGATAAGATTGATAATTTGATACTCAGCATGCCTAGGCGTTGTGAGGCCTGTATTGCATCGTCCGGGAGACATACTCCATATAAACCATCATACTAACCGTGTTATACTTTTTTTGTAAATAGGTTCTTTTTTGAACTTTTCTCCTGGGAGTAAAAATCGCAATTTTTATTAATTATGTTAAACATATAGCATCTTTTTTGCACTTTACCTTTTGTTTAATAAATAGACTTTACAAATAAGTCAAATTTGTTTTGCTTCGGTCTCTTTCTTTTCCTGAATTTCATTATCCTTAATTTATGGACATGAGTGTAATATTGATCATCACTGTATTTCTTGTTACTATGATACTTATAGCTCTAGTTCTTCCTCGATTGTAATATCTAGAAGGTGATTCCTTTCTTAAATGGTATTTCACAATCTTCTGTACGCCCAATGCCTCACCATCGAATTCTTCAAATATCTTATGTGGAATTATCGTATCTACAACGTGACTATCTCAAAATTTCCCTTAGAAGTTTCTATTTGCAAAACCTGCAAACTCTTGCATAACTACTAGTGTAATAGTATTAAAGAACAATAACTCTACAAATTTGTATATTCAGCATTAAGTTTTGCATATATTGGGTAATTTTTATTAAATATACTTATTTTTTCCATGTAATTGCAAGTTTTCTGATTTTTTTAATATTTGGAAATCAATATAGAATACTTTATATTCAAAGAAGCAAAAAAAAAATATATAAATATTTAATTACTTTGCTCTACTCTAAGGGAAATGAATAAATTGAATAATAATCATAATTAATAAAGTTTAATATTTATGAAAGTAAAATGTTAATCTGGTGATTTAACTCAAAGGTGGGGATGCTAGTTAGTCAAATAAGTTCGTCGGATATCAACTGAGAATCAATGGCAGAATCATCGTAAAGACATTACATGAGAAGTACAGTTTGAAATAATGACTAAAATATAGGACGCCTTACGATGATTAACCCATTGATGTCCAATTGATATCCGACTAACTTATTTGACTAACCAGCATCAGTCTTCTAATCAAGTAAAATCCATTGTTAACCTATGTTAATACTAACCATTGTTAATCCCAGGATTAGCATTTCACTTTCTAAAATATTAAGATTACCAATAAATTTAAATCTTTTTATTAGACTTGTATTGCCTATTTACTTAATTATCAATTAATTGTTACAAGATTAATTTGATTTGTTTTTATAAAAGCATTTTATTATGAACACTAAACATTTAGTACTTAAGTCAATATAATTTCATTGAAATACAATATGATTATTTAAATTACAGTTTGTGAGGTTATTTATAAAATATAAAAAAAACAATAGTTTTACTTAATTGTTTTGATTAAAATTTTGAATACTAGGAAATCGAAATAGAATTAGAATTATTGTTGGAAATAGTTATTAAGAAAAATTATAATTTTAATTAATTTTTCATTTAAGTTAGATAAATAAAATTTAGCACTTTTTTCCAACTGCTAGGACCATTGTGTTCAAGAAATTGAACTTTTCTCCCTATGAACTTCACCTTTAAGGTTTTAGTCTGAAGTTTACGAAATCAAATGTCAACAACAAATGCTTTTTGTTGAAAAGAACGCTTGCTTCTTCCAAATATTTCTGTTGAGACCAGAGGAGAGATTTTCAGGCTAAAAGTAATATTTCCATTTTCCTAATACTTTTTAAAGGTGACACTCAGAAATGAAAAATATATCCTTTTGTAGCATATTTCCCTCAGGTTTACTACTCGGATAATGTATTAACTTGACAGCCTCACACATCACACAAAATTATATAGACTTATAAAGCTGTATTTCTTTCTAAAATATAAACATCAGACAGCCTTTTCTCAGATGCATTTCATGTGGAGTACTGCTGGGGAAATTTTATACATGGAGTATATCATTTTAGAATACTATAGCGTGATGATGGATAGTACTTTTTATGTATTTTTTGCCAAGCTGTACATAATAAAAAATAAATTTTTAAGAATAATTAGAATTTGAATACTTTATATCTTATGTGGCATAAAAAAAATTTATTTCAAACATCTTATTTTTAATCTACGACAAATTTAATACTTTATTATAAAATCATTTTTGTCTATAAAAAATTAAAAGCATTAATAAAAAAAAACATGCATTCATCCTCATCTACCACGTTTTGTATACAAATCATTAATCATAATCATGATAAAAATCATTCATCAAAATATCATAGCATATCATTAAAAATCATTCATCAAAAATCATAGCATCATTAAAAATCATTCATCAAAAAATCATATCATCATTAAAAAACATTCATCATTTAAAAAAAATCATTAAAATATCCTTATTATCATTAATAATTTGATTCATCATCATTAAGATTAATCATTTCATTCATCATCATTATCATTAACCATTAATAAACGATCATAAAAAAATCATTCAATCATTATTTAATTAAGAATCATTCAATCATTAAATTAAAAAATCATTCATTATCATTATTCATCAATTATTGATTCATAATCATTTTCATGTAAGAAATTTATAAAATTATTACCTCTATAACAAAAATTTTCTCAATTATGTACTTATGTGTTACTCACTGTTCAATGACGTTTATTCCCAAATTTATTCATACATAATTAAATAAATTAAGCTATAACGATACGATTAATTAATTATAATTAAATTAATCGTATCACTATATGTGTAAGCTATTTCTTATTTTAATAATAAAAAAAATCCGCTGTACATAAGTTTATTGTTTTATTAATACACATAGATAGCTAAATGTTTAATAATCATGAAGAATTTCACTTAATTAGGATATAATAAATAAACCTGATAAAAAAGTTACATAATTTCATAAAGTTTATTTGTTGTATCATATTTAATGGAAATTCTTCATGTTTATTAAACATTTAAATATCTGTATATGTGTATTAATACAATGATAAATTTAAGTACAGATAAATTATTTTAATCAAAAAAGAAATAGCTTACAGATATATATTTTTACTTTCTAATTAATTTTACTGCAACGTTGGTTAGTTTATACATCAAATACATGAGAATGTCAGTCTGATGTTTTTTATATGAAAAATGCATTTTTCTAAAATAATCTGTTCATGATTAATTTAGATTAATTTAGTTTCGCTTCCAAAAATAACGCGTAAATACTTTTTTCATCGTCACTCTAAATTAAAAATTAATAAATATTTCGTAAAAACTACGAACGTTTACAAGTGAGTTTCTCTAATTAACTTTACAAAATGATAAATTTTTTCAATAAAAAAAATGCATTTTCAATTACTCGTAATATAATTCTTATTTATTCAGCAGTTCGAAAAATAAATTAATGGTAAATAAATCGATTTTAAAGTAAGTAAAGCATTAAGAGAAAATAAGCAATTCAAAAACACGAAATCAAAATCATGAATTCAACTTTAATACATTTTGCATGCTTTTATTTAAAAATAATTAAAAAAAAATTATTAAATAAAATATTACTTTACAGCAATATAACTAAATACATACCAATATATACAGGTTGATTTAGTATTAATTTCGTAAAATTGGATGAATTGTAAATTAATGATGAATAAATTAATTTGAAATTAATGATAAATAAATCAATTTTAGATTATACAAAGCTTTAAGAAAAAATTACCTATTCAAAAACAAGAAATCAAAATCATAATTTTAAGTGCATTGAACTTGACATGCTTTTATAAAAAAATAATTTTAAAAAAAATTATTAAATAAATTATTTTTAAATTATTAAATTATTACTTTAAATAAATTATTATTATATTTAGCAATATAATTAAATAATTGCAGTATTTACAGATTTATTTAGCATTAATTTCCTATACATGGATGAATTTTAAATTAACGGTAAATAAATCAGTCTTTAATTTAGCAAAGCAAAGATAGAAAATAAACAATTTAAAAGCAAGAAATCACAATCATGAATTCAAGCGTACTGAATTTTAGTACACCTTACATACTTTTATAAAAAATAATTAAAAAAATTATTAAATAAAATAATACTTTACAGCAATATAATTAAATACTTGAGATTATTTACATACTGGTTTAGTATTAATTTCGTACACCTGGATGAAATTTTTTGTGAAAATTAATCATATTTTAAATAAACATTTTTGCATAGTTTTGCCTTGATATTTATAATTTATTTTCAGCACCACATTTCAGATCAATTAAAAAATATATATGTTAGTTAGGTCTTCTTTTAAAGTTTATTTAATTACTTTAAACATTTTGCAAAATACTCAAGGAAAACTAAAAATTACTCTTATCACTAGATCTACACTAAACTAGCTTTTTTTTTCACTTAAAATAACTGATGGCACACAAACTTAAACCACGAATAGTTTATACATCATGTTTTAATCAATCATCATCGTAAAAAAAAGAAAAGATTTCTTGCGATACGACGCCTTAAGGGTTCTTTCATCAAATTTCACTTTTTTATTTTCTTTTTTGCTCCCCAATTCAAGCGTGAGAACGGAAGCAATAGGCTCATTTCCCAAAGGGTCAGAGAGATGCCGATAATACATTTTCTTGTCATCTCCCCTCATTCTTCCAGGGTCGGGAAATTAAGGAAATGCACCTTCTGTTTCACAGATACTTCACACGAAACTCAACCATTAGCACACCTCTTCCTGCTAAAAGCGTTTTCTCTCTCGAATGGAACGGCTCAAGAAGTTTTGCTGCTGCTGGGATTATTTTCTTCTTTGGTCAAGAGACAAATCCTCTCGGGAAGGGAGAAATTTTTAGACAGTTAAAAAAATATATCATAACAAAGAACAAAGTCTTTCATATTATAGTCTTTCATAACAGAATTATTTCATATTAGAAGTTGTTAGTACAAAAGGATATACATATTCTTGAGATAGTTTATGGTTAGTCAATAAAAATATTTAGTAGTGCTATTGTAGCACATATACTTCATACATTCATAGTTATTTAATATATTACCTCAACTGCATTTAATTATTAACAGCATATTATTGATCATATTTATTAGTTTTGTTGTGTAGTTAGTTACAAATAAAAGTCTACTAGAATCCCTTTTTCCTATAGTAGATGTAGTATGATAACCTCTTTTGAAGTGTGCTAGTGATCTAAATCTTCTACAAATCAGTAATATCAAAATTAGCTTGTAT
Organism: Caerostris darwini; assembly: GCA_021605075.1. Lineage (NCBI taxonomy): Eukaryota > Metazoa > Arthropoda > Arachnida > Araneae > Araneidae > Caerostris > Caerostris darwini. Next base: position 69,980 of record BPLQ01011643.1, on the reverse strand, counting down.
CAATAGATCCAAAATTAATTTATTTGATTTTAATTTGTCGTCCATGTCTATTAAATAGACTAATGGTAATGCATATTAGTACAATTACATGCTTTTATAAAAATAATTTTAAAAATAATTATTAAATAAAATATTACTTTACAGTTTACAGTTTACAATTTACTTTCAGCAAAGCACAACAGATAAATTTTTCAAAATATCGTCTGATCTTTTTTTTAAAGTTTCTTTAATCTTGGTGCACTATAAATTACTTTAAAAAAATTGCTTTAGGAAAACAAGGAATTATTTTTATCATTAGATCTACACTAAACTAGCTTTTTTTTTTCACTTAAAATAACTGATGGCACACAAAATTAAACCAAGAATAGTTATACATCATGTTTTAATCAATCATCATCGTAAAAAAAAGAAAATATTTCTTGTGATACAACGCCTTAAGGGTTCCTTCATCAAATTTCACTTTTTTATTTTCTTCTTCTTTTTTGCTCCCCCAATTCAAGCGTGAGAACGGAAGCAATAGGCTCATTTCCCAAAGGGTCAGAGAGATGCCGATAATACATTTTCTTGTCATCTCCCCTCATTCTTCCAGGGTCGGGAAATTAAGGAAATGCACCTTCTGTTTCACAGATACTTCACACGAAACTCAACCATTAGCACACCTCTTCCTGCTAAAAGCGTTTTCTCTCTCGAACGGAACGGCTCAAGAAGTTTTGCTGCTGCTGGGATTATTTTCTTCTTTGGTCAAGAAACATGTCCTCTTGGAAAGAGAAGAAATTTCTAGTCAGTTAAAAAAATATTTCATAACAAAGAACAAGGTTTGTACAAAAGGATATACATATTCTTAAGATAGTTTATGGTTAGTCAATAAAAATATTTATATAGTGTTCTTGTAGCATATATACTTCATACATTCATAGTTATTTAATTTATTACCTCAAGTGCATTTCATTATTAACTGCATATTACTGATCACAGTTATTAGTTTTGTTGGATAATTAGTTACCAGTTAAAGTCTACTGGAATCCCTTTTCCCTATAGTATATGCAGCGTGACAACCTCTTTTGAAGTGTGCTAGTGAACTAAATTTTCTACAGACTACACGTACCAATATTAGCTTGTATCAATCGATCCAAAATTAATTTATTCGATTATAATTATCTGATTAAGTCTTCTGTCTCTATTATTATTAATTAGTCTAGTGGTAATGCCCATTACCTAGCGAAGAAAATGACAATAATTCGATTCCCACTTATGGCATCAATGTGGCGTGTGATATAATACCTGCTTTGAAAGAATTATAGTACATTTTCTAGCCTAGTTTGCTTAAGAAGAGCTTTCTGCATGCATTACATTAAATAAATATAGATCAATAAATAAATATATGAGCTTTATTCATTACATTAAATAAATATGCGGGATATATCCTGAAAGTTCGATTAGAGGCTTAATAGTTACATGCGCAGCTAGCACTCTGGAAGACTTAGGTTTAAATCAACTGGCAGCAATGTTGTAGTCAATGCTTTCAGAAACAAAAAGACTCGATGGCAAATGTGACAAAGGGCGCAAAGCCTCTCACATCGATAACCAAGCTGCCTAGAGCGAGTTTTCTGAGTTTTCTCCTATATGGTATGCAAATAAGTTGCAGTTACTTCTTGTAATCCTCCCGGAAGGCACTGTCTTCCCCGTAACACTTGTTGGTGCTCTGTTTTTGGTATACATGACGCCAACCGATGTACCATCCTCTTCTTTCTAACTGGTAAGGGCTACATAACTCTAGATACAGATGTGTGCTGTTGTAAGAAGAAAATTAAACTTTGAAAAATCCACTCGTGTAACATGTAATGGAAAGCAGGCAGTATCATACCAAATTATAATTTCTTTATAATAGAGATATATTATAATAATATAATAATGATATATACATAAATATATTTATAGGAATATTTTCTGAAAGTGAAATCCTTGATATATGTCGTTAGGGTTAAACAATTATTTCAATAATTTTAGATTCAATTTTACTCAAATATCTATAAAGTAACTAAATTAAGGATTATTTGGAAGGATTATGGAAGATTTAATGATTTTTTAGAAAATTAGAATTTAATCTAATTCTAAAATTATAATTAAAATTAACTCGCATAAAATTTTATATAGATTTTGACTGGTTTATATCTGTTAACTATATATGCCAAATTCGTAAAATTAGAAATTTTTTCTTGTCATTAAATACATTTCACAAACTTTTGAAGGTTGTTTTTAAAAAAAATCGAACACATTTTCTTCAACATTAATAATTTTTTCCCACATGGTATGTCTAATTCAAAATTCTAAATATGTTCTGAAATTATTTAAATAATTTAATGCTAATAATGAAAGTAGATTACACAATTTTTTAATATATGAAATATATTGATTTGGCGCATTTAAAGATGCATGATAAATCATTACAATATTTTATGATATTGACTTAAAATGTTTAAAAAATAATTTAATAAAAATATTTAAGTATGTAAGTAATTAAGAAAACAGTTAAATGAATAATAATAAAAAGCATTTGATGAAAAATTTTGTCAGAAAAGATATTAAAGTCTTTTAAATTTTAGACATGAAAATTCCTTGTATATTTTAAAGAAGTCTTGAAGCAAGTACATTCAAATATCTTTTGCAGTAAAAATTGCTAATAGACGCAATTTATTCGAAAGTTGTTTGTAAAACCCTTTATTCTCATAAGTCAAAGAGATTCATAAATACCAAAATTATTGAAATAATTTTGTACAACTTATTTATATAAAAATATGTTTATTAAAATATATATTCGATGTTATATAAAATTACATATCCTTTTTTGAAGGCGAGTCTTACATTTTTCTGTATTCAATTTGCTTTTGTTTATTTACGGCATTATTCCTTCGTAAATATTTGAGTATTTTCTTCTGTCTTACTCTTTCTTCTTACTGGTAATTTCTCCGATAAAAGCAAAACTTACTACTCCTCAAACCCAAACCCAATTTCATTAAAGTTTCACTTAGCCGGAAAAATTTAACGTTTTCTTATCCCAGATAAAAACCCAACCTTGTAGAGGAGGAGTGCCCAGTGCTCGGTAAATCTCTCCTAAGTGGAAGCTTATGTGGACAATACCAATTTATGTTTTTCTTGGGCTTAGTGAAAAAAAGGAAGAAGTTCTTAAGAAGAAGAAGGGAACATTTTCTTTTGCTTTATTTCATGTTAGGTAAAAAGAAACGAAAGCAGCAGCAAAAGAACAGAAGAACCTCCCCATGTCGTGACTTAACTGTAGTGCTTCTTGCCCAACCGGAATGAAAAGCACCGATAAAAAGAAATTTTGAGTACACTCCGAAATCCTGTTTAGGTCTCGTCGGCGTCTTCCAAAACAGAAGGACATGAGATGGGGGACAAGATAAGTGGTTTATTGCTTTTTCCCGTACTTTCCACGATGAGTCCAGAGTGTGATTTATTGCTATGGGCAGCGAGAGACAATGGATCAATATCGAACCTGCAGCTCTGGAGGAATCATATTTCCTTTTTACCGTACCGTATTTGACAAAGTTAGAGCGGGAGAAGATTTAAGGGGAGGCACGAATTGGCATGTTCGTTCTTGTAATACCCAAAGCTCATTTCGATTCCTGGATCGCTAGATTATTAATGGCTTGATAAACAAGATAAATCGTGGCGGGGTCGCTTAAAAGTCGGGAAGTCTAAATCTCCAGCCTCCATAATCGTGCCATATTGCTTGTAGATCACGTACTTCCATCCCGTATTCCTGAATTAGAAAAATGGATTCCTCGATGTTGGCTATCAGAAATATGAGTATTTTTATTCGGCCTATAAAAAAACTGGCTTTTATTGATGGTTTTTGCTTGAATTTTTATGGAAAATCTATTTCTAACTTTTATTTCTAAATAAAAAGAATAAAATCCATATGATCAACATTTATATATAAATAAAGATATTTCATAATTGTCAAATCCAATACAGTTCAACAAGCTTCCAAAATAGTTATAAATAAAATGATCATACTTACACCTATTTTGGAAGCTTGTTAAACTGTATTGGATTTCACTATAATGAAAGAAGACAATTATGATGTTATTATTTGACAATTATTCAATGACTCAATTCCTCCAAGAACGGAACTCAGTTTTTAATGAAAGATACTTTGGAGTAAGTAGTTTAGCTAGATTTTTTTTTCTTTTGTCTTTTTTGAAGCTTTCCTAATTGAACTTCCTTGAAGAATCCTAAGTTTTTTTTAAGAATTTGATAGGGCGAATTGTTCAATTCAATTTACAAGATAAATTAACGTTCCTCATATGAGCATATAATGCATAAGTAATACCATGCCATAAAAATAAATTATTTCTCATAATTTATTATTATTACTTTATCGAATACTTTTACTTAATCAAACCTACAATAAAAAAATTGATATAGATCAATTATTGTTTCTTCTCGTCAGTGTTTCATCCCTAATGTCGTTCCAGAAGGTAGAATGGTTAAATTACAGGATGTTTTATTTTCATAAAATTAATAGAACAAAATTATATGTACTTTCTTTGATGAAAATTCCTTAAGTTAAAAAAAATTAATTAAAAATCATAAAATTCAGACTAAAAAGATTTAGGAAACTTTATAAGCGAAAATAGAAGTTTTAGAATATTTTATTACAGAAATTAGATGAAAATTACATTTTATTACAGAAAACAGAAATATTCCTTAAGTTAAAAAAAAAATTAATTAAAGATCATAAAATTAAGGCTAAGAAGTTTTAGAATATTATATTAGAGAAAATAAAAGTTATAGAAAATTGTATTAGAGAAAATAGAGGTTATAGAATATTTTATTACAGAATTTAGAAAATTCTACAAAGTTTTTATTTACTACTACATGAGATATATACAATTTTCATATCCGTACTTAGTTTAAATAGAATGGCCACATTGAGATTGCTTTTCGCAGCTAAAAATTTCGTGTAATGAATTATTTTTCCGTACAGCCTCTAGGCAGTTCAATATATTTTAGGGGAATTAAACCAAATTTCTCTACCAAATTAATTGAACTTTCCTTAAATTATTTCTTTCCATATTATTTGAACTTGAGATCTAATAAATTTAAAGTACGAAATCAAAATTCATGTATAGTTTCTGTAAAACAAATGAAGTTTGAATGTCAAACAATATTAACTCTGCCTTCCCAAACAAAAAAAAATCAATTGAAATCACAAAGACGGAAAATTTTGTTAAAACCAAAATGAAACAAAGTCACAAAATGATTTATAGGTGTGTTTACATGCGCCGCCTGACGTCCGTTATCGACAGCATCCCCCAAAAATTGGAACGAGATCTTTCTGTTAACATCGAGCTGTAATCGATCATGCAGCTTGTAGTAGAGCATCATACCAAGCATTTGTACCCCATTCGTATAAGTCTTCTCAAAGAAGACACTAAACCTGTAACAAAAGCATATAAATCGATTATTGCTTCTTCTTCTCCCCATCGCGACAACGTGTTATCCCTAATGCAGTAGTAGCACGAGGAAGCAATGGAAGACTATGGTTAAATCATAGATTGATCAATCTTCAGCAATATCAGAGCGGGGCGATCAATCTATGTCGGGAAGATTTCAGGCAAGCCTGCATCTTGTTATATATTTCAGTTTAAATTCTATCCCTATGGTGTTCCCTCTTCTTCTATCGATCCAAATTGTATGAAGAGGTGTTAGGCGAGCACTTATAATGCAATTTCGTTTTTTTTTTTTTTTTTTAATCTTTTCCTTCTAGCTCACATTCTTTGTTTTATTTTAGGCGGCAAAGTTATGCATGTCGAACAACTTGCAGTGGCTTTAACAAGGGGGAGTAGATTAAGTTTCTGATTGAATCGATTTTTCAGCGGTGCATGCATGGAAATCTTTTCTCTCGAAAAGGAGGTTAATTGCATAAAATTTTTGAATTAAATTAACTAAGCAGAAGATAAGAGGCGAAAGTATTTTACTAAATGATTCCGAAAAAAGGATCGAATTAAGTAAGTTAAAATTTTATGCATGAAATTCACTGAACTTTGGTCATAGATAGAGATAATATAATATAGTTGTACAAGTACACCATATTTTTGTAAGTAGATAAATAATTAAAAGTTATAAAATAAAATAAAAAAGTAAAGTAACAAATTTAATTTTATAATTAAAGTAATTTTTTAAAATTTAAAGTAATAAAATAAAGTAAATAAAATAAAAAAGTAAAGTAACAAATTTAATTTTATAATTAAAGTAATTTTTTAAAATTTAAAGTAATAAAATAAAGTAAATAAAATTTAAACTCAGTAATAAAATGTAATTTTTCAGTTTTGATCGTTTGACTGTTTTTTATAACTTTCAATATAACTATATATACACTGAAGTGACAAAAGTCATGGGATACCTCTTAATATCGTGTCGGCCCTCCTTTCGCCCGGCGAAGTGCAGCAACTCGACGTGGCATGGACTCAACAAGTCGTTGGAAGTCTTCTGCAGGAATATTGAGCCATGTTGTCCCGACAGACGTCCATAATTGTGAAAGCGTTGATGGTGCAGGATTTTGGGCACGAACAGACCTCTCGATGATGTCCCATAAATTCTCGATGGGATTCATGTGGGGCGATCTAGGTGGCCAGATCATTCGTTGGAATTGTCCAGAATATTCTTCAAACCAATAGCGAACAGTTGTGGCCCGGTGACATGGCGCATTGTCATCCATAAAAATCCCATCGTTGTTTGGGTACATGAAGTCCATGAATGGCTGCAAGTGATCTCCAAGTAGCTGAACATAAGCATTTCCCGTCAATGTTCGGTCCAGTCGCACCAGAGGACCATGTCCATACCATGAAAAAACAGCCCACACCATTACGGAGCCACCACCAGCTTGTACAGTGACTTGCTGAAAGTTTGGGTCCATGGCTTCGTGGAGTCTGCGCCACACTCGAACCCTACCATCAGCTCTTACCAACTGAAATCGTGACTCATCGGACCAGGCCACGGTTTTCCATTCATCTAGGGACCAACCGATATGCTCACGTCCCCACGAGAGTCGTTGCAAGCGATGTCGTTCTGTCAGTAAAGGCACTCGAGTCGGTCTTCTGCTGGAATAGCCCAAGAAAGCCAAATTTCTCCGCACAGTTCTAACAGACAAGTCCCTCGTACGTCCCACATTGATTTTTGCGGTTATTTGACGCAGTGTTGCTTGTCTGTTAGAATTTACGACTCTTTGCAGACGTCGCCGGTCTCGGTCGTTAAGTGCAGGCGGTCGACCACTGCGCTGTCCATGGTGGGATGTTATGCCTGAAATTTCATACTCTCGGCACACTCTTGACACAGCGGATCTGGGAATGATGAATTCCCTAACGATTTCCGAAATGGCATGACCCATGCGTCTAGCTCCAACTAACATTCCGCGTTCAAAGTCTGTTAATTCCCGTCGTGCGGTCATCATCACGTCAAAACCTCTTCACATGAATAACTTGAACAGAAATGAAATCTCTGCGAAAGCACTGTGCATTTATACCTGTTCTACGCGATTTTACTGCCATCTGAAAATTTGCATATTGCTATCCCATGACTTTTGTCACTTCAGTGTATATATATATCTGTTATTCTCATAATAATAAGCTGATAATTAAAAACCAAATATTTTTATGTATATATAAAAATTACAAAGAAATTAATATTAATATTTAATGAACCTGATTAAAAATGTGCATGTATATACATAAATGTTAATATTGTTTAAATGAAATTATATTGATTTTATAATTAGTACAATCTATAATATACTAATTTTTTTAATTTCATTATTCAAATTTGAATGTAAGCAACACAATTTAAAAAAAAATTACAAGCTACCAAATCTAATATATGTGTTTCACTTTATAAATATTATAATTTGTTTTTATTATCTGAATATTATATATTTTTTCAGAACTAAATCTGAAGGCCTACTTGTTTAGAGATACATGTAAGTTAAAAAAAAATTATGTAACTTTGCAATATAATATTTGCAGAATAAAAATAGTTTTTTTTTTTCACATATTTTCAGTTAAAACGTTCTTTTCTAAAAAATATTAAATATATTAAAATTCCTTCAACTGACAAAACATTCCCTGCTATATAAAAGTATGTCGCTATGAGGACACAACAATAATAAAGAATTTTCTATCCGTGATTATTAGGTACAGTCATACTATCTACACGATAGTTAGGTAAATCTTTAATTAAATTTGAGTCTGAACTAGTTTACTACACTAGTTTGTTTTCGTTTCATTATTTAAATTTGAATGTGAGCAATAAATGTTTATAAAAAAGGACTAATTTTCCAAATCTAATGTATGCATTTCCCTTCATAAATGTTAAAATTTGTGTATTTATGTGTGTGTGTGTATTTCCCTTCATGAATATAAAAAAAATTTTCAAAAGAAAATCTGAAGCCTTCCTTACAATTTCCTTGTCTGGAGATACATCTAAATTAAAAACAATTTTACACGTAGTTTATAATTTTGCAATATAATATTTACAAAATTATACAACAATTTTTTTTTCACATATCTTCCATTAAAACAACCTTTTCTGTATAAAAATATTTAATATGTTAAATTTCCTTCAACTGACAAAACATTCCCTACTATATTTTTATCATAAATGAAAAATACATCAATATGAAGATACAACAGTAATAAGGAATTTTGTATGCATCATTTTCTAAAGCATTCTTTCAAAATCAAGTGCTTAATTAATTATACTCAAGGTTCAAACAATTTAATTAATAAATTCCTTAAGAAATCAGCTTTCATTAATTAAATTGAATATTTGCGGCTAAAGGTTCGCTATATCAGATGAACGCTACCGAGCTACTTAGAATTTTAACCAAGAAATACTTTTACCACGATTCATGTTTCCAGCTGGAATTAAAAGATAGTTATGTTTGCTTAAACTCGAAATCCTTGTAGTTTGTGTCTGTCACTTATCAGAGGAAGAGTTAATTTAATTCGCGAGTTGTAGGAACTTGCATTGCGTGATTTCGTTATATACTAGTTAAGGGGAACATACATTACAGATACAACCAGGCTGAATTCATAACATGCGCTGTTGGTACCGAAACTATAATTTTCCCTCATATAATGTGAAAGTAAGGAAAATGAATATTATTTAATTAAATTATAACTGCTTAGATCTTTATCAGTAAACTAAAATTAAATTTATAAAATATTTAGATTACAGATGTTAAATTTATTTTAAGCCATTGTGTTTATCTAAATTTAAATGAATTGGTAAATGTAATTCAATTTACAGAATAAAATGTGCGAGAATGTTTTTCACAGTATACTTACATACACACACATAGAGACACACATGGACACACACACACACACACATATATATATATATATATGTATGTGTGTGTGCGTGTTTGTTTGTTGACGAATTATGATAAAAACCTCATCATGATGCATGCAAATAATCTAGAGGATATTGTCTTGGACTTCCAACCACTAAGATGTGTGTAAGAAGCAAAACTGATGACATGCAACAGTTTTTGATAAAAAATTTTCATGTAATTCTATTTTTTGAAAGAAGTTAATATTTTTATATTTTAAGGTATATGTACTTTTGTATGTTATTGAATCTGAATAATCGAGCTTTAGTATTTTCACATGCTCTAATGTTCCTTAGTTGCTGCCAGGTGCATATATCCACACTGGATAGGCATATGTTAAGATTAGTTTGAGCAATGAGCAGTATCTGGTCGTTAGAGGGAAATAGTTTTCTGGTGAGTTTGTTGTTTGAAAAATGTTGATGAAATTTATATGGATTTTTTAGTAGAAATGTTCATCCAATGGGAAACTGAAGTATTTTCCAGGGGAGGAGTGAATAAGGCCAGCTTATTAAATTTATAATTATTAGAGGAGAAGGCTGTCTCAGATTTAAGGGAGACGTAATTTTCCAATTGTTGGCTATTTTTCCGGTTGTTGAATTAGCTACTTAATCCTGAAAGTTGTATGTTAAAAGGAGGATATGAGGAATTCAATATTTATATCCTTGTAGAGCATGACCATCAAAAAAAGTGTCGATTAAAATATTTTTATCTAATTGTATGTCTGAAGTAAACAGAGATAAAAAGGAAGTGAGATAGTTTGCTCTTTTGAGTGTGTTCCAGATTCTATATATCTGATGAAAGAATATTTATGTTTTGATTGTGAATGTGTAGTTAATGATTTTAATAAATGCTGATGGAAAGTTTAAGATGATTAGCTTATATGAGTGCTTCCACCAACAATCTATCTAACGCCTTTGGAATATTTTTGAACATAGTTCCTGTGTATTCTCCAATTTGGAAATTTCAAGTACTATGTTTGATCATTGGCAGCAATTAGTGCTTTGTTGATAAATTTTACCTAAAACCAAATTGCTGAAGACAAATTAAGCTGTATGAATTGATGTAACAATTAAATCATTTAATAAAATGAAGGGGATCTTGCTAACAGTCGATAATTTTATGATAGTCTGATAACTATCAGGATTAAACAGCTATTTGACATGTTCAAAGATAAGCATCACAGTAATCATTTTCTAAAAGATTGGTTAATACTTCAATGTCAGTGTCTTGTTGACAAGATAGTTTAGAGTGACGATGATGATGGATGAGAACTTATGGAGCATTATATTGGTGATGTTATCCAATCTAGATTTTTTTTATATATTCTTGATATAGTCGAGAGTTTCAGGTTGCTTGGACGATTGGATTTTTTTATTCAATATAATTTCAATAGCTGGCTATTATAGGGTTCTTAACCAGTCCTTTTGTAATTGGTTGTAATAAGTTGCTTAACTCAAATTGATATTCTTTGCAAACACTTCAGAAATTTTTTTGATTTGCACTGCCCGTAATGCACTATTTTAGATCGTGTAATTTTAAATTTTTGGACATGTTCCGTAGCGTCTTTTTTCTGGTTATAAGTCCACTAAGTTTTCATCTCAGTTTTTATACGAATATGTATTGATTATTTTTTGATGCTTTTATTCATTTCATTGAGATGGCTTTACTAGCATGATTTTTTGCTCTATTTATAAGTTTAATTATGAATTCAACAGAAGATCATATCCAGTTTTGTTGGCTAGATTGCTTAGTTTTAATGTATTGATTTGAATATTGATAATATTGAATTGTCAAGAAAGTAATTTAGGTTTTCAATATTTAAATACATCATATAAACCAAACATACTTTCTTACATCCCTATATTTTGGTGAAATTTGCTATTTTCATAATGATTTTATCTGTGATGTTAATAGCTGGGAACGAATAATGGGTGCTGTCGTCTAGTAGCTGCTGCAAGATTTTCCAGTCAGTAGAAGTATTGTTATTACCAAGTGGAATGCAGAAGTTGAGATTAATATCCTACTTTGGTAGGAATTTACTTCTAAAATTGAAGAATGCTCAAATGAATGAAGGTCATTTTGGACGAAAAAATTTAGTTTTGAACTGTATTGTAATGAAATCTAATGGGAAGGGATAGTGGGGTAATTTCCCTGCTAGTTTATCAGTAAATTTATTTATTAGGATGCTTCTCAAAGTATACCTTCTGCTATCTCAAGCAGTAACGTGGGCAATAAAATCTCCTCCTACAATTACATTGTAACCTAGATGAATAATATCTAAAGAGAAATAGGTTTGAAGTCGGTGGAACGTAGATAGAAAAGATAATGACCAGCTCTTATTTTTGAAGATTGAGAAAAATTATTATATCTTCCATGTGATTTAATTGTGGCATGAGAATTGGATTGCAATACCTCCAGAAGCATGTGTATGAGGGATTAGATTCGCCATTTATAAGGTAGTCATAATTTTATTTTATTTATTTATTTATTTGAAATGTTTAAGATGGAAATCTTGAACGAGAAGAATTTTCGTATATTTATTTATGAAGTTTTGCAGTTCTATTTTTTTCTTACTTTTTTGCCATTCGAATTCCAGAATAGGAGTAGCAATGCAACAGTAACCTGGTCTATAATTATTGGCTAAAGTTATTTGTAGCTAAAGGAAGGCGTTCCTGTCCATTTGATTTGTATTATCGGTTGAATTTTAAGAATTGAGTAGCAGACCTGATATGTAGGGTGTAGAAACAACATTTTTAGGTTCAGTTACTAGAATAATAATTGCAAAAGTGATTACGGTGAGAGTTTTTGCATATTACGTGTATTGTATTTATAAGTTGCTGTATTAATGTTAGTAATTGGAGAATATTTGGTGCAAGTTGTAACTGGGCATAAATTAATCGAATTCATCTTTCCTACTTCAATCTGGAGAACATGACTGTTTTCTATCACATTTGTCTTCTCAAGAATTAATTCATGGATATCCAGGAATTTATCTTTCCTTTTTACCAATGTATCCAAATAATTAATTCTGGCTTTTAGTACACAACTTTCGAATTCCAAGAATTTCAGTTCATTTCATACTTCAACATCATTTAGAGAAGAAATTTCAGAAGAAGGCGAATTTAATTTTTCGATTAGCATGAAGCTCTCCAAATTGCTTCCACGCACAATGACATCTGCCAGGAAATAATGCTCAAAGAAAAATATATATTATATATTCTACTTGCTATACTTGCTGTAGGAAACCCTAGAAGCAACGAGGTAAACGTCTACTCACGAAATTGGAGCAAATACAGACAACGAAGTACTTGTTCCAAATAAAACTTTTAATTAATAAAAAGCTATTAGGTTAAACTAGTTAAGGTTAGTTAAGGTTAGGTAAGCAATTATAGCAATAAAAAGTATAATTTTAATAAAAAGTATTAATATTAATAAAACGGAATTCGGCAATGAATCTGGTTTTATAGAAAAATGTGAGTCGTGTCACAAACACTTAAATGTTTATGATATTAAATTAAGTGGAAGAAATATTCATTTTTTTTTACTGGAAAACTCCAAAACATGTGATTGGTATGATGATAAGACCATTAAGAAAGTGATTAGGAAACAGACTGCGACTAGTAATTAGTGTCACAGCATGAGTATTTATTGCCAGCTGCTGACACGTCTTATATTAATTGACAATGTGGGAAGACAGATGAGTTGTGTAGAAGTGGAGTTAATAATGCCATTCGGTATTTCTTCGAAACTGTAAACTTCCTTCAAAACTGTAAACCATAGCAAAAACTTCTTAACAATTATGTGAAAATGTAATGTGCTAGTAAATTGCTTGTTAAAATGTAATGTTGTAAATTTCCTTCATGGGCTTTGTTATTGGCCACAATATTATGAAGTTCTTTTTTTTTTTTGTAATGTTGCTAAAACATAGTATTGTAGATAGGATTAATTCAAATAAGTTCATTAATCTAGATGTAACCAAATATACATTTTTTTTCTAAAGCAGCTGGCAAACACTTAGACAGTTGTCTTGGATGCGTTAAAGCAACCACTGCACCGGCGTTGCTCACTTAGCACTACCCAGGAGGTGTGTGTAACTTGAAAATAAGCTACGGACGTGTAGTAACAATACCCCCGCAATGCTCTACGATCCTATTAGACAGGGACCTACGGCTTAATGTGGATTCCGAGCCACTATAAATACCCATGACACCACCGGGACTCGAACCGACATCGGCCATTCAGAGCCCCATGAGATATATTTTGATACTAATATTGGGGCTCTAGAGTGGAGATCAATTGACGAGATTTATAAGAAAAAGAGAGGTGTGACACTAGAGAAATAGAAACTTTAATAAAACTACTTAATTAGTGTTGTATGTATTAACAATTATTTTCAAAATCTCTCTTTATATACACTCATGTCCATAAATTAAGGATAATTCAGAATCACACAGAAATTGAACTCTAAAATAAAAATTTCACCTGTAGAATTATCACACACATCTTGAAGAAGAATATGCAAATTACAGGAAACCACCCGATGGCGCGGATAGTACGTCACAATGACAGTGTAAGAGAGGGGTATATAAGGAATGGTGGCAAAGAAGTAAAATTGTTCACAAGCGCTTTAAAAGCTTTTCAGCGCAATAACCGCATAGTTATGGCACAAAGGAAGCATTTGGGTGATTTTTTACGTGGTAGAATTATCGTAGGACTGAAATGTGGTCGTACCCAGCTGGAAGTATCCGAGGAACTTGGAATCGCCCAGAGTGTCATCTCCAGGCTTTGGCAACGATTCCAACATGATGGTAATGTGAGTAGATGTTACAGCACAGGTCGCCCCCGAGTTACAACGCCGAATGAAGACCGGTATTTAGCAGTTACTGCCAAAAGAAACAGACGGAGCACAGCATCAGACCTGTCTCGTCAGCTCTCTTCAGCTACCGGTACGACAGTTTCAAGGCAGACCGTGTACAGACGCTTAGGGCGCATTGGTCTATATGCTCGTCGGCCTGTGAGAAGTGTTCCACTTACCGCAACTCACTGTCGCCTGCGATTAACCTGGAGTAGAGAGCATGCATTGTGGACACCGCAACAGTGGTCTGGTGTGATGTTTTCCGACGAGTCAAGGTTTAGTTTGCAGTCTGATTCTCGCCGGACTTTCATATGGAGATCGCCAGGTACCCGTTACCACCAAGAGAACACCACTGAACGACACCGTTACGGTGGTGCAGGATGGCTCGTTTGGGGAGGAATTATTCTTGGTTCCAGAACTGACCTGCATGTTCAGAGTGTAACGATGACAGGCCACATTTATCGGGATGTCATTCTGGAACAACACGTACGTTTGTTTCGGGGCGCCATGGGTGCTGAATTTCTGTTTATTGATGACAACGCCCGTCCTCACCGTGCAAACATTGTAGACGAATGCATTCAATTGGAGGATATCACCCGTATGAATTGGCCAGCATTCTCACCGGACTTTAATCCAATAGAGCATGTGTGGGATATGCTTGGCCGACGACTTGCAGCCCGTCAACCTCCTCCCACCTGTCAACCGGAACTTCGGAGGGCATTGCTTGATGAGTGGTGTAATATTCCCCAAGATCAGATTGATAATTTGATACTCAGCATGCCTAGGCGTTGTAAGGCCTGTATTGCATCGTCCGGGAGACATACTCCATATTAACCATCATACTAACCATGTTATACTGTTTTTTTGTAAATAGGTTCTTTTTTGAAATTTGCTCCATGGAGTAAAAATCGCAATTTTTATTAATTATGTCAAACATATAGTACCTTTTTTGCTCTTTACCTTTTGTTTAATAAATAGACTTGTCAAATAAGTCAAATTTGTTGTGGTTCTGTCTCTGTCTTTTGTCTGAACTTCATTATCCTTAATTTATGGACATGAGTGTGTATATATATAATTAAAAAAAAAAAGGTTTTATTTTCACTATTTAAAGATATCTAATGCACTTGATTTAAAACTGTATTTAAATCTGCCATTAATAATTCATATCATTTTTTTTCCGGATGATACATTTTTTACTTTCGAACACTAATATTCATAGCCAGGCCATATTTTGCAAAACAAGCAATTTCTAAAGAGGATGAGATTTACGGTCGGCTTAGCTTAAAATGTCTCAATAAATCTGCTTCTATAACGACTGCCTCATTTAGTAAAACGAACTTTTGAAAAATTTATGATCACCACAGCTGTGTATCTTTAGCTTTCCTCACGCTTCTCTGTTAGATAGCCAAGCTCATGAGACTAGAGATGCATTCACTACTTTATTTATAGGTTCTCTTTAAGGACATTAAATAGGTAGCAAAATCTTTGCACATTTGTGGTTAATTTCAATCTGGAAGAGAACTAGAAAAACTTGATTATTGTCCAGCCGATTGTTTTGATGAGGTACTTCACTGAAAGAATCATCTGTGATATGATGACTTGAAGGATTAAAGCATTTTTCTTATCGATATCGGTTAATTTCGTATTGATTAGAAAGTCTTGTCAACTAATAGAGATATAATTGAATAGATATTCAAACAAAAATATTAAATTTCATGAAAATTATAAAACTAAATTTTGCAATTTGTATATTCAAATTATTAATTCACATTTATTATCAGAAGAATGCCGATGATACATATTTTATATAATTTCATTTCAATTTATCTTACATAAATTTTCTAATTATAATGACTATATAACGGTATGCTAAAATATATTTTAATTTGTTTTATAAAATATGATAAAATGTTTTGTTTTATTAGCTGTTTAGCTGTTTGCTTATTAATTTTTGGCATTCTTTTGGTTTCTCTCATTCCATTGTTCATTTCTATCTTTGATGATTTACATCGATGTGCCACTGTCGCCTTCTGAAGAAAAAAAATAATTGTGCGGAAGAATAATTATTAACATGGCGTATTAAGCATAATTTCTTTTTTTCTTTATATTTTGATTGCCTAACTTGCTTTAGAATAACATTGTATATTTTTTACAATGCCACATTTTACGACATATTTCAGATTTAAAGCTGAATTTAATTATTTTAGATATTTTTTGATTTATACACTTAATGAACTATCGAGAATTGAACCAATACTGTAATGAAGTTGTAAGCATTGGCTCTGCTTGCCACCAGATGAGTTAAGATTAATATCTTTATATGTGTTTAAAAATTTAAAACATGGCTTAACTTAATAAATAAAAATGAGTAAATTATTTGGTTGATAGATTAAAGGATAAATTATTTGTGGTTTATTCGTTGGTCCCGAAAAGGAATAAAAAGAATGTGCATGCAGTGTATCGGGGTTGCAAGTGATCAGGGTTGTAAGTTTGTAGCTATATCCTTACTGTTCTAGGACTGACCTTAAATCAAAGTATTTGCCATTTGAGAACAACAACAACAACAAAAATAAATAAATATTGCTAGCTCCGGTTTGCATCAGATTGAGGAAATCTAAAAATTTTTCTTCAACTTTTTTCTATCAATCAATACTACCTACCAAATCGGAAGTCAGTTTAAAAATAAATTACAAAATTATTTAATGTAAGAATACTTTTTTACGAAATGAAATTAATAGAAAAATAAAAAAAATTCTATATAATATAGTTTACAGAAACAAGAAGAATGACTACATGAACTCAGTAATAACTGTATTTCAATAAAAAATTATATGGATATAATTAGGAGAAACATTAGTATTTCCTTTATAAAAGTAATTTGCTTTAATCATAAATTTGAACACATTATGAAAATAATGATTTTAATATTGAAGAAGCAAAAGAACTCAAGTATTTCACATATTTTTCATAACATACACTCAAGAACCAAAACATTATGAAGACCCCTAAATTTCGCAATGAACTCGCCTAGATGACTTGGAAGGCACGTTATCAAGTGGAAGTGGTATTTAACTGCTGCTGGAGAATCTGAAGAATCATTCTTTCCCTTACTTCTGTGTGTGATGGGAAAGGCTGCGGATCTAAGCGACTTTGATAGAGGGCAGATTGTAATGGCTCGAAGGCTCGGAACAAGTATTTCCGAAACTGCACGACTCGTTGGTTGTTCGCGATCTACAGTTGTTAGTACTTATGCAAAGTGGATGAATGACGGTGAAACCAGCAGTAGACGACACGGTGTTGGACTGCCACACGCTATCAAAAGAAAAGGTCGTCGCAGACTGTCTCGCATGCTGAAGCAAAACCAGAGCCAGACAGTGGCTCATCTGACAGCCCAATACAATGCAGGGCCAAGTAGAATAGTATCGGAGCACACTGTTCAGCTGACACTGTTGGATATGGGACTACGCAGCAAACGTCCCACTCGTGTGCCTTTGCTGACCAAGCGTCATCGCCAACTGCGCCTGCGCTGGGCCCGGGAACATCGTGACCGGTCCATGGATCAGTGGGAGAAAGTTGCCTGGTCAGATGAATCACGGTTTGTCATTCATCACGCCGATGGCCGTGTCAGGATACGCCGTCTTCCATGCAAACAGTTGCTCCTTCAGTGTGCAGTAGGTCATACACAGGCCGGTGGCTGCTGTATTTTGCTTTGAGGGACGTTCTCTTAGGCGTCTCTGGGCCCCGTGGTTGTGGTAGAACAGACCATGAATGCTACAGGGTATCTGAACATCATTGCGAACCAGTTGCACCCTTCAATGGCCTCTGTTTTTCCAGCTGGAAATTGAATTGCTGGAAATTGCTGGAACAACAGGACAACGCCCCTTGTCACAAGGCTAAAATTGTGTTGGAGTGGTTCCAGGAACATGATGCTGAATTCCAGTTAATGTCCTGACCGCCTAACTCACCGGATCTCAATCCGATAGAACACATTTGGAATGTCCTGGGACGGCAGCTCAGAGTTCAAAGACCACCAATTCGCAATATCTCGGATTTGCGTGACCGTTACTTAAACATCTGGTACAATCTGTCTCCGGCCATCTACCAAGAACTTGTGGCATCCATGCCAAGGCGGGTTGAAGCTGTGGTGCAAAGGTGGACCAACTCGTTATTGACAGGTGGTCATAATGTTTTGACTCTTGAGTGTATTTTAATGTAACATATGCAACAAAACATTTTTATCAAA
Source organism: Caerostris darwini (assembly GCA_021605075.1). Taxonomy (NCBI): domain Eukaryota; kingdom Metazoa; phylum Arthropoda; class Arachnida; order Araneae; family Araneidae; genus Caerostris; species Caerostris darwini. The sequence goes on along the minus strand of BPLQ01011643.1, from coordinate 51,470 downwards.
TTTTATATAATTCATTAAAATATTTTTCAGCATACCGTATATAGTGATTTTAATTATAAAAGTCGTGTACAATAAATGAAAATGAAACAACATAAAATACGTATCATCGATTTTCTTCTGACAAAAAATTTGAATAGATAATTTTAATTTTGAATAAACAACTTGCAAAACATTATTTTATAATTTTCAAGAAATTAATATTTTTGTCTGAATATTTATTCAATTAAATCTCTATTAGTTGACAAGACTTTTTAATCGATACGGATATAACCGATACCGATAAGAAAAATGCTTTAATCTTGCAAGTCATCATAATCACAAATGATTCTTTCAGTGAAGTACCTGAAGTATCAAAACTATCGGCTGGACAATAATCGAGTTTTCTAGTTCTTTTCCAGATTGAAATTAACCACAAATGTGTAACAGATTTTGCTACCGATTTAATGCCCTTAAAGAGAACCTATAAATAAAGTAGTGAACGCATCTCTAGTCTCATGAGCTTGACTATATAACAGAGAAGCGTGAGGAAAGCTAAAGATACACAGCTGTGGTGATCATAAATTTTTCAAAAGTTCGTTTTACTAAATGATTCAGTCGTTATAGAAGCAGATTTATTGAGACATTTTAAGCTAAAAATAACGATCGTAAATCTCATCCTCTTTAGAAATTGCTTGTTATGCAAAATATAGCCTGGCTATGAATATTATTATCCGAAAGAGAAAAATATATCATCAGAAAAAAAAAGATGGTACGAATTATTAATAATAGATTTAAATACAGTTTTAAATCAAGTGCATTAGATATCTAAAAATAGTGAAAATGAAACTTTCTTTTCAAATTAAATGTATATATTAGGTTGGGGAAAAATAAATCCATTATCTTTTCAGTAGATGACTTTAGTGTTCGCTATCTTGTATATTATCTATCAAACAATTCCAGAATCATGCTCGTTGGAAAGTTGATATTTCGCAGGAAAAAAAAATTCCTTTGTTTTTCTCTGTTTGGTGAATTCATTTGTAAGTTACAGGGTGTTAAAAATGGTAGTCAACAAAGAGAAAGTTCGGCACACTTTACAATTTTTCTTTGATAAAGGCTTAAATGTAAACCAGGTTGCTCAAATTGTGAATTATGTTTATTGTTCTAATACTGTAACAGCCAATTACGTTAAATTAAATAATTACGTAACAGCCAATTTTGATTTCGTCTATTCCGTGAAGGAATTTTTGATATTAAGGATGTACCTCTCACAGGTAGGCCTGTCGTCGAAAATGTTGATAAATCGAAGTTGATGCGCATGTTAGTATCGCTCAGGAGCTTAAGATCGAACATAACATAAAACAGTTTTAAACCATTTGTACAAAGCTGTATTTAAAAGGAAGCTTGATGTTTGTGTGCCACACCAATTACCACAAAACACATGATGAATCAAATTTCCATCTGCGAAGCTTTGCTATTTCCCGGCCCATTTCTTAAACGGATGGTAATTGATGATGAGAAATGGGCCAAATACGACAACATTGTGCGAAAACGATCTTGATCAAAGCGCAGTGAAGCTGCTCAAACGGTGGCCAAACTAGGACTAACTCTGTTGTGCATTTTGTGGGACTAGAAAGGAATAATTTATTATGAGTTGCTTCCATATGTCCAAACACAAAATTCAGAACTTTTTAATGTCAACAACTGGACCATTGGAAGCTAGCGATTGACCAGAAACGACCAGAATTGGCCAACAGGAGAGTTGTTGTGCTTCATCAGGACAACGCTAGGCCATGCACGTCCGTAACGACTCGCCAGAAGCTCCGTGATCTTGGATGGGAAGTTTTGATGCATCCGCCGTATAGTCTGGCCCTGGCACAAAGCTATTATCATGTTTTTCTCGCATTGCAAAACATTCTGAGGGATAAGATATGGCATCAACAGAGGATTGTGAAAACCGATTACTGGAGTGTTTCTCCAATAAAGGCCTCCATGAGAGAGGCACTATGAAGCTACCTTTAAAATAGCAACAAGTTATAGAAAAAAAACGGTGCATATTTGACCAAACTTGGCTGTCCAAAACATGCTGAATATAGTCTTGAAGTTCAAGTCCACTTTAGTCCACTTTTCATATCTCCACTTTAGAATTTCAATATCAGCATCAAAATATATTATAATATCAAAGTAAATTAACTTGTTAAAATTAATTCTATCTGCAACATTATTTTTAAACAACAGCACAAAAAAGAAACACACAATACTGTAGTCAATGACAGAGCCCCTGAAGGAAGTATACATCATTATATTTTAACATGCAATTTACCAGCTCATTATATTTTGAACGTAATTGTTAAGAAGTTTTTGCTATGGTATACAGTTTCGAAGAAATACTGAATTGTATTATTAACTTCACTTCCACACAACTCATCTCTCTTCCCACATTGTCAATTAATATAAGATATGCCAGCAGCCGGCAATAAATACTCATGCTGTGACACTAATTACTAGTCGCAGTTTTTCTCCTAATCACTTTCTTAATGGTCTTATCATCATACCAATTACATGTTATGGAGTTTTACAGGAAAAAAAAATTAAATATTTCTTCCATTTAATTTGATATCATAAACATTCATGTGTTTGTGACACGTAACTCGCATTTTTCTACAAAACCTGTTTTATTGCCGAATTGCCTTTTATTAACATTAATACTTTTTATTACTGTACCAAGTTGCTTTTTTTAATTAAAAGTTTCATTTTGAGCAAGTACTTCATCGTTTGGATTTGTTCCAATTTCGTAGACGTTTAACTTGTATTGTTGCTTCTTGGATTCACTATGGCAAGTACAGCAAGTAGAATATATAATATATATATTTCTTTGAGCATTATCTCCTAGCTCCTTTCTATGTCATCGTGAGTGGAAGCAATTTGGAGTGCTTCAAGCTAATCGAAAATTTAAATGCTCATCCTTCTGAAGATTCTTCTCGGAATGCTCCTTAGTTTCTTCTGTAAATGATGTTGAAGTATGAAATGCACTGAAATTCTTGGAATACGAAAGTAGTGTACCAAAAGCCAAAATTAATTATTCGGATACATTGTTACAAAGGGATAAAAAATTCATGAATATCCATGGATTAATTAATTCCTGAGAAGACAAAGGTGAGCCCACAAAACTAAATATGCTCTTTTATTGAATTCCTAATTAAACTCAGAAACAAAGTAAAGAAATCCTGCTAATAAAACCATGTCAATGGAATAAATAAAAGCATAAAAAATAATCAAAACATGTTCATATAAAAACTGACATAAAAACTTAGTGGACTTGCCATCAGAAAATAGCCCATATGGAACATGTCCGTAAATTTAAAATTACACCATCTAATACAGTACACCAAGGAGAGTGCAAATCAAAAGAAATCTGAAGTACTTGCAAACAGAATATCAATTTCAGTTAAACAACGTATTACAACCCAATACTGAAGAACTGGTTAACAACCGTATAGAAGCCAGCTATTGAAATTATATTAAAGAAAATCCAAACCGCCTGAAATTCTCGACTATATCAAGAATATATAAAAAAAACCTGGATTGGATAACATCACCAATGAAATGCTTCAAAAGTTCTCATCCGTCATCATCTTCACTAGAAACTATCCAGTCAACAAGGCACTGACATTGAAGTATTAACCACCCATTTAGAAAATGGTTACTGTGATGTTTGTCTTTGAACCTGTCAAAGATCTGTTTAATTCAGATAGTTATCAGCCTATCATAAAATTACCGACCCTTAACCAGATCCCCTTCATTTTATTAAATAATTTAATTGTTTCATCAATTCCTACAGCTTAATTTGCCTTCAACAATTTGGTTTTATGCAAAATTTATTAGCAAAACACTAATTGACTCCAATGATCGAACATTTTTCTTGGGGTTTTCAGATTGGAGAATACACAGGAGCCCTGTTCTAAAATATTACAAAGGCATTCAATAGATTCTAGGCGATAGCACTCATATATAAGCTAATCATCTTAAAACATTCCTTCAATATTTATTAAAATCATTAATTACACATTCATGATCAAAACACAAATATTTTTTCATCAGATATATTGAAGTTGAAACACACTAAAAGGAGCAAAATATTTCGATTCCTTTTCTCTGTGTTTATTTCATGCATATAATTTGATAAATGTATTTAAGCGACATATTTGTTAATGAACATGCTTTCCAAGACTAAAAATACTGACGTCTTCATCTCAGCCTTTTAAGATACAACTTTCAAAATTAAATAGCTTATTCAACAACAGGAAAAATGGACAGCAGTTGGAAAATTATATCGCCCTTAAATCTGAGGCAGCCTCCTTCGCCAGTAATCATAAATTAAATAAACTGGACTTATTCATTCTACCACTACAAAAAATTAACATTGAACATTTCTCTTGGAAAAACTATATAAATTTCGTATAAGATAAATACCACAAGCATATCAGGAAACTACTTCCTCCTAAGAAACAGATCTTCGACGCTCATTTCAGTTCAGATACTCCTCATTGCTCAAATGAATCTTAATATACCCGTATCCCATATGGCACCTGATATGCACCTGACAGCACCTAAGACATATTACAGCATGCGAAATCACTAAAGATCGATTATTCAGACTCAATAACATACAACCATACATACACCTCCACTTAACATATGAAAATACTAACTGCTTTCAAAGAATAGAAAATCCCACTGATATCAAAAACTGACACATGACATTAGTTTTGTTTCTTACAAGCATCTTAGTTGTTGCCGAAGTCCAAGACATGCTCAGAATCCTCTAAATTTTTCAGTACTTCAGTATATATATATATATATACACTAATGTCCATATATATATATATCATGTCCATACACAAACACACACACACACACACATACATATATATATATATATAAATACTGGAAAAATCTCTCCATCATATTTTATTCTGTAAATTCAATTTCATTTATCAATTCATTTAAATTTAGATGAAAAAAATGGCTTAAAATAAATTTAACATCTGTAATCTAAATATTTTATTTTAGTTCACTGATAAAGATCTAAGCAATTATAATTTGATTAAACGATATTCGTTTTCCCTACTTTAACATTATATAAAGGAAAATTATAGTTTCGGTACCTTCGGTAGCTAAAACCTCCTGTAACGCTTTCAACCCATTAAAAATTGATTCTCCTGTATTACAGTTCTCTGAAATGGATTCACCCTTAGGATTTTTCAAAGTCTTCCTCTGCCCAAAAACGTACAAGAAGAAGAAAAAAAATATGTAATCGAAGATATGTATTATTAGAGCAGTAAACAGTGAAGTAGGAGAAGTCAGGAGAAATATTTTTTAATTATACTTAAGGGAATGATAGGAAAAGAATATTTTGTTTACGGTTACAGTGGTGTAAGTTTATAAAAACGTGGAAATAGTTAGGAAAAGATGAAAAAAAATTACTTGAAACATATTTTTATTTTTTGTATTAAAGAAAATGAATCAATTTTCAAACATTTCCAAGGAAATAAATATTTCTAATCCTAAAGTTACATTCGTTTTGTGCAATTCTATATCATAAAAGAGTTAATATATTTTCAGTTGTTCGTTATATTAGGTGAAGGAAAGCGATAACAAAAGGTATTCTTTGATACAAAAATAAAATTGTTGTCTTTTCAAATTATTAATTGAAATTTTTTTTTTGCTTATTGACAAATCATTTTGCTACTAAGATATTTTAAAATTTTTGATTGATTTAAATAATAGCTTTTTCAGTTAAATTTGATTAATAAAAAATTGATAATTTTATATTAGATATTAAATATAGTTATTTTCCAATAGCTGCAATTTAACACGAGGTTATTCGACACTGGATTAGTTATGCAGTAGATTTAGCAGTGCATGGCAGGAAAATAGTTTATATTGTACTCAGATCTTCAACTGTATTTTGAAGCAAGGACTGAAGGACTACAATTCATGAAATGAAAATATTTTCCGGTCAATATGGTTTGTTATATTTGGTTCAGGACTTTAAATTCCCTTTAGTAAGAGTACAATAATCTAAATTGAAAACACATTCCAAATTGTAAAAAAAAAAATCAACTATGCTTTGAAACAGAATTTCTTTGAATTAACAGTGAGGAATATAACTGGAGTAATTATAAAAAAAAAATCTGCCGTCAAAGCGAATAATTAAAATGCATATTCGTAGAAAATATAATGCACACAATAGTAAATAAGTTACCGCTGAAAAAACAGAACAGAAATTAAACCAGAAATTCTGCAAAAAAAATCGTAGTATTCTAATGTATGTAACAGGAATTTTAAGTAGAAAACTACTACTTGTAGTATGTGTGGAATTTAAGTACATGAAAAACTATATTTTAATCTAGAATGATTTTTCAGATATTCTTCTGAATTCATTTTGATTCCTGCAAAAAAATTTTTTTTTCTTATTATATAAAAATAAATATATATATATAACAGATTGCTACATTTAAAATGTAACAATCTATTACATATATATTGTTTAAATAAATTCTAAAAAATATGTATATAATTCTACAAAAATACATACTCTAAAATAATATAAAAACATATACTCTACTAAAATAATATAAAAACATATACTCTACTAAAATAATATAAAAACATATACTCTACTAAAATAATATAAAAACATATACTCTACTAAAATAATATATATAAATATATAAAAAATATATATTCCACTAAAAAATATAAATGCTTAGTCTCCCGGTTTATTTAATGGAAATTCTGAGGAATGATTATGAAAACAAAATCTAAAAATGATAATTTCATCGATATACCTTTATATATATATATATATATATATAGATAGATATATTGTACAATTTGATTGCATTTCTATGAAGTACTTGCTGATTTCCGTGTAGTTTTTCATTCATGTATGGAATTTTTTTATATTATATTTATTTTTTTATACTAGTTATTTTTAGCATATCCAAAACATATCATTTTAACTTAAGGGGAAGGGTGCAACATTTTTACGGTATGGGAAATAGGCGAAATGAATAAAAAAATAAGAGCTCAAATGCATGAATGAATAATACATAAATTTACACTTACTACATGTTTTTGTTATATTTCGTTTCGTTAAACTTTTACGCCATTGTAGTGAATCAAGTAACTAGTGGTAACATGGCAGTGTCCACATAAAAAATTTGTTCCAAAATTCCCAGGGATTCAAATAATTCTAAAAATTTTCAGGGATCAGTTAAATTATCCTTCAAAATATTTCCAAATGTACGCAAAAAAATGCGGTTAGTACAAAAAATTTTGTAAAATATGACATGAAAACTGCATATGCAAAACAAAACATGATAATGGTTTAAATGAATAACCCTATTATAATCTATTGGTTATAATATGGTTAATTACTCCTATGGATAGTCACTCCATCATAACCTATTCGTTGATGAACTGTTTGTGGGATATATTTGTGAAATTTGAGATCTCAGATGCATAAATTACTTTAAAGATTTGTTGAGATTTACTAAACAGTTATAATATGATAGTGATTTAAATAGACTTATATTAAAAATCCTTTTTAATATATTTAAAAAAAAATATTTACAACATTCATGAATTTTTTTCAAACTACTAACGTCGATATATTTAAATTGAAAGAAAAAAAAGTTTTTTTATTTTTCGAAAAATGACTCTGTAAGTATACCACTTTTGACTTCAAAAGTCTTCTTCATTATAAAAATTTATCTCAAAGCTCAGAAGCAAAGTATTCCCTTCATTAAAAATCCACCAATATTCCCGGGGCAAAAAGCAATTTACGACTGTTCTCGTTTTTTAAGTTCTGAACGTTTAGTTGCAAATAGAAAACATATTTGTTTTTATCGGAAATATAAAAATTAAAGTTTTTCTTCTATTTTGATGAATGCATTTTTACACGTTTTTGCAAGTAGCATGGGAATTCTTCAGACTAGAAAGATATCGCTCACAGGCAATCAGTTTTTTTTAAATAATACAAATACTAGAATCTATTTTTCAATGCATTTTTTTTTAGAATTTCTATTATTGTCGATTTTTTTTATTTTCAATTACTGATTTTTATATTTGTCTAAAGTCAATAAACGAGTAAAGCATTTTTCTAATGCAATACAGTATAACAGACAATTATAAAAATATGATCATGTTATTTAAAATTTTTAAAAATTGATCTTAGAATAAGAAAGGTAATTCAATTAATTGTATTTTTTTTATTCCTTTAACATTTTTTAGATAGATTTTTTTTATGAAATAAATATTTGAAAGCACTTTAATTCAAATATTTTATTCTGAAGCTTATCTCAAAATGGTTTATAAATAATTTTTCATTTTATTATTACTTATTTTTGAAGGACAAATATAAAAAAAAAAATTATTTTCGCATTATTTTAATGTTTTAAAATTATTTCTATTGAATTATCTGTAAAATTTGAAGTGTTTCACCAACACAATTAAATTAATACCACATGTTTTATGTCGATTCTTGGATTCAAGTGTTTCTGTTGTAAGAAAAGAAATTTAATATAACAATAAAATATTACCTTTTCAGAATATGACAAGCTTAGTGATTATTGATTTTGAATGATGATATTATCGATATAATATAGCATTTATATTATATAAATACTAAATCATTAGTAGCATTTATATGAAATAAAGATAAGATTAATCTTGAAATAAGATTAACCAAATAAGATTTACCTTATTATACACCAAAATAAAATCCATTACAAAAATTTCATAATATAAATTTTATATACCGAATCGAAATTAAAATTTAACTATATTCAAACTATATATTGACCAATTTATAGAAATCTGTTTTAAAACTTAGCAGTGTTTTATAAAATAATAGTTTTACTTAAATGTACATGAATTTTTAAATGATCACAAAAATAAGGGATCATAAATTTATTCTATTAGAAACTGTCATTATTTATTATTTTGTATCATGTTTATAAGTTAAGTATTAATATTGTAACTCATGTTTAACATATAGTGAGAATCTACTCTTTCTGTATTATATCTCGGTTAACTAAACAACCAACTTATGAACGCAATCTGTTTAGTTAACTAATTGTGATAGCTTAAGCATCCTATCCTAATATATGACTTGACAGAGGAGCAACTCTAGAAGTTGACAGAGAATCTATCATTTTGCCAGACAAAGCACTATAAGGTAAATGAATGCTTGTCAATAAAATTGCACCGACCGGAATTTCTTTAAGAAATAATTGTCAATATATATGATTGATACCGAAACAATTTATGCAAGAAAGCAAGTATATACTAAGTAATACAACAATAACAAATGTTAGGAGTATGTTGTAAGTAGTAGCATTTTTCCAAGTTTTATAATTCCTATTTATATAGACATGAATATTTGAATTAAATATTGCTTCTCATTAAATTACTGACTTTGGATACAATATAATAATAAATGTTCATTATTAAATACTTTATATTTAAAAACTTTATCTGAATTTAAACTTATCTGTATAATGTTGGCATGACAGAATAATCGAAAAATGGAAACTAACATCTCATTATTCATTAAATTTATAGTTCAGTCAAGCAAATTATTAGAAGATGTTAGGAATTGAGTGCTTTTTCCGGATTTATACACAAACAACTTTATACTGTAGAGGATCACTTAATAGAATTATCAGTACTTTTTTAAATTGAACATAAGGGATTGGATAATTGAACATAGTGAGTCTACATATAAAAAAAAAACTATAGTCCAAGTTAAAAATAATTAGCTGTTTTATTAAAGTAAGTATAATTTTAACAAATAAGTATAAACAAAATCATCCAATTTTTATAGTGTGCATAAGTGTGCTTGGGATTGAAATCTCTCTAAGACAAAAAAATATCAAGAAGCTGTACTTATTTGTAATTAAATTTCTTAAGCAAATGGTTTTTGGCATAGCAGTAAATTATTTATATTTTTGAGGCCAAGGAATGAATAGCTGGACACATCAATAACTTTTTAAAAATAATTATTATTACTATTTTCAAATCCTGATCATTATTATTTTCCAAATATTAATAACTTTGACTGTACATATATTATGTGAAATATACAAATAAAGTTGGAAATATTAAAAAAACTTTATTTATGTTCAATATACGAGTATGAAAGTATTTTTTTTCTATTTATTGCGTTTATGTGTCAAGGCTAATGATATTAAGCGCTTATTTTTATTGACATTTATATTCTTACATAAAGAAGAGTTTTTAAAAATTATCTTTGCTCAAAATTATGTTAGGTTTGTTTGCCTTTAACTTGCTTAACTTCTATGAATTACTTATCACATAAATTTAAACATCTTTACACATACAATGAAATCCAGATATTTTGATTATAAATAATACTATAGAACATAATTTACGATTTGAATGTAAAGTACCAATAAAATTATTCATTTTTTTTGTTTCAAGAATAATTTTTACCGATCTGTAATACTCAAAATTATATTTTTGACAGCTATTGTAGTTAAACAGCATTAATTTTCCAATAAAAAAATTTTAATTATTTCTTTGTATGTTTTTTAATATGGATATAAAATAAAGCAAAATTTGATTTAACTTGCTAATTTGATTTAACTTGAACTTCTAAATTAATTACCAGATCGATTCTTTGAATTACAGTTATTATTTTTGTTAGGTCATTGAGTGCTTTTCAATGGTTTTCAAATTTTTTTTTAGAAAACTCTATAATCGATGTTATATTGCAAATATAAACTTCAACATTTCAATTTACTTATAAATATATGATAAGTTAAACTTTTATTTATACTCGATGAATTGTCAGTTTTCTATAAAATGACTACTTTTTCAGAGAATAATATATTCTGTCCCCAAAACATAACCTTTATGAAGCAAAATTTAAATACAATAAAGCAAAGGACAGCATTTTGCCAAGACATGCATGCTTTCACAATCAAATCTCGGAAATATCAAGAAATATGCATCCAAAAGAAATTTGACGTATATATAAACAGACTGGTAGATTTCGTCTCGTAGGATTTATATTATATTTTGTCCTCTCAAAAATGTTTACTTCTGTTGTACTGCGTTTTTTTTTTTGCGAGGAAAAAGCGTATTTTTATTGTTCAAAAAGCATTTTTGAAAAATTTTAACAAGGTGATCTATGCATAAAGATAATATATATAAAATTTCAAATTCGTATAGATAAATCGTGATTAAATAATAAAATTATGTAATTTAAATTATAAATTTATAACTATAAATTATATAATTCCCGATATATCTTGATTTTAAATAAGCATGCGTTTTCGTGTGCATTAAAAAGTAAGTTACAATCATTGAAATGAATTCATGCTTTATAAACACAGATATTTTTTAATGAGTTTTGAATTAAAATGGGAAATTTTTTTTAATAAATTGCTTCTAAGAAATCGATTGACATGCAAGCGACATATAAATGGACATAAATAGAAGTGAATATTTTTAAATTTAATAGGTATCATATTAACTTCCTTTTTAATATAAATATATTTTAAATTTTTGAAAAATAATTTTTTTAGTAAGGTAATCAATAATAATATTTTTTCAATAAAAATATTATAAATTATTATTTGAACATTTGAAAGAATTAAGAAACATTTCAAAATACACAGTATGAAATTTTAAAAAAAATGCTTTGAATATCATACTTAATAAGCAATACATTTTAAAAAAAAATTTACAAAACAGCTTAAAGCAGAGAATTAAAAAATATGTATATTTCATTTTTAAAATGATGAAAATACGCATTATATCTTATCTTTAAAGGCATATTAATAAAAATCTTATTTTTAAGAAAAATAATTTTATTGACGTAGAAATTAAACTTAAATGAATATAAATAGAAGTGAGTAGTTTAAAGTTGCATATATATCGTAGTAATTTCCTTTTTCCTTATTAAACTACATTTAATACTACAACATAAAAATTAAAAATTATTAATATCATATTAAACAAAAAATTATCTCAGGATTTTATGAATCGGAATAAAATAAAGTTTCACATACTTTATGAAATCAAATAAAATCTTTTCATAGGTTATATTGGTTTTAAAAAAATTTACTCAAAATTTCGATGTAAGCCTGTTCTCAAAAATCACACAAAGCCATTAACTAGAAGCCAACACTGTATATAAGAATGAAATTTCCAATTAAAAAAATGCATTAGTCGCTACAGCATTAATTGTACTAAAAATTTGTATTATTAAGTAACTTAAATATGGTTAGTTAATAAAAATGCTAGAAAAAAATTTGATTTAAATAAAATATCAAGTTCTTCAATATTTTCAGGAGATTCACAATTCGTTGAGCTTGTTTCGGAAACTAAAATACGAAGTTGTACCTAAAACTTTCTTATATATACTTAATATGGGTACAAAAATCTATTTTTCTGAAAATTCTGCAGTTGCAGGTGAGAAAGACATAGAGAATACCTCAAAAGGCATTCCAAGTCATTCCTCTGAGGGATCTTAAGGATCCAAATCACGGTGCAATTATATGCAATGGTATATATGAGTGACGTATAGCAGTCCCCTTTGTGATGTAACCTGAGTAACGCTGAATCTGCTCCAGATTTGCTGTTCATGTGAAGAGTGACTTCAAAAAATAAAATTATCTGGTACTTATAGTAATTAACAAATTTTATTAATTACTTTTGGGAAGTAAATTATTGCATTAAAACCTATGTAGTTAAACAACTTTTATTTCAAACATATTTGCAATTTTAGTAATAATAAATATACAAACAATGTTAAAATAAATAAGTTATAACACTTTACTTTATAGTTATATATTAAATTTAAACTTTGATTCAATCATTTAATTAATCTAAGAATTTAATTTAGCATTATAAGAACAATTATATTTTGAGTGTTCTACTACAAATACACTAGTAACTAACTTAATAGTCACTAACATGCCAGAAGCCCTAGTTAATGATAAATTTAATAATTTATCAAGTAAACTATCAGTTAACTATCAACTGATAGATAAACAAAATATTAGATATATAGAATTTGACTCTACTTAATATCATCATTTAAAAGAATATTTTTTTTATATAGTTACTTTATGATTTACTTTTTATAAAAATTTGTATAAAATTTTTTATGATTAAATATCACTCTTATTTTTAAGAAAAGTTGTTGGTGATGGCACCAGATGTATGAGGAAAATTTCAACTTTATTTGTAAAGGACTTTTCTGCAATATAGTGAAAAAAAAGTAGGAATTGACTATACAATTTTTTATATTACTTGTTTTCATATGAGACACAGATTCGGGACTCTTACTTCTGAAAGTCCTTGAAGGCAAAAACCTCTGTAAGCCGTCATGAACTGCTTGTATAATATTCAAGTTTGAGATTTTAAAAATCATTTATGATTACACAGAGAAAAATATATAATAGGGAAACATATTATAATGAATTATCAGGAAATATTTTTGAAAACATTTTAAACCATCATATTCCATCAATTGCGGTTAACAGGAGATTCAATAGCACAGATTTATCTTAAAGCCTTTACATTTAAATAAAGTTATGTCCGAATAAATTTTCAATGCATCTCAACTAGTAAGACTCCCTGGACATTCATCCTTGTCAATGCAGGAAGAGAAAGTCTGAAAGGCTCTTCCAACAATTTCCATTTCACTGGAAATCCGGCGGGTATTCTTCCGGAAGTTCCATTCCTTACCTCTCTTCCCAGCAATTCAAAAAGTAATAACTTCCGGCTTCAAGCCAACTACCTCTGGCACGGCAAGAGATGTATTTCAAGGGAGGATGCAGATACGATTATTCGATCTGAAGTTTCGTTTCCACTCACTCACTCACTGTGATTTTAATCAGCTTTTCACAAAATAGGAATGAGTATTCGCGTTGCAGAGGTTTATGGAAAATCGAAAAGTTATATGTGAAAGAAAAACTTATGTAATATAGAATAAAAGGATGTAATAAAAGTACTATAAGTAAGATAACTTAGGTATCTCAATAAGATATTCTATGGATATGTTTCTGAAATATACTTTATTCAAAGCTGAATGTATTAGTGTCTTTTTTATCATTTATTTAACATTATAACAATTTCCATCAATTTTCATTTTTTCAAACTAAATATCATGAATTGCTAATAGCTATTTCGTCACATTTTGAATTATCAAAGAGCTAATCACTCATTGAATCACATTTTGAATATTTTTGAATCATCCTTTTGAATTATCACATTTTGAATCAATTTTAATCATCACATTTTGAATCTTTTTGAATCATCACATTGTGAATCATTTTTCCATCATAGAATTCGAGAAACATTGTCATGTTATAATAGGTTTCTTCTGTGGTTTTATAAGTATTTCTTGATCTTACAAATTTTCGTCGAGTCTTATGAATTTCTTCATACCCTATTTTTGTATATTTTGTATAAATAACTGCATTTTTCTTTATCGGCCAATGCAGTTTCTGTTGTTCAACCTTTGGATATTTATATTTATTTGACGTTATTCAGTTTTGCTGCTGTAGATGATGCTCACTTCAGTTCTTGAACAATTTCTTCCCTTTTATTTCACTTCAGGGTTTTTGTAGTTCATTACCATGATGTGGGTATTATACAATTTGCCTGTAGCGAATACCGATATTAGCTTTTGTTGTGCAATATGGTCGTGTGTCTAAATCATTTAGTGTTTCTAGTTAGCTTCTAGGTAGGATTTTAACATCTCAGTCTCAGCAAAACATGGCGAAGAAAGCCATGTCTTCGGATGTAGGCTGTTACAAAGCTCAATGATGCTAAACTGTCTATTTCAACTTCTTAATATATTTACAGATAATTATCTGTTATGGAGAAAACATTTTGTATTATAAAACAATTTAGTATTTATAAAGAATCAGTTCTTTTCTATAAATCACTCATATTTCTAAAATGTTCAAAAATTACAAATTAATATTTATAATTTACTTTTATTCAACTTTTTTTCAAAGGAAGGTTCATTAATTTGAGAATTAAAGTTTCAAATAATACTCAAGTCAATGAACAATAATAGGGTGTCTTAAAATTCATACAAAAAGAAGTGTTTTTAATTAAGAATAAAAGATAATTTCTTTTAGAAAACAATTTGGCATATTCCCTCCTCAAAACACCCAAGCCTAAAGATGTAATTCGAAGAGAAATCAGCTCCGAAATTTAGGATGTCCGGGAATTCAGATATTGCGAATTTTGAGACAGTCTATATTTAGTAAATGAATCTTTACCTTGAAACCTAATACTCCTTCGTAAAAATTAGCATTCCAGTAAGAATCATGAATTATTAATCAGTAAAATAGAGTTGATCTCACTTTAATTCGAGATTTCTGAAATCTTGATAAAATTTTAAAAATTAAAGTTTATTTTGCTCATATTTAATAGAATGAAGTATTATTTTGGATATATGTTTGTCAATTTAAATAAAGATTATTTGGTTCAAAACTGATTGATGAATCTGGTTGCACTAAGAATACTCATGAATGCGTTCCGAAATGTGGAAATGCATTTGATATCGAAGTCAGTTATAAATTCGACTGACAGGACTGTTCAGAGAATTCATTTCCTTCTTTTCAGAGTCTAGATGAAACATCGCCGCCAGGAGTCCTTTCTTAAATGGAAGACGGAGATCGCCTTCACGGCACAAGTCATAAATTAATTCTCGCGAACTTTAAACAGCATGTGCGGATTCGGTTAATTGTACTTCTGCTTTTGCGTCTCTCCATGTTCGCGTCAGCAGATTTAACAGATGAGCTTCCTTTTATTTCAATGGTTACACTTCGGTTATTTTCTTTCAACAGAAAGGCGAAAGTTTGATTTCTGGAGGACTTTATTTTTAATTTGATGGCTTCGAGGTATGTGAAGAAAGTAGAAGAGTTAATTCAGAAAACGGTGAGTAGGCTTGTTTTCAAAAGGTTTTCAACTGAGCTTAAATGAGTGATTTTAAATAACAGTGTATTCATTTGAAAGAAAGTCCTAAGGCATGAAAGGGGTTCACGCTATGTGCCCCGATGTCATAAATCTCTTAAGTAACATGATTGTTCAAAGTATAGCAACTTTTTACAGCAGCATTTAATTTTAATTTCAATATAAATTAAGCTTCGGGAATTATAAATAATCGTAGCATTATAAAGAATCAGTTTTCTGTAAACAACTCATATTTCAAAAATGATCATAAAATTACAAAGTATTACATATAATTTACAGTTATACATCTATTATTAAAGGACGATTCAGTTAGAAAAATATTAAAATGTTCATTCCGGGGTATGTCACCCTTTCCCGGTCCTTTTGTCCGTTTTATAATTAACGTGGGAAGGCCTTATTCTGCCGGTAGAATGCCGATCCTTACAACTCCCTTCGTGGATAAGCGTATGCATCACAGGAGTGGCAATGATGCTAAAAGAAAAGCTGGAGCCAGTAATTGCTGCTTGACAACACAAAAAGTTTGTGTTGAGAGCTTCTCAATATATGTAATTCCCTCATTAGCAAAACAAATCACTGCAAATTATGATGACATAGAAATAACAAAAACAATTACCTAATACTTAATAATATTTTAACAATATGCAAGTTAACCAGAAAACCACATTAAAAACCTAAGACGCGGAATACATGAAGATATACAATTAATTTTCCTTAAACATACTTTTTAACACATTATATAAATCGCGATATGAAATTGTACCATATGAAGCTTGAATAAGTTATAATGTAATGGCAGAAAAAAATATTAATCACTATTTACCTTTTACTTTTTTCACATTATAATTCTTCAAAATAGTTGTATAATTATAATGCTTGACATTAGAGTTTTTATAATTGAATGCAATAATTAATTGTTAAAGCATATTTAATAGATAGCGACTAGATAGCGACTAGCCAACGGCCGTACCATGCTGAATATACCGGTTCTCGTTAGATCACCGAAGTCAAGCACCATTGGGCGTGGTCAGTACTTGGGTGGGTGACCACATGGGAACACTGCGTGCCGTTGGCAAATTTGGGACCTGAATGGCCGAGTGTCAA
The DNA here is from genome assembly GCA_021605075.1 of Caerostris darwini. Taxonomy (NCBI): domain Eukaryota; kingdom Metazoa; phylum Arthropoda; class Arachnida; order Araneae; family Araneidae; genus Caerostris; species Caerostris darwini. Next base: position 34,358 of record BPLQ01011643.1, on the reverse strand, counting down.
GCGCTCTGGCGCTCGGTGTCACAGGTTTCGGGTTCGAATCCCGGCGGTGCCATGGATGTTTGTATTGGTTCGGAATCCACTTTAAGCCGTAGGTCCCGGTCTCCTATGACTGTAAGAGCGTCACGGAGCAAAAGTCAGGCTTCTACCTACGGGTGCTCCATCACAACAGAAGCTGCTTCCTTCCCCTTCAATCATGCGTATGAGCTCGTGGGCTTGGCCAGCCAAGTGGGATAAGAAACAACAAACAACAACAACAGCGACTAGCTTGAGACTAATTATCTTTATTTTTAAAAAAGGAAAACTAGTATAAAAATGAATGATCTCTTAATAAAAGATCGATATTTTTAAGTAAGTATCGTATAAATAATGTAAGAGATGAATATGAGATATGATTGAATTTCAATTATTGTAAATTGAAATCAAGTTTTCTTGTAAATAAATAGTTATTTAATTTTTAATTATTAAAATTCCATTATTATATGTTCTTAGGAGATATACACAAACTTCTACTTCAATCTTCCATGATATTAAAATAAAAGAATCCTGAAATAATTGAATACATTTAAATTGCAGAAAAATCTCTTTGTATTTCAACTGATTATTATCTTAGAATAAAAACTTAATTAATATGGTTGAATGCTTTAAAAAATGTAAAATCTCAAAAATCAACTTTTTTGAAGTTACAGCCATCTGGAAGACGGAACATTATTTTTTTGAAGATAATTGCTAATTATAATTGCAAAAAACAATTTTAGCATGAATTTTTTACGTTGTTTTGAATATTAAAAAAAATGTATTAACAAAAGTTTAACTTGTTTTCAAATTCAACTATTTTAAATTTACATTAAAAGTGCTATTTTTTGTTCTTAGATTTAGCACGTTAAGGAAAGTTTTTTACCTTTTCTAACTTTTTTTGTTTTAAAAAAGGTTTTTTGAAGATTGTTTCCAGATTTAAATTCATTCATAAAATAACAACAATAAAATTGATATTTTTTATAATGTTCAATTAGTGGAAGAGATATAGCTGGCTAAAAGAAATTTAACTTTTTTGGTAATGATTAATATTTCATGGGGAATGATTTAGTGGGAAATATGCTACATTTTGATTCAAATCGTGAGGAGCAGACACAGACATACACTTGCCTAACATGGGCACAGTAAATCTATACTCTGGAAAGATTCTTTGCTGGGCTTGAAGAGGGCAAAGGAGATTTGGAACCCTCCTTTTGCCATACGCAGAATACTTGCTTTAAGTTTTAATCCAAAGTGGTATTCAATATAACGAGTAGTTTATGCTGAAGTTAATGTAAGGCTACTACATACTTATTTCTTTAGAGGTGAATGATAGATAGAAGTCTCTGTAAAGGTACAACAAGTATTTATTTATGCATTTTAAGTGATATAAATGCATTTGCTTCTTTTATTGCATTTAATCGTAATACAATAAAGAACGTAAATACATTAATATAAATTTAATACATTTGAATTAGACAATTAGGTTAATGTTTTGTCAATATAATTTTTTTTTATTCCAAAATATGGAAACATTGTCTTGATAGAATTGTGTTTCCAAATTATAATAGTAATTACCTTCATAATGTTGATATATCTTTGATACACGACATTATATTATTGATTGATAATAATAAAATAATACCAACATGAAACTATAGATAACTATGCATAGTGTATTGACTTACTTTTTGCTACATAGGTTTACTTACAATACTATTGGTTTACTTACTACATTGGTTACCAATTTTATCGAATTCAAAACTATCTTAAAAAATGCAAATTACCTCAAAAAGAGTTTTAAGTATTTCTGGTAACTAATTTACTATTTAAAAGTCATTGGATCCCATAATTGTGTTGGCAACCCTTAATGAGTTTAGGAGTTAAGTGAAATATAAACAATACCAATACTTTTTCGAATATAAGCAATAACTTAAATTGCACAATAAAAATAAATTATCACATCATATTATAACAATAATTTAATAATAATGCAAAAAAAGAGGAGTACAGGGACATGATTCTTTTAAAATATAATGGTTATTATATATTTAAAATGTTTCATAGTTTTATGTCAGCAAAAAGGAATTTTGCATGTAATGTAATATACTGTCTTGCTTCATAATAAGACTGCATCACAAAACAAATTGCTGTGTAACTAACACAATCTGTTATTTTTTTATGCATTTTAAAGTATTTCCTTCCAGGTCTTTCCAATAAAATACCTTTTTTAAACCGAGGAAACTATTTCCAAAACTGCAGTATATAGTTGCAGTGCTTGCAAGCAATTCTTTGCTACAAACAACCTCAGCTGTATGTCGCCACACATGATTTTAAGAAATAAATAAGATGCAAAAAGAATGCCGTGTTCCGCATTATAAGCTTAAAGGCAACCAACGAAGTTCGCATTCCTTTTGTCTATTTCCAGAAAAGTATACACTACTGTTCGCATTTTCCTTTTCCTTCCCAGAGAAAAGGTTGGAGTCTGTATGGATGCATCATCCGGACCTTTGAGTCAAAACAAAGACCATCCCCCGGTTGCTCATCTGTCTCTTGATTTATTAGCATCCGAAAAATGCACCAAAGAGAACTGAACCTGAAATATGGTTTGTTGGGACTTTTTTTTTGTTTTCAAATGCTTTTGTGCCTGTGTGACTCTTTTATTACCGCCAGGACGACGACCAGGAAAAAAAATTGTGGCAAGGTTTGCAGAAAATGCAAAAATAATAATGCCTTTTCTGGAGAAACGTATTTCTGCGGAGGAAAGACAAAATATACCAGGACAGTTAAATAATGCTAGCAAAATATGTTCAGCGTTCCTGATCGTGAAGAATGGCATCCTGTTTGCTTATTAATTTTTGGCATTCTTTTGGTTTCTCTCATTCCATTGTTCATTTATATCTTTGGTGATTTACACCGATGTGCCACTGTAGCATTCTGAAGAAGAAAAAAAGCAGTTGTGCGGAAGAATAATTATTAACATGGCGTATTAAGCATAATTTCTTTTTTTTTTTTTGTTTATATTTTGATTGTCTAACTTGCTTTATGAATTACAGTGTATATGTTTTTTTGCAATGCTACGTATCATGAAATAAATTTAAATTTCAGATTTAAATTTTTCCTAGATTTAAGTATTTTAGTGGTTTTTCATTTATTAACTCAATAAGACAACGAGAATTTTACCAATACTGAACTGAAGTTATAAGCATTGGATCTGCTTGGACAGATATTTTACGATTACTATAATTATATGTTTTATTATCCTTATACGTGTTATATGTGTCATTATTATATCCTTATATGTGTTATTTTAAACATGGCTTATATTAATAAATAATGATGGATAAATTATTTGGTTTGTAAACGTGAGAGAGTATGGTATGATATGATACACTTTTGTTAGTTACGAACAGGAATAGCATCGGGGTAGCAACTAGTGAGCATTTTGCCGTTATATCTTTACTGTTTTACCTACAAATGACCTTCAAATCCCCTGTCATTTGAGAAAAAAAAATTGTCCATAAATGTTCCAGGCTCCATTTTGCACCAGATTATCTGCAGAAAACTATAAGATATATTTTTTTTCCACTTCTACCAATCAATACTACATAAGTCAGTATAAAAAAACAAATTATAATATTATTTAATTTAAGAATATGTTTTCGCGAAATGAAATTAATAGAAAAATAAGTAATTCTACATAACAGTTTGCAGAAACTGAAGAATTTACAAAACTCAGTGATATCTGTATTAAAATCAAAAAATGATATTCATATAATTTACGAGAACCTTTAGTGTTTTCTTTATAAAAATAATTTGCTTTAAGTATAAATTTGATTTATTATACTTAAATACATTATGAAAAAGATGATATTAATATTGAAGATTTTAAATATTCCAATAAAATGTTTAACATACTTTTCATAACATATACAACAAAACATTTTATCATATTTATATAACGCATAAAAATATTTTAGCATACCATATATAGTGATTATAATTGTAAAAGTTGTGTACTGTAAACTGCAATGAAATGGCATAAAATATTATAATATCTTGTTATCTCTATTATTATATTATCTTGTAAACATTCTTCAGGTTTCTGTAAATTATGTTATATATTTGGTTTGTCGCTCTACGGTCCTTTTGTGCACAGTTTATTTATTATTATTAAGATTATCATTAGCCTTCATCTGACAATAAATTTAAATTTATAATTTTAATTTTCAATGCACAACTTTCAAAATGTAATTTTATAATTCACATACAAATAAAATTTTTTGTTTGAACGTTTATTCTATTAAATCTCTATTAGTTGACAAGACTTTGTAATCGATACGAAAATAACCGATACCGATAAGAAAAATGTTTTAATATTTCAAGTCATCATAATCACAGATGATTCTTTCAGTGAAGTACCTCATCAAAACTATTGGCTGGACAATAATCAAATTTTCTAGTTCTCTTTTAGATTGAAATTAACCACAAATGTGTAACAGATTTTGCTAAAGATTTAATGTCCTTAAAGAGAATCTATAAATAAAGTAGTGAACGCATCTCTAGTCTCATGATCTTGGCTATCTAACAGAGAAGCGTGAGGAAAGCTAAAGATACACAGCTGTGGTGATCATAAATTTTTCAAAAGTTCGTTTTACTAAATGAGGCAGTCGTTATAGAAGCAGATTTATTGAGACATTTTAAGCTAAAAATACCGATCGTAAATCTCATCCTCTTTAGAAATTGCTTGTTTTGCAAAATATGGCCTGGCTATGAATATTATTGTTCGAAAGGAAAAATGTATCAGCAGAAAAAAAATGATATGACTTATTAATGACAGATTTAAATACAGTTTTAAATCAAGTACATTAGATAGCTGTAAATTTTGAAAATGAAACCTTGTTTTTAAATTATATCATATATATAGAGAGAGAAAGAGAGCGAGAAAGAGAGAGAATTGAATTGTTAATAAATATAACACTAATTAAGTAGTTTTATTAAAGTTTCTCTTTCTCTAGTGTCACACCTCTCATTCTCTTATACATCTTGTCTATTGATCTCCGCGGTAGAGTCCCAATATTAGCATTAAAATATATGATAACATGGGTCTCTGAATATGTCTGACGTCTGGCACTCGGTAACACAGATTTCAGGTTCGAGTCCCAGCGGTGCCATGGATGTCTGTAGTGATTCGGAATCCACTTTAAATGAGGAGGTATTGTTACTCCGCGTCCTTAGTATATCTTCAAGATACACGCACCTCCTGCTAAGTGAGTAACCTCGGTGTATCGCTTGCCTTAAGGTATCTAAGACACCTGTCTAAGTGCTTTTCAGCTGCTTTAGAACATAATATATATATATATATATATATATGATAACATTTGGATTAATAAACTTATTAAAATTAATTCCATCTATAACACTATTTTTAAACAGCAACCCAAAAAAAAAGGACAGAATACTGTTGTTAATAACCGAGCCCATGAAGGAAGTATACATCATTACATTTAAATAAGTAATTTACTAGCTCAATATATTTTCACATACTTGTTAAGAAGTTTTTGCTATGGTTTACAGTTTCGAAGAAATACCGAATTGCGTTATTAACTTCACTTCCACACACCTCATCTATCTTCCCACATTGTCAATTAATATAAGACGTGTCAACAGCCGGCAATAAATACTCATGCTGTGACACTAATTACTAGTCGCACTCTGTCTTCCTAATCACTTTCTTAATGGTCTTATAATCATACCAATTACATATTATGGAGTTTTCCAGTAAAAAAAACCGAATAGTTCTTCAATTTAATTTGATATCATAAACAATCAAGTGTTTGTGACACGTAACTCGCATTTTTCTATAAAACTAGTTTCGCTGCTGGATTGCTTTTTATTATTGATTAATGCTCTTTATTAATATTATGATTTTATTAATATATCTAATTGCTTTTTATTAATTAAAAATGTCTGTTTGAGCAAGTACTTCACTGTCTGGATTTGCTCCAATTTCGTGAGTAGACATCTCCCCTGTTGTATCTTTGCTTGTTGGCTTCCCTACAGCTAGTACAGCAAGTAGAATATATAATATATAATTTTCTGTGAGCATTATCTCCTGGAAGATTTCATTGTGAGTTGAAACAATTTGGAGTGCTTCATGCTAATCGAGTAGTGACTCCTTCTGAAGTTTCTTCTCTAAATGATGTTGAAGTATGAAATGTACTGAAATTCTTGGAATGCGAAAATAGTGTACTAAAAGCCAAAATTAATTATTTTGATACATTATTAAAAAGGCATGATAAATTCCTAGATATCCATGGATTAATTCCTCAGAAAACAACGATGATAGAAAACATTCATGTTCTCCTGATTGGAGTAGAAGACAAGATAGGAAGGATGAATTCAATTGATTTAAGCCCAGTTATAAATTACACCAAATATTCTCCGATTACTAACAATAATACTACAACTTATAAATACAATACACGTAATATGCAAAAACTCTCACCATAATCACTTTTGGAATTATTATTCTAATAACTAAACCTAAAAATGTTTCTACATTCTACATATCAGGCCTGTCTACTCAATTCTTAAAATTCAACCGATTAAATAAATAAAATGCAAATACTAAAGGAACGCCTTCCTTTGGCTGCAAATAACATTAGCCAATAATTATGGACCAGGTTACTGCTGCAGCAATACTCCTATTCTGGAATTCGAATGGCATAAAAGTGGTGGGGGGGAATAGAACTGCAAAACTTCATCAATAAATATACGAAAATCCTTCTCGTCCAGGAAATTCGTCTTAAAAATTCCAAATAAATAAATAAATAAAATAAAATTATGACTGCCTTATAAATGGCAAATCCAAATCCTCATGCACATGCTTCTGGAGGTATTGGAATCCAAATCGATGATTCCTTATCAACACATGGTGCTTGCAACAATGCTTCCTTATCATAATGTGATTGGACTGTGTAAGTTAATCTTCTTAAACTTTCCCCCATCATTTATTAAAATCATTAATTGCAAATTCGCAATCAAAACACAAATTTTTTTCATCAGTTTTATTGAAGCTGGAATACATTCAAAACAGTAAAATATATCCCTTCCTTTTCTTTCTGTTTAATTCAGATATACATTTAGAAAAAAATTATTGGAACCGGCATATTTGTTGATGGTCATGCTCTACAAGAATAAAAATATTGAATTCCTCATCTCCTCTTTTTAACATACAACTTTCAAAATTAGATAGCTGATTCAACAACCTGAAAAATAGCCAAAAATTGAAAAATTACATCGCCCTTAAATCAGAGAGAGCATTCTTCTCTAATAATCATAAATTTATTAAACTGGACCTATACAATCCTTCCCTGTAAAAAAATTACGAAATACCTCAGTTTCTCATTGAATGAACATTTCTACTGAAAAGCCATATAAATTTTGTATAATTTAAATACAACACGAAAATTTAGAAAATTATTTCATACCAGAAAATTATTCCCCCTAACGACAGGTATTCTTCATCTCTCAAAGCACTCTTAACGTGTGCCTATCCTTTGTGGATCTATGCACCTGGCAGCAACTAAATTCACATTACAGCATGCGAAATCACTAAAGCTCGATTATTCAGACTCAATAAAATACAACGGTACATATAACTTAAAATATTAAAATATTAACTTCTTTCAAAGAAAACTCTTTAATCGAAAACTGCTGCATGACATCAGTTTTGCTTCTTACCCCATTCTTAATGGTTGGCGAAGTCCAAGACAATATCCTCTAGATTATTTGCATGCATTATGAAGAGGTTTTTATCATAATTCGTTAACACACACAACACACACACATATATATATATATATATGTGTGTGTGTGTATTATATATATATATATATACTGTAAAAACCATTCTCACACATTTTATTCTGTAAATTCAATTTAATTTACAAATTCATTTAAATTTCGATACAAAAATGGCCTAAAATAAATTTAACATTTGTAATCTAAATATTTTATAAATTTTATTTTAGTTTACTGATAAAGATCTAAACAATTATAATTTGATTAAACAATATTCCTTTTCCGTACTTTCACATTATATGAAGGAAAATTATAGTTTCGATACCAACAGCACATGTTATGAATTCAGCCTGGTTGTATCTGTAATGTATGTTCTCCTTAACTAGTATATAACGAAATCACGCAATGCAAGTTCCTACAACTCGCGAATTAAATTAACTCTTCCTCTGATAAGTGACAGGCACAAACTACACGGATTTCGAGTTTAAGCAAACATAACTATCTTCTAATTCCAGCTGGAAACATGAATCATGGTAAAAGTATTTCTTGGTTAAAATTCTAAGTAGGGTTCATCTGATGCAGCGAACCTTTAGCAGCAAATATTCAATTTAATTAATGAAAGCTGATTTCTTAAGGAATTTATTAATTAAATTGTTTGAACCTTGAGTTTAATTAATTAAGTACTTTATTTTGAATAGAATTCTTTGGCATATGTTGGATACAAAATTCTTTATTACTGTTGTATCCTCATATTGATATATTTTTCATTTATGATAAAAATATAGTAGGGAATGTTGAAAGAAAAACTTTATATATTTATCTTTTTTATAGAGAAAAGAATGTTTCTGAAAATATGCGAACAAAAACTTATTTTTGGTTCTATAAATATTATTTTCAAAATATCATATTGCAATTATAAAATACAAGTAAAATTGTTTTTAACTTACATGCATCTCTAAAAAGGAAACGGTTAGTGAGTCTTCAGATTTAGTTTTTAAAAAAAATATTATATTGATAATTAAAAAATATTGATATTAAAAAATTAATTTAAATTTACAACAATTTTTTCAGAAAAATTCAAATTTAATTAAAATATTAAATTTCCTATAGTGAATTATACAGGTTGTTATTTTAAGATATAAATTTCTTGTTTCTATTTCAGATAAATTCAAATATTTGAAAAACAATGTTTAAATTCCTTTTGTCGTTATAGTTTAATTAAAATTCTTAAATTAAATTAAGTATCACATTTCAGAATAAAATTTAAATAATATTTGGAATTTCATACCAAATAAAGGTTTCTAAAGCAAAGGTAAAAGTTTTCAAAGTAAATGTAAAAAAGAATTATAATTATTTAAAGAATTAGACTGCTTTTTAGACTTCTTGTTAATGTTTTATACTCTTATTAACATAAAATATTTAAGTAACAACATAAAATGTTCAAGTAAACGCTAATATAGAACTATTGAAATTTTTTGAGGAGTATAAGGCTTAATTTTATTGATGAGTCTCCAATATAAGATTTTCAAATCGAAATAAATAAATAAATAAATAAAAATGTAAAAAAACTAAAATAATGATAGTATATTTATTGTAAAGAAATGTGATTATGGTACAGTTTCTAAGAGATAAATATTTCCAACAATATCTTTAAAAAATTTATTTTGAATCTATTATTTAATTACGAAGATATTTGTAATTAATAGTTATATTCTTAACAATGAAAATTTTCATTCTTCTACAAAGAAAAAAAAACGGCTAAAAAATCAACTAAAAATGCTGATTACAATAAAGAATTTTTTTTCTTCCAAGTTTCCTCTTTATCAGGAACTGCATCAGATATTGAAGATTTACTTGAAAAATATTAAATACTTTAAAGAAATAAAACAATAAAGACCCTAAAAAATGTTTAAGATAATTAGATCAAGATTAATGTTCCATATATTAAAAAAAATGTAAGAATAAAATCACACATGTTTATTATAATACATGTTAAGATAATTTTTTTTTATTTAAAAGTTAAACTTAAAATATAAACAATGCCTAGATTTAAAAAAATTAGAATGAGTGAATAAACCCCATGGGAATTTTTAAAAAAAAATTAGTAATCTGGTTTAAAATATTTTAAGTATTGGTAATACTTCTTTTAAATATGTCAAATAACAAATAATACTAATTTTGACTACTTAAATTGAAAATATATAAAAAGAAAAAAAAAAATTTAATGTGGCTTTTAGCAGCACTTGTTTTAAAATTATGTTTTGCCAAATTATCAAGCTTTCATTTTCAAAACATAAAAATAACGAAAAATCTAAATGTACTTTCAATTTAAATTAAAATTTTTTTTTAATTATTGAGAGCTATTTTTTTTTTTTTTAAATCAAAAATTAATTTAAACTTAGATTTGAAATTTAAAGCAAATGTTTTTTTCTTATGATAATAAAAAATGTTTTTTTTTTATGTTTCTAGTTCTTTTAAGTTTGATTGCTTCTAGTTTTTTTTTTATGTATATGTTTAGAGATTTTTTATGAAATAATTGCATAGCTACATTTAAAAAAAAAAAAAGAATTCATCAGATCATTTTTATTAACATAAAAAACATAAATTTGGTTTGTCTCTCAACGGTCATCTTTTTTGCATACTTTAAGTTAACTAGACCGGGATATACAGTTTAACGTGGATTACAAACCACTAGCAAACAATCATGCCATCGCTAGGATTCAAACATGAAACCTGTGAAAAAAACATATATACCAACATAAGTATCTACCCTCTGGAATACTATAGTTTGCAGACTCCAAGGGACCAAAATTCTTGATGGAGACTCGAAGATGTTTTTTTCTTATGATAATAAAAAATGTTTTTTTTTTTATGTTTCTAGTTCTTTTAAGTTTGATTGCTTCTAGTTTTTTTTTATGTATATGTTTAGAGATTTTTATGAAATAATTGCATAGCTACATTTAAAAAAAAAAATAATTCATCAGATCATTTTTATTAACAAAAAAAAACATAAATTTGGTTTGTCTCTCAACGGTCAACTTTTTTGCATACTTTAAGTTAACTAGACCGGGATATACAGTTTAACGTGGATTACAAACCACTAGCAAACAATCATGCCATCGCTAGGATTCAAACATGAAACCCGTGAAAAAAACATATATACTAACATAAGTATCTACCCTCTGTAATACTATAGTTTGCAGACTCCAAGGGACCAAAATTCTTGATGGTGACTCGGAGATGTTTTTTATAAAGTGTGTGATTGTTCCTTCTTAGCAGTTTTGATTTTTTTTTTCATATGAGACACAAATTTGGGACTCTTACGCCTGAAAGTTCCCTTGAAGGCAAAACACCCTTTAAGGCGTCATGAACTGCTTGTGTAATGCAGAAGTTAGACATTTTAAAAAATCGTTTATACCTATTATAAAAAAAATTCATTTTTATTAACATGAGAAACATATATCATATTTATTAACGTGAGGAACATATATAATTTTTATTAACATGAGAAACATATATCATTTTTATTAACATGAGAAACATATACATCAACATAAGTATCTCCCCTGTCGAATACTAGAGTTTGCAAGTTCCAAGGAACCAAAATTCTCCATAGAGACTAGGGCATGTTTCTCATAAAGTGTGCGATTGTACCTTCTTAATAGCTTTCAAAGTTTTTTTTTTTTCATATGAAACAGAAATTTGGGACTCTTACTTCTGTAAGTCATTGCAAAAAACTCTTTAAGCCATCATGAACTGCTTGTTTAATAAGCAAGTTAGGTGTTTTAAAAAATCATTTATATTTACAAACGTTTTTATAAATTAAAAAAATATCATTTTTAATTACATGAGAAATATATGTTTATATTTTATTTTTATTCATTTATATTTACAATCTTTTACATGAAAAAATATATATCATTTTTATTAACTTGAGAAACATATATATCAACATAAGTATCTCCCCACTCGAATACTAGAGCTTGCAGGCTCCAATTAACCAAAATTCTTCATGGAGACTCGTAGATGTTTCTCATAAAGAGCGCGATTGTGCCTTCTTATTAGTTTTCAAAGTTTTTTTTTTACATATGAGAGACACAAAATCGAGACTCTTACACTGAAAGTTCTTGAAGGCAAAAACCTCTTTAAGTCGTCATGAACTGCTTTATGACACGCAAGTTGAGGTTTGGGTTTTAAAAAAAATAGTTTTTACTTACATTATTAGTAAAACAATTTATAATAGGGCACCACAAATTAAGGAATTATCAGGAAATATTCTTTGAAAACATTTTAAGCCTTCATATTCTCTGAATTGGGTTAATAGGGATATTCAATGGCACAGATTTATTTTAAAGCCTTTACATTTAAATCAAAGTTATGTCCGAATAAATTTTCAATGCATTTCAACTAGTAAGACTCCCTGGACATTCATCCTTGTCAATGCAGGAAGAGAAAGTCTGAAAGGCTCTTCCAACAATTTCCATTTCATTGGAAATCCGGCGGGTATTCTTCCGGAAGTTCCATTCCTTACCTCTCTTCCCAGCAATTCAAAAAGTAATAACTTCCGGCTTCAAGCCAACTACCTCTGGCACGGCAAGAGATGTATTTCGAGGGAGGATGCAGATACGATTATTCGATCTCAAGTTTCGTTTCCACTCACTCACTCACTGTGATTTTAATCAGCCTTTCACAAAATCGGAATGAGTATTCGCATTGTGGAGGTTTATGGAAAATCGAAAAGTTATAAGTGAAAGGAAAACTTAAGTAATAAAGAATAAAATTATGTAAGAAAAGTACTATAAGTAAGCTAACTTAGGCATCCAACAAGATGTTCTTTGGATATTTTTCTTGAATATACTTTGCTCAAAATGGAATGTATTAGTGTCTCATAAGAATTATTTAACATTATGACAATAAAAATAAATTGCAGAAAGTCTAACTAATTTTGTATTGAAGTTATACAATTTTAACATATACTGTCTTTGTAGTTTTCCTGAATTAAAGCATCTGTCCCACTTTTGAACAACTTTTGAAAATTTTTTTTCAAACCAAATATCAGGAATTGCTAACATTGCTATTTCATCATATTTTGAATCATCATGGAGATCACATTTTGAATCATCATGGAGCAGATCACATTTTGAATCATCATAGAGCAGATCACATTTTGAATCATTATAGAAAGTTCAAATTTTAAATCTTTTGAATTATCATTTTGAATCATCACATTTTGAATAATTTTTTTTCTTCATAGAATTCGAGAAACATTGTCTTTCCATTTCATTTTGAGCTTTAGAAATGAATGACAGATGGAAATGCTAGGTCGAGGGTATATGGGGAGTTTCTAGATTAGTAGCATTAAGATCAGGAACATTAGATCAGTAACATTAATCATTAGTGACTGGAGTGACTTATCATTAACCCTTCCTTTGTTGTACATTTTTAGCCTTTCTTTCTAAAAGCATTTCATAAGCACTGACAAATCGCTAACTAAATTTCTTTATTCATAATTTGGCATTGTAGAATAAATTTATAATACATGACACCTTTGAAAAAAATTACCTACAATAGCATGGAAGAAGTGGACGTTTCAAAATTTGGGTGAATTTCAAAGAAGTTATTTTACCACTCGTACATTGTGTATATCTCATTGCATTGTTTTTATATGCTTCATTCAACTTCAGAGGGGTATCAGAAAATAATGTTTGAACAGAACAATTAACGTTCGATTGTTTTTAACCTGATATCTTTATCTTTCTATGAATCATGTTTCAGAAGTGATGTCATTTGCACTTATAGTAAATGACTCGTGAATCCACTAAACTACTGATATGCCATTATTAAATGTACATCACTTCTGGGTATTAACATTAATCCCTAATGGAGCAGGAAGAAGTGATGCTTCCGGTAGAACTTTACCACACATAGATGAAAATTTAGAAGTCACTCATTCCCTGTCTTATACCCCGACAACACATTTTTTTTACAGGCACTCTGTCTGATTCTCTCCGTATAATGAATACATTAGTCAATTTTATTCCGGTAATAGATAATGTTTTGATACGGTACGTTTTTATTTTATTGTAGCGTTATATTTCCAGAGCATGATTCTTAAATCCATTAAATTATTATCCTGTTGTTATTACGAGGGCAGAAGTAAACATTTCAACGTTGCTATCTACAGGAGAAGGAAGAAGTGATGAATTTTATCACTTTTTTTCTGAAATATCATTTGGCCTGCATTTGTATATCATACAGGACAAAACTCTTAAAAGTACAACTAGATAGTTCGATTTTTGATGAGAGATCACTAAGTTGATCTTAATCACTGTAGTTAATAGTATTGTGACAAGTGTAACTATTTACGAGGAATAAATTATGAGTCAACGGCCGTACCATGCTGAATATACCGGTTCTCGTTAGATCACCGAAGTCAAGCATCATTGGGCGCGGTCAGTACTTGGGTGGGTGACCACCTGGGAACACTGCGTGCCGTTGGCAAATTTGGGACCTGAATGGCCGAGTGTCTAGCGCTCTGGCGCTCGGTGCCACAGGTTTCGGGTTCGAATCCCGGCGGTGCCATGGATGTTTGTAGTGGTTCGGAATCCACTTTAAGCCGTAGGTCCCGGTCTTCTATGACTGTAAGAGCGTCACGGAGCCAAAGTCAGGCTTCTACCTACGGGTGCTCCATCACAACAGAAGCTGCTTCCTTCCCCTTCAATCATGAGTCCATATGGGCTCGTGGGCTTGGCCAGCCAAGTGGGATAAGAAACAACAACAACAACAACATAAATTATGAAGAATAGAAAATTTATCAAAAAACCATAAATTTAAGTAAATAATAAGTAAATTCATCTTTTACAATGTTTAATTTCCATTAGGTATAAGACTGTAAAGAAACCGATATCAAAAATTGCCCTAATTTTAATTATACTGATAAGAATTTAATTTATTATTTAAGTATATTTTTTATTTGTAATAGAGGATAGTAATTCCAAAGATATTAAATTAATCTCGAGAAATTCAAATAGCTCATGAAAATATGCCAGATATGTCTATATCAGATTCTTAGAAAATTGCAGAGAAAATACTTTTGCAAGTTATAGCTAATTTAAATTGAGGAAAAAATATATATAATCAAAGAGGGAAAAAATTTGGAAAAAGTTTAAATAATATAGAAATAAAACATAAATAGGATTTTTTATTGTTTTTCCACGAATGTTTTAATAAATATATATTCGGATCTGGAAAAAGTCCCGCCCCCTTTTTTTGTTTCTTCTTGAATGTAATGTACTCAGGATTTTGCATTGCTAATGCTATAATAGTTTTGCTATACAATTTGAATATAGATAATACATGTAGCAGAGTTTGGTATGCATAATGGCAGCATTTCTAACCTCCTTAGTTGTTCTCCTTTCGCTTTTTTGTTCATGAGTTGTGCTCTCTCTCTCTCTCTCTCTCTGTCTGTCTGTATATATATATATATATATGTATATATATATATATATATATATATATATATATATATATATATATATATATATATATATATATATATATAATAATAATAATATATAATAATAATATATATATATATATATGATATATTCTAACAATAATATATATATATATATGTATATATATTATATATTATAAAATAATAATAATAATAATAACAATAATAATGAGGTTCTAACAAGTGAATTTGTTTATAAAACAAGCTACGTTTCTATATCTTATCAGTTCTAAAAGGAATGTTATTCTATCCTATCTAATACATGTTATCGGAATAAACCGCTAAATATGTCTCTTGGATTTGGATACAGCCATTTAAAAAGCAGAAAAACATGATTTATGACAACCTGCGTGTACGAATTCCTTGATAAAGCTATTCTCAACATGTTATAGTTATTTTTTTCTGTGCTTATAAGTATTTCTTGGTTTTACTAATTTCTTTCGAGATTTACGAATTTCCTGGAGAACATGTCCCATATCCCGTTTTTGTATATTTTGCATAAATTATTGCATTTTGTTTTATGTACTTCAGTTCTTAAACAATTTCTTCTCCTTTATTTCACTTCAGAGTCTTTATATTGTATATACCATTATTGGTGTGTGATACAATTTGCCTGCTGCGAACAGCGATAGTGGTTTTTATCAAGCAAAATAGCAGTATGTCTAATTTAGTTAGTGTTTATAGTTATATATATATATATATATACATTATTGTTGATAAGCATGTATACTGATTATTTTAACATCTCCCTGTCAGTAAAATATTGCAAAGAAAGCCACGTCTTCGTATATAAAAAAATGTGAAAGTCATTGATTGCTGTAGGTATTGTGCTCATTGAATCTTTCGAGCATATATGCAGCCATATTTTCATGGACTAGAATAAAGTGTCTACCCTCTTTATTTATTCTCAAAGGGGGAGTCCTTTGACTTTTTGTAGTGTGTGAAACTGACTTATTGTCGATTGTTGTCTTGCTGTATGTTTGCTTGGTTCAGTTTGTTCCTTCTTTGCGTGTGACCCTTATTGTAATGGATTGATTTCCAATATGCTAGTCCCATATGTCCCAATATTAAAATATTAAATCAAATTTTATTTCTTTGCACAATGTGAGAGAATTAAGAAGGATAAATTCGAAAATCTACCCAAATGACATACATTTACAGATGAGTTTCTGCTCCATCATGATATTTTTTTTTTGTTGTTGAGAAAGCAAATGTCTTGTTCTCACTTCACGCATTTGTCGGAATTGAGTATTACAGAAGTGCTTGAAACTGGCTGTTATGCAAAGATCGGAGATAATAAAGTGCTTATTTCTGGTGCCTAGTATATTTACAGATGCAGAAAACAATTAGTATTCTAAAGAAACAGTTCTTTTCTCTATACCACTCATATATTTAAATGAACAAAAACTACAAATTAATATTTATTATTTACCCTTATTCAATTTTTTTTAAAGGACGATTCAGATAGAAATATATTACAGAATTAAATGTGTTTCAATTAATACCAAAATAATTGAATAATTATACATAAATTCTAGTATGGGGCGTCCCAAAATTAATGCAATAAGTAATGTTTTTAATTTAGAATACAAGAGAATTTATTTTAGAAAACAATTTGGCATATTCCCTTCCCAAAACACCCAAGCCTAAAGGTACAATTCGAAGAGAAATCATCTCCTTCATTACCAAATATTCCAAACTATTTAGTATGTCTAGGAATTCAAATCTTGTGAATTTTTGACGCACTATATATAGTAAATGAATTTTTACCTTGAAACCAAATGCTTCTTTACGAAAAGCAGCATTCCAGTAAGATTCATGAATTATTAATCAGTGAAATAAGGTTGATCTCACATTAATTCAAGACTTCTGAAATGTTGATGAAATTTTAAAAATTAAAGTTATTTTGCGCATATTTAACAGGATGAAATATTATTTTGGATATATGTTTGCCAATTTAAATCAAGATTATTTTGTTCAAAACTGGTTCATGAATATACTCACACTAAGAATACTCACGAATGCGTTCTCCTAAATGTGGAAATATATTTGAAATCAAAGTCAGTTATAAATTCGACTGCGACAGTCTATTCATACAACAGGACTGTTCAGTGAATTCATTTCCTTCTTTTCAGAGTCTAGATGAAACATCGCCGCCAGGAGTTCTTTCTGAAAATTAAGACGGAGATCGCCTTCGCAGCACAATTAAGTCATAAATTAATTCTCGCGAACTTTAAACAGCATTTGCGGATTCGGTTAATTGTACTTCTGCTTTTACGTCTCTCCATGTTCGCGTCAGCAGATTTAACAGATGAGCTTTCATTTGTTTGAATGGTTACACTTCGGTTATTTTCGATTAACAGAAAGGAGAAAGTTTGATTTCTGGAGGACTTTATTTTTAATTTAATGCCCCCCAGGCATGTGAAGAAAGTAGAAGAGTTAATTCAGAAAACGGTGAGTAGGCTAGTTTTCAAACGGTTTTTGACTGATGTGGTTGCTTAAATGAGTGATTTTAAGTAACAATGTATTCATTTGAAAGAAAGTCCTAAGGCATGAAAGGGGTTTACGGTGTGTGCCCTGATGCCATAAATCTCTAGAGTAACATGATTATTCAAAGTCCAGCAACTTTTCACAACAGCATTTAGTTTTGCTTTCCATAGATTCGTAACCATTTTTTAAATTAATACATTTCCTTTCATATTTCAAAAACCGTTAGTATTAAATTAAATTAAATTCCTTAAATAACACTATGCAATTATGTTATTCAGAGTTAACAATATGGTATTTGCTTACATTTAATAACCAATCAATAAATGTAATCAGTAACTATATTTTGATTTATATTGTGTTACATATACGCATACTATTTCAAATCATAACGATTACACTTTATTTTACAAGTTATATATGCTTCCTATTTTACAAAAAATTTTTAAAAATTTTAAACTACTTTTCTTTCGAAAAGAGATTTTTTAAAACAAAATTTTCAGACATTCTATTTTAATGTATAGTTTACAGTAAGAATGTTTTTTTTATTTTACATAAGAAAACGCATCAGTTAAATCAAACGTTTGTTTCAATGGTTACACTTCGGTTATTTTCGATCAAAAGGCAGGCGAAAATTTGATTTTTCTGGAGGACTTTATTTTTTATTTGATGGCCTCGAGGTATGGGAAGAAAGTAGAAGAGTTAATTCAGAAAACGGTGAGTAGGCTTGTTTTCAAAAGGTTTTTCAACTGAGCTTAAATGAGTGATTTTAAATAACAATGTATTCATTTGAAAGAAAGTCCTAAGGCATGAAAGGGGTTCACGCTATGTGCCCTGATGCCAGAAATATCTTAAGTAACATGATTGTTCAAAGTATAACAACTTTTCACAGCAGCATTTAATTTTAATTTCGAGATAAATTAAGCTTCGGGAATTATAAAGAATCGTAGCATTATAAAGAATCAGTTTTCTGTAAACAACTCATATTTCAAAAATGATCATAAAATTACAAAGTATTACATATAATTTACCTTTATCCATCTTTTATTAAAGTACAATTCAGTTAGAAATATATTGGATAATTAAATGTTTTTGAATCAATGTTAAAATCGATGAATAATTACACATAAAATCTGGTGTAGGGTGTCTCAGGGTGTTTAATGTTTTTAATTAAAAATACAAGCGGATTCGTTTCAGAAAACAATTTGGAATATTCACTCCCCAAAACATCCAAGCCTAAAGAAGAGAAATCATCTCTTTCATTACCAAATATGCCAGACTATTTAGGATGTCTGTTAATTCAAATCTTGTGAATTTTGGACACACTATATATAGTAAATGAATTTTTACCTTGAAACCAAATGCTACTTCAAGAAATGTAGCATTCCAGTAAGATTCATGAATTATTAATCAGTGAAATAAGGTTGATCTCACATTAATTCGAGACTTTTGAAATGTTGATGAAATTTTAAAATTTAAAGTAATTTTGCATTGAAGATTCGGAAAAAAGTTGACATAAGTGCATTGTGTCCGGAGGTGATTACTTTGAAGGCGATGAAATCAATTTGGAAGAATATATAAAGGTTTAAAAAAAAAATTGGTCTTACTTTTTGGACACAGTTGTAAATCACATAATATTAAAAAAAATGTTTATTCGATTGTTTCGTATTTAATTGAAGTCAAATACACGTGCTAATTATATGTACCATGCATATAAAATAATAAAAGAAGTTAAATGTATATTTGTATTCCATAGACTAACTTTCTTAGTTCGTTCAACCTTCTTTCAGTTCATTAAAGTTTTTTTTTTTCGTTTAGCTCTTTTGTGTATATTTTCTCATTAACGAAATAATTGAATTGCTTGGAGCTTTTTCTTTGGGATTTTTCTAAAGAAATAGATTTTTCTTTGTGTTTATTTGCTATTTACTAGTATCAGCCAAATGTCTGTAGAATGTGTTGCTAATTATTTATTTTCTTATATTCAGATTATTTAGAATTTCATAATTTACAACTGGAATAATAATAAAATTTATTTATTACATCATTGTAAATAATTAATTCTTTTAATTGAATAAATGTAAATTTCTAAGAAAAAAATATTTTCCCGTACTTAATAATAAATATATACATCTGGAAGAAATTTTTTTTATAAATGAATCATAGATTGAATTCAAATCAATTTTGAACAAGTTAGACATATTATTTTTAGTTGAGATAAAAGTATAACTATTAATAAAACTTTTATCCATGCGCTAAAAGTTCTATTAAAGGGTAGACGATTAAATTAGAAGATTACAATTAAATTTTATTTTTTAAATAAATTAAATTAACTAGCTGTAATAGCGATTTATTTAAATCTGTTATAGATGGAACTTTTTTCTACCATAATATATGATTTCAATTTCTTTACTATTTCCCTGTTATTATTCCTCATCAAAATGCTTATTCCGATACTGTATTATAAAATTGAAGAATAAAAGGAACCACTAAATATTAACTTGAAGAGAATTTTGAACTTCGAAAATTATAAAAATATTGAAGAGATCAATAATTTCTACTTTAAACTTTTTATTTAATATCACAAATTCCTTTTTTTTGTTGATTTGTTTCTAGACCTTATGCTCCCCTTATCTATATAACTATCTATGGTAATGAAGAAAGTCATTGCTTTCTGGGAGTACCTTTTGAAGTAACTATTCATATCTGCCATGTTGGGGAAGCAAACTTGGTAAAACTCCCCCTAGACAGCGTGACTGTCAATATGAGACTTCAAGGTGCCATTGCCCTATAGGCTTGCTCCATTTGTGAAAATAACTGCAATGAGTTGTTGTCAATATATCCGTATCTGATGCTTTTTACCTACCAGCTACACCTACAAGAGGTGGGCTTACAAAGCACTTTTACTTCACAAAATTCCGTTGGTTTACTTCATAACCCCATTGGCTAATTCCATTTCTGAAAATAACTACAATGAGCAATGCCATCAAATTCGAGCCCAGTGCTTCTTACCTACGAGCTGAACCTAACAATAAGCAGGCTTACAAACACTTCACAGAACCACAATAGCTAACTCCATTTCTGAAAATAACTGTAAAGAGAGTGGTCAACAAATTCTAAACTGATACCTGCCGGCTGCACCTACAAGACGTGGGCTTACACAGCAATTATAATGCACAAAATCCCATTGGCCGACTCTATTTCAGAAAATAACTGTAAAGAGTGTTATCAGCAAATTCGAATCTGATGCTTCTTACCTACCTGCTGCACTACAAGAAGCGGGCTTACAATGACTTATACTTCACAAAACTCCTTTGGATTACTCTATTTCTGGAAATAATGCAAAGAGTTTGTCAGCAAATTCGAACCTAATACTTTTCACCTACCAGCTGAATCTACGAGAGGCAGTCTTACAAAGCATTTATATTTCACAAAACACTAAAGTTCGCAATAACTTTACTTATGAAAAGTTATGCTTTCATTTATTTCGCTCATAGTATAATTTGTTCCCATGTTATTTTTTCTATTTCAATTGATTCATAGAATTGAGTCATATAAAATCTATTTTTTTACTTCGGCGATGTATATAATATATATCAATTGTATTTTTGTTTTCAAATATGGTTTCTTTTAACAAGAATAGCGAAAATCAAGTTTTATAAGTTTTTATAGAATTTTACAAATTATTGATATTTTTATGCTATGTCTACCACTATTAAATTTAGTTTTTCTACATTCACTTCATTTTGATTTATGTCTCTGAGGCTATCAAAGGGTTCAACTACTAATATAAAATACTATCAAAACTATTTTCCACTATTGCTTCATATGCCAGCTACAGAAGAAATGTTATTGATTTCAAGTTCGAATTGAGAGAAAAATTATCTTGATTTTGAAAGACATTTGATCCTCAAACTCAACAGCCACACCATTTACCATCTCCAGACCCATTCATTACCTACACAGAGGCCTTAATTATTGCCCGAGTAGAAAATCTAAGATTATTTCCAGACGATTTGGATTCTCATTAAAAAAAAAAAAACTTCTAATTCCTTCTTGACTTTATACAGAAAAAAAGAAGAAAGAAAATGAAAGAATACTACACTCGGAATAAGACTAACAATGGAACGAAAAGTAAAAGATTGAAAAAGAAGAAAGAAATAAATCTTTTCGAAAATCAGGTGATGAGAGAATGCGAAACAACCATTATGTCCTCCTCTCTCTCCTCCTCCAACACCCCCATCCTCAGTCACCGAGAGTAATTAGGAACGAGAGACTTACACTGATAAGAGAAAAAGCGGGGGAGGCAGAAGGTGAAAAGGAGTCCAATGAAGGATTCTTTAAAGCAACCCGATGGGAGTCTTAACGAATTACTACAGGTACAAAAAACGTCTGCTACAAATTTCCTGCCCACCCTGCTACCAACTCTTAGAGCCACCCTCCCTACCACCCTCCATCCCTTCGATTTCTTTGAGGCTTTCTTCAGTTCATTTGGCCTTTTGTAAGTACTAATAGATCCAGCGGATTTTTATCGGTCGTCATTACCTAGAAACATTTCGCCGCTCTTGTTTTCTATAATGGGAAATAATGCTTAATCAGGTATTCACGGTTAAGTGACTGGTCGTGCCAGCGTGTAAATGCAGATGCGACATGGGGACTGTTACCGTCCGTAAGGATTTTCGTGAGGATCACATGCGTGGAGTTACCGACGAGAAAGTCCAATTCTTGTTGTTCTTAGTTTCTTCTTTCTTGCTTCGTTTTGGGTTCTTATCGGCACTCATGGCTGGTTACTTTTCGGAATGGTGTGTCGACCGGACTCTTTAGCTGTGTCATTCGGTGTTCAATGGCGGTGAAGCTGGTTTTCTTTGGGCTGTTATTCACTGAGACAGTGGGGCGGAAAAAAAAGTGACTTTTGCACCAATATCCAGCAATGGGATAATTAAAACTTTTCAAGAGAAAAATAGAGAGTTTGCTTTTAGATAAACATATATAAAAATTTTGCTCAGTCTGCATGTTCTTCTTCTAAGAATAATGTTGATAACAAGGATACAATAAAATAAAAATCAGTTTTTTATTAATCAATTACAGGTTGAATAAATGTGCACACTGAAAGTATGCATATTTTTGAATAGCTTTTCTTCAATTATTATCTTTTGTTGAATACTTTTCTTTTTAAATGTATTGAAGTAATACTGGAATTAAAAGAATGCGTATCGAAAATTAGAAAGTTGGTCAAATAACAATGTATGTCTTTTGAATAACAAAAGAAAAAAAAAACGTTTACAAAGGTAGGTCGGAAGAAATATTAATAATTACTGCGTTTTCTCGTAGTACTTGCGTTGCATAATAGTTATAATTATTTGGCTACATACACATGCAACACTAGCAACATTCTTCAAGATAAATACGAATTTTTACAATTGCATAGTTGGAAGAGTTGGTAGGGATGGGAAATTCACCAATATTACCAAATTTTTATACCGATTTAAGACTATTGACTTTCGTATCTTTTCCGAAATTATATGCCTATACTATAAAATCTTTACTAATTTATTTATTTAGGGCCCATGGGGCACATATAACAGAACTGAAAAATTATTTTATGAGATAAATTTATTTCTGAATTCTTTGTTGAAGTGTTTAAAGAAAAAAATATTGAGGTTATATTTTTCATCATTTGTTTTATATATTCTAATTTTTGATTAGCAGATACATTATTATTAACATTACTATTTACAGATAGTTATTTCTATACAGCCTTTAATAGTATATTAAATCACAATCTTGCATTCATATCTATAATGATTATTTTATAATTTGTAATAATTTGTTATTATCAATAGAAGGGGTGTAAAACTGAAACAAAATAAAAATCTGTTACAAATATTTATGAGGCATACTGACCTTTCCTTTGTAACGAAATATTTTTTCAGATAATTTGAAAAAAACATTATTTAGGTGCTAAAGGAAAACATATTTACCCCTTATTTTATACTTTATACATTTAATCGAAAAAAGAATCCCGACACAAAAGATTTAATGCCATTTTCCTTCTGTCCTACTCTGCTACGTGCCCTTCATGAAGTCTCAACTGGGCTGAAGTTTGCCTCATAAAAAACTTGAAGCAATGAAGCACAACTCTATTCTAGCCTAAACCAAATCTTGCCTAGCATAGCAGGCATAATAGACTGCCGTACAATAAGAAGAGCCGGTGAAGGAGGTCCTGTTTTTTATTTGCCAAGCGTTTCAGAACGGATGATAAGAGACTGTCCCAACCCTATTCACGCCTTTTCTTCCCTCAACAAAGAGACCCAAGCTTCCGAAGAATTCCGTCTGTGTATCTTTCCTTTTTTTCTTCCTGTTCTTATATGCTTGCTTCTTCTTCCTCTATAACCAGCTGGTACGCTTGGTCATTTTGAGTTTTATTTTTATAAAAGTTGAAATTTCTGGTCAGCATGAAATGGTGTTTTTAAATAAGATGGCTTCCTTTATTTTTTTTCTTCTTTTCTTTCTTAAAGCTGTAGGGGATAATTAATGTTAGTGGCTTCTTCTGTATTCAGAACTTGAGAGCCTTAAATTACATCTGGTTGAGTAAATGTAGATAGGTAATGAATCTCGTTTTCATTTGATTCTTTTTGTTGCAAAACTAGTTTGTTTGGTTTGGGGGTTGGTGAGAAATTGTAGATTTTAAAACACATAAGTTAGCTTTTTACTCTTATAGTTCTATTTTATTTCTAAACAAAAAAATAAATTGTGAGGAAAGCAAAAAAATTATGTTCCGCTTTCTAAAATACAAATAAAATAAATTTGTTTTTGTACAACTCCTTTTTTTATATTCATTAATTCATCTTCTTTTATTTTGAAATTTTTCATTTAAGTTATATCATTCAAGTTACCTTTTATTTTAATAGTAATAATAAAAGGTAATTATATGTTTTTGTGCCACAGGTTCGGGTTCCAGTACCTGGTGCCCTGGATGTCTGTAGTGGTTTGGAATCTCCTTTAAATCCTAGGTCCAGGTCTAATATAGCTGTGCAGTGTTAGGCATAGGACTGAAAACCCTACCCCGTAAAAATAAAACATCTCTCTCTCGAAATTTGCCAATAGACGGCCTTGCCAATGCAATTTTCTACAATTTATGTAATAAATCCTAATTTATATTTCACTCATTACGTATTACATTTCAATCATTATTTATCATATTTTAATTGTTATTTATTATATTTTAATCATTATTACCTTATATAACTCTACACTTCACAAAACTGTGCCCCAGTCCCTCCCATGGGGCTGTTGCGGCAATGCAGAAGAAGAAGAATTATAGCATAAATTATGATATGATTAATATATAAATTATGATTTATGGCATAAATGGCAATAATTTAGAAAAAGATACATTACCTACTGGCATCTGTAACTCACTATTTTGCCCAATTGGCTAGGTGGATAGCGCGTTGTGTTTTGAAAGATTGATAATTCCAACTCCATAATTTGAAACCTAACAGAAATATCACATCTATAGGAAAAAGGAGCACGATAAATCTGTGGACTGGATAGTTCATCCTTTGTCCTCAAAGAACAGGGAAGAATAGTAAAATATCTCTGATGCAACCCATGAAGATATCAGCTTAACATTTTGTGCAGTGTATTATATCAGGTAATAAAGATTAAAATATAATAAATAATAATTAAAATATAAAATAATGATTAAAATATAAATTATGTCATAAGACATAAATTGTAACAGACATATCTGTCATTCTTAATTCAGTTAACCTAAGGTCTTACGAAACAATTTCGAACAGAACAATTTCGATTTTAATTGCAGTTTTTTTTTTTTTTTATTTTCATGAGTTAATTCTATTTATTTCGTAAACAGAATTGCAGATGAGGGCCAGGAATAAATTAAAATGTTTTTCCTACTTCTATTAACATTCATTGATTTGTTAAGTTACTTTTAATTTTAAGCTGCTCATATTATTTTTTTTTATTAAAGGACATGAATTTATTTTTCTTTGCAATGAACAAAACTCATAAAATAAAACGAGTTACAAACATTTGAATAAATTTCTCTTGCAAAATATTCAACAATGGTTAGTAGCGTGCTTTAGGAAAGAGAGAAACACTGGGAAAACAAAGCAAAGTTTAACTACTTTTTTGCATGATAGGATGCTGTTAAACTACCCAAAGTTTCACTCTGCGTTTAAGCCTTAAAGACTATAATTATTTTAACAGCAAAAATAACGTTTCTCATACTTAATTGAAAAGAAATGTTGGGAACTACATTTCCCCAAAGACACACAAGTCAAGGCACTGTATTTTGGACATCGAAGACCATAAAAGGAAATCACGATGATCTACTTTGACGGAAAAGATTTTACAGTTGACAATAAACGCCTTTATTACCAGCAGGTCCAGTCATTCCAACTAACGTAAACTCGTCATTGGAGGTCATAATACACCTAACAGCCGAGCTCGTGGACAATAACACAGTCTAACTTTATCGTTTGTGGTACATTGTATTTTATACTGCACATCCAATTCTGACAAGTACTTTTACTGTACAGGAAGGGCGATTTACCACATTTCAAATCACCTGACAACGTCGGACGCAGACGGCAAGAAAGCGATAAAGAGATATCATCCTATCACTTAAACTTGCAATCTGAAGGCAGTTGAGAGCCAATAAAAGAACCTGAGCGAGGTAAGAAGTGATAAAACTGAATCGAAAATACAATCTTTACTACTTTTTTCTTCGACGGTATTTGTTGGCAGAGGTAAATAAAATTCTACGTAAGTGGTAGAACCAACACCATAAGTTCTTTAATTAAAATAATGTTAAAAGTGCATTAAAGTAACATTTTGAAACTGAAGAAAGAGAGGTTGGTAGGAAGGAAAAAATAATTGAAATTCTAGTTTTTATTTATGTAATTATTTTTTCATGTTCTTGTAGATATTTAGTAATAAAAATTTTAAAATCATTTAATTCAATCACCTAACTTTTGGCATTCACTGGCTTTTGGTACTACAGGTTTAATGTGTGAATCCTGGCGGTGGCATGAATGTTTGTTAGAGGTTCGGAATTCATGTTAAACAATAATTAGCTCAAAGTGTGCACAAAAGGACAGTACAGTGACAAACCAAACCAGTTACATTTTGTGCAGTGTACAGTTATATGAGGTAATAAGGAACTATCGGCCATTATTAATTCAGTTAACTTACAGATCTTTCGAAACAATTTCGAACAACAATTTTTTTAATTACAGCTTAAAAAAATCCCACTTTTTATTTTTTTGAGTTAAATTTATTTATTTCGTAAACAGATTTGCAGATGAGTGCCGGGAATAAATTAAATTGCTTCAACTTCTTCTAATGAAAAAAAAAAAAAAAAAAAACTTTCGTTTTTTTTGTTAAATTATTTTTAATTTTACGCTACATACATTATTTTTTTTATTAAAGGACATGAATTTATTTTTCTTTGCAATGAACAAAACGCGTAAAATAAAGAGAGTTACAAATTTTTGAATAAATTTCTGCTTCAAAATATTCAACAATGGCTGGTAGCGTGCTTTAGGAAAGAGAGAAACACTGGGAAAACAAAGCAAAGTTTAACTACTTTTTTGCATGATAGGATGCTGTTAAACTACCCAAAGTTTCCCTCTGCGTTTAAGCCTTAAAAACTATAATTCTTTTAATAGCAAAAATAACGTTTCTCATACTTAATTGAAAAGAAATGTTGGGAACTACATTTCCCCAAAGACACACAAGCCGAGGCACTGTATTTTGGACATCGAAGACCATAAAAGGAAATCACGATGATCTACTTTGGCGGAGAAGATTTTACAGTTGACAATAAACGCCTTTATTACCGCAGGTCCAGTCATTACAACTAACGTAAACTCGTCATTGGAGGTCATAATACACCTCACATTCGAGCTCGTGGACAATAACACAGTCTAACTTTATCGTTTGTTGTACATTTTTATATTGCACATCCAATTCTGACAAGTACTTTCACTGTACAGGAAGGGCGATTTACCACACTTCAAATCACCGGATGCAGGCAACAAGCCAGGGATAAAGAGATATCATCCTATCACTTAAACTTGCAATCCGAAGGCAGTTGAGAGCCAACAAAAGAACCTGAGCGAGGTAAGAAGTGATAAAATGAAATCGAAAATACAATCTCTACTACTTTTTTGTTCAACGGTATTTGTTGGCAGAGGTAAATAAAATTCTACTTAAGTGGTAGAATGCACACCACAAGTTCTTGAATTAAAATAATGTTAAAAGTACATTAAAGTAATACTTTGTAAATGAAGAGCAAGATGAGGTAGGAAGAGGAAATTTTAGTTATTATTATTATTATTATTTAATTTTTTTTTTTTTTTTGCAAGTTTCCATCAGTGACTTTTAGCAACAAAAACATTTATTTAATTCCATCATGATTAAAGTAATAATAATAATAATAAGTATTTCTCTAATGTTCTCAAATTGAAGCTAAATAGTCTATTTTAACTTTTTCATAGAATTATTGTATAAATTCACAATGCTAATGAGTTTATTTGCATAAAATTAATTGACATACATATGTTTGTTTTCAATCTTTAGTTTGTTAATTAGAATTTTTTTTTTAAATTTAAAAATATAATTAAATGGTAATTCGTTATTTGTAAAAATAACAATGTGTTGATTTTGTAGTAAATTTAGTCATACAGTGATGAATAATAATTAAAAAAAATGATAAAATTAATCAATAATTCTGCGTTTTCTATCCTTACATCATTTGTCGACATATAAATAAAATTTTTTCTAAGTTCTTTAAAAACATTTTTCTTGATGAAAAATTGTTGCAAACAAAATTGAGTAACAAATTATTTATATAAGACTAAATTTTGGCTAATAATACTCGTCTACTTATCCAAACTTAATTTTACCGTAAGTTCTCCTAATTCACGTCATAATTGTACTTTTTCATCCAGAAATAGGAATTTTTCTAGTCATTATTATTAATAAGGGTGCAATCCCTTATTAAAAATATTAATAAAATTGATTTTTATTAGAAAAAAACTATTAAAAACGAAAACAAAACAAACAAAAATATGCAACAAGTTAATTATATAAGACTATAATTTTAGTTAATAATACTCGTCTATCTATCCAAACTTAATTTTATCATAAGTTCTTCTAATACATGTCATAACTGTACTTTTTGATCCAGAAATATGAATTTTGATACTCCTTATTATTAATAAAGATGGAATCTTTTATTAAAAATATTATTAAAATTGATTTTCATTAGAAAAAAAAAATATTAAAAAACCCAACTTTTCTTAAGGAAAAATGATAGCCAAGAAAATTAAATAGCATATTATTTATATAAGGTAAAATTTTAGCTAATGATACTCGTCTATCTAGGCAAACTTAATTTTACCATAGGCTCTCTTAATTCATGTCATAACTGTACTTTTTCACCCAGAAATAGCAAATTTGCTATTTCTTATTATTAATAAGAGTGGTATATTTTATTAAAAATATTAATAAAATTGATTTTTAATAGAAAAAAAATATTAAAAAGACATTAACTTTATTTTGTTGCATACAAAATATAGTTACAAATTATTTATATAAGGCTAAAATTTTAGCTAATAACACTCGCCCATCGATCCAAACTTAATTTTACCGAAAGTTCTCCTAATTCATGCCATAACTGTACTTTTTCATTCTCCAGAAACAGGAATTTTGCTACTCATTATTATTAATAAGGGTGGAATCTTTTATTAAAAATAATTTAAATGGAGAAATTCCCTTCATCTTAAATGGAAATTAGTGTTATAAAAAGTGACTCCACTTAATCCCATGTTTTATTCATTGCCATCATTTCAATGGCGTAATTAAATTTTATTCATAATGGATGAATATAAAATTAATCAAAAATATAAATTTCATCTTAATTAAGTTGAACGGGAATTGGTTGCAGTGAGTCTTAACTATTTTGTTACAATTGAATGATTTCAGAGATATAATTCTTCAAAATATATGTGTTAAATTGATTTAATTATTCCACAAATGATTTTTTCACCTCATTTACTCAGAATTCTTGCTTGAGTATTATTTGAAGTAATATTTGTCTCGATATATTCTTTGAATTACAAATGAGACTAAACATAAATGAAACTGCGATTAATTAATTGGTGAAATATAAATAAGTTTCCCATGAATATTAAACGTATAAACATGTTTCAGAACAAGTTGTATTCCAGGAGTTGCAAGTAATATTTTATTTCTGAGAATTTAAATTTCATAGAATCTCATCGAAGAAAGAATTTTAAATACTCTTAAAAATTTAATTAAGCCGTGCCGTTGTTTATGTTTGATAAACAATTTATAGAATTTTAATTTAAATGTTGATAATGTTTTGATTTGAATTTAAATGTTTGTTTTAAAAATTAAATTTAAAACAAATCTAGTTATTATGTGTCTTATATTTTTTTTATCATGTGACTAATTTTAATAATAAATATGATTATCAACCAGAAATAAGAGAAGTAATCTTTATACTTAATTAATTAACATATTATATTCATTTAAGTTTGATTTATCCAGGGACGTTGTCTAAATTAATGAAAGTACGAATTTTTTATTTCGATTAGATTGCATTTTTTAATAATTTTTATTTAAGGCTAAGTGACCTTGTGACATCTTGCATTTAAAAACCTTTGAAAGTTTGGAATGCTTATTGGTTAACAAGCCTTCCTCATCGAAAACGAATTATAAGTGTATGGACTTATTGTTGTTATTCCCGGTTTAACTATGTGAAAGGACTTGTTAAGAGTTAAAATTCTATTTTTAATTTTCGTTTTAAGTTCCACTTGCTGTGTGATTTTCTTTTTATTAATATGCTGTTTATTCTGAAGTTCGTCATGCTCCATCATCCATGCCCCCTAAGCTTCAAAGTAAAATTTTAGGTCATTGAGTTTAAGCTCTCAAGAGTGGTAAAATTAACATTTTATCTTAAGCTCCAGCCCATCGTTATTTCCTGTTTATGTACAATAAAATCATTGTAAAACAATCAGTCAAGAAATGAAGAAATCTAAGCCAACTCGTATTCCAGTAGTAACGTACAAATCAAGTATGCAGAAGGACTCATGGATACTCAATGAGTGGAGTTCATTGCTGTCTCTGCTTTCAATAAAGAGGATACTCAATGAGGGTTGTGGTCGATTGGGTTTATAAGAATTTCCTATCTATGTCCAGGCTGCCTCATGATAGTTCGGGAATTTTAACATATATATGCTAAAGAGGTGCTTGTATTGCGAATACTCTTCTAGGAAGTAATACTATCCATCATATGAGGACTATTCGTTACTACCGAGGGAGTTCAAAGGAGAACACAAGGCCTCCTGGCGCACTATAAAATAAATTAAAGCTCAAATATCATTTACACAAAAGTTGAGAAATGAACTGAAAGGCATATTTAAGAATCGACTTCATAAGGCCAAACTATGTATTCTCAGTCAATTGCATACAAGCAAAAGGACCGTAGAAGAGGAACAATGGAAATGATGAAAAGACATTTCTTGAAAATGCTGGATCAATCAGTCTGACCTCATGTGGATAAGATGAGTGACCAAGGAATAGATAAGAGGAGTGACCAAACTCAACTGTTCAGTTTTTCAGAACAAGTTTCATAGAAGATTTTCGGCTGGATTGATTTTCTTATTTATAGAGAGACTCAGAAAAGAGACAGAACCTGCAGTTTAGTGAAGCAATCCAGGCAACCGAGAGAGCACCCAGCCATTTGCAGAAGGGGTACTTGTCCCTTAGGATAACTTGTTCAACATGACTTTGTAGATGTGTATGTTTGTTCTTATGTATAACATGTATAAATTGTATCGCGCTGCCTTTTAATGATTCAATAAATTATGTGACGGTTAACGTTTTATTTAATCACTTTAAAAAAAAGGGGAGTTTCCATTTTATTTTATGTTTACGAGTTGAATTTTATGATTTTTTAAATTTAAAATTGTTTTAATGTACTATTTTAAAATTTTTATTTGTGCCAACCCTGAACCGCATTAATTTCTCTTCAGAAAATCAAAGTGGACATATTAGTGTTTCGAATAGAAATTTGGTTTTGTTCTATCCATGGATAGTAGTAATTTTTCATCAGTTAATTAAACGAACATATTAGTTTTAAACCAAATTAAATTTTTTAAAGTAGAATTTAATTCCATTTAAGCTGGGGAACAGAGTAGACTTGTAGAGAGAGAGAGAGAGTATATATATATATATATATAGAGGGAGAGAGAGAGAGAGAGAGAGAGAGAGTGAGGGGAGGAGGTGGAAATATGCCAGTGTTTTAAAATTGAAAGAATTTATGTGCATATTTATATATATTGTTCATACCCATATTCTTTTATGTATGTGCATTTTTTATACATTGTTATCTATGCATTATTAGATTTCAATTTTTCTATATGTTCATATGCATCCTAATTCTAATTATATGTTATCATTTATTATTAGTAATATATGTATAGTTCATATTAATTAATATTTTATGTTGGAAGTATGTTCTTAAATTTAATTGCTGAAATTATTAGCATCAAATAACTTTTAGGACTAAAAGTAGATTGCCATCGCTTATAAAGATTTTTTTTTTTGTTGTGGTTAAGAACAACCACATCTCCAAGAATTAAGACGTTCTTGAGCTGAGGCACTAGGAAGATTTACGAGAGTTAGATCTTGAAATGGGAGAAAGCGTAACTCATGAAATGAAAATAACAGAATAGAAAACAAGATTGTTATCAAGAGAGAATTATATGAAGAAGATTTTCATTTTCTAAAATGAATATTAGAAAATTTTATTAGCACTACGCTCGAAATTCGAGTTCAGGAAACTTGAAATCAAATTTTGATTATTGTCAACTATTGTCTCCAGTGGCAATAAACAACGTCACTTTACATCAATTAAGCTACAAAACATTATTATTGCAAAATACTGTTGCTAGTATACAAACAAAGAGAGAACTTACATAAGTCTAAAGTTCCTATTGAAGTACTACAGAATATCTCTTCTGACTTGTAATAACAGAATATTGTTGTTAATCTACAATAGCCAAATTTTAGCATTAGTTTGTCAAAGTAAAATATTTCAGCTATTATTTACCCTTACTAAAGTGATATTCCTTCAACTACAATTGAAATTCAGCATCAAACTATAGCTACTATGACATAACAAACTCCAATCAAATCTATTTTAGGACTTCTAAGCTTACCAGAGCTTGCTCAGAATATTATTAAGGAATAGAAGATTTTATTGCTGAAGATACAACTAGAAAATAAATAATGAAGAACAAGTAAATGTTTACCACAATGGGAAAAATGGTTTCAAAGGAAAAAATATAGGAATTAAGGGGTATAATATCTAAACCCGAATATGAAAATAATTATCAATGAGCCATAGTTACTCTACAAATTATTGATCAACTTAAACAATCCAAACTTCATACAGCAACAACAATTAGATACCACAATTAACCAAGATGCAAAAATACTGAGAAAAAGAAAAACGTTCCTCAATTTGTGTGTTGTAAGGTCCCAAGTTCATCGAGACACTGGCATTATCAACATTCAGTTTGCTTCCATTACCTTTCGCAGAAATAGACAGTACGTCCAATCAAGAGAAAATTTTAGGATCAATGGTACAGGAAGGTGAGAAAAGAAAAATGATCCCCACTCGGTCGTCTGTTGTAAAGGCACAAGGTCGTCTATATTGTAATTATCAGGGTTCAATTTGCATCCAATATCATTTAAAGAAGGAGGCAGTCCGTCCAATCAGAGAATACTTAAACGTGATTATTGATATAAGAAAGTGAGAAAAAGGCAAAAAAAAAACTTAAAAGGGATTATTGGTATAAGAAGGCGAGGAAAAAAAGAAAGGAAAACTTCAATGAGATTATTGGTGAAAGAAGGAGAAAAAAAAAAAAAAGGAAAGAAGGGGAGAAAAAACACTAATTGCCTAAGAATTTTGCTTTATCAAAGTGGTATTATTTATGTTGGTTAAATTTCTGATGATATGTGATAACTTACCATTAAAAAGGAACTAACTCGACGAATAATAAGTTGATCGAAGTTATCCAAGTGAGTCGAAGTAAAAGTTCCCATGTTTACGTCAGAAACAATTAAGAAAAATTAGTTGGTCGGAAAAGCCATCTGTTTAGTTTTGAAAAACAGTGTGTTTTCTTGAAATCCCTCCCTTTTAGAGGATAAGGATTTAAGTACACAAATACATTTATTCCAAATTATAAGTGCAGTAATGATAAAAGTTGGCCCATTGCAGATATGATGCATTTGAAAATTGTTCAATATGTGCTGTCTCAGATACTTTAGAAATGTAAATTCACTCACATTGGGATAAACGAAAACATATTTTCTCATATGTTAAGTGTATTATTTTATTATAATGGTATATTATAAACACAGTATAGGGATTCAACATTTTTAATTAGATGGTGTCTGCAATATTAGAAATCAG
>BPLQ01011641.1:0-48200 GCA_021605075.1 Caerostris darwini | reverse complement strand
TTTTGAAATACATTTATATAAAAAATAATTCTTGACTGTTTTTTTTTTTAAAGAATTGTGAAAGAAAAAATTCAAACACTTGTTATTTTCTAATTGATCAAAGAGTTTATTAAA
This sequence comes from Caerostris darwini, assembly GCA_021605075.1. Taxonomy (NCBI): domain Eukaryota; kingdom Metazoa; phylum Arthropoda; class Arachnida; order Araneae; family Araneidae; genus Caerostris; species Caerostris darwini. Next base: position 48,086 of record BPLQ01011641.1, on the reverse strand, counting down.
ATTAATCTTAATTTTTTTTCATATCTAACATGTGCTCCTTTTTTTACGCTTTTCTAAAGATAACAAAAAAATTATCTTGCTTTTATAATAGGAAAAACAATTCAAAATTATCAGCTTTTATACATAAAAAATAATTTTTTTTCGTAAAAAAAAGTGTAAAAAAGATATCTGTCTACAACTTTTTCTACTTAAATTAAAATATATGTAAAATGCAAATTATATTCATTCAGATGATATTTTATAAACAGCGAAATGTTAGATAATTAATATATAAGTCATTTATAATGTATATATACATAATGTTATTATTAGAAATATTATACCATGCGATTTTACGAAAATTTTTAGAATGATTAAAATAAACTATATTTAATTCATTTTGCAGGTGGGGCAACCAGATTGTAACTGGGTGTGGTTGGGGTGAGTTATTTGAGGCATAGGGGGAAGAATTCGCAGCGTTATTTACACACCCACAAACACCACATACATCAAATTAAAGACGTATAATATTTAAAGTATTTAAAGACATATAATTATAAATTTGTGGAAGAATTTTACTTTTAAGCCGAAAATTCGATACTCTGCTACTCGACAGGATGCGCGGAATGAACTTCTCCGGGCGAGTGTGTATGTCAACTGATACGAAGGTTGAGTTCAATATTTCCTTTCGGGGTGAGAGATTATAATCTAAATGTTTCTCGGCGGGCGCGCAAGTTGCGCTGTACTTCCTCACGGGTGAGGGTCTAGAATCCAACTGACCAATTGAATCCTTGATTTGAATTCTTAAACATCTTAAGTAGTTTGGAATATGCGGTAATGAAAGAGCAGATTCCCCTTTAAAATGCACCATTAGGATTGATGTTTGAAAGAGGAGGGAAAGGAATGAATATACCAAAGTTGTTTTCTAAAACAAATCTTGTTGTTGTTGTTTGTTGTTGTTTCTTATCCCACTTGGCTGGCCAAGCCCACGAGCCCATATGTATTCATGATTGAAGGGGAAGGGAGCAGCTTCTGTTGTGATGGAGCAGCCGTAGGTAGAAGTCTGATTTTGGCTGCGTGAAGCTCTTACAGTCATAGGAGACCGGGACCTACGGCTTAAAGTGGATTCCGAACCACTACAAACATCCATGGGCACCGCCGGGATTCGAACCCGATAACTGTGGTACCGAGAGCCAGACACTCGTCCATTCAGGTTCCAAATTTGTGAATGCCAACGGCACGCGGTGTTCCCAGGTGGTCGCCCACCCAAGTACTGACCGCACCCAATGATGCTTGACTTCGGTGATCTAACGAGAACCGGTATATTCAGCATGGTATGGCCGTTGGCTTCAATCCTGTTCTACTCTTTATAAACAAGAATAATTTCTCGCATGAATTTTGGGATATCCTTTAGTATGCTTGGCGATTCTGAATATGTCAGATTTTCAAAGAAAACAACATACACTTCAAAGATATATACATACATAGAACGTTTTCATATTTTAACAGTGAAGTTGCAGTTTCATGCAAAGATAAGAATATAAATTCGCAAAGAAAGCACTTAGATCTGATTTCGCTTTGAAATGCATCTTTATGCCTCTGCGTTCGGAAGGGATGGTTTTGCCAAATTGTTTTCTAACACAAATCCTCTTGCACTCTTTATAAATAAGCATTATTCATTAGCGTGAATTTTTGAGATACCCTTTAGTATGATTAGTGATTCTCAATGTGTCAGAGTTTCGAAGAAAATAACTTACATTTCAAAGATATGGTCATAATACATAAAACGTTTTCATACTTTAATAGCGAAGCTGCATTTCCATGCAAAGATAAAGATTTAAATTCACAAAGAAATCACTTCATAGCAAGCATTAAGAAAGTTTAATATTACTCTAACTAATCCAATGTTTTTGAGATTCAACTCATTTAATAAGGTGAGCAGTTTGTTTTCATATAATATTTGCAACGAAAAATTCAATTCTATACGATAAACACTGTTTTTACTATCAAAAACTATCGTAAAACAAGATTACTTTTAGCTGTTATAGACCAACGAAATTGAATTTTTTTACGGCTAAATGGATTGTTGACTCTGATGTCGAGTGTGTTTTTAATTATAATAAAAATTCTAATTTTTCTAAAGCTTCAACTTTTACATTCTCAAAACTTTGGAAATTATAACATATATTTTGTGTGCCATTAGAAAGTTTTTTTTTTTATTAGCGTCCCATTTACGAGTGAAACTCATGCTTGAATGAGATAGAATACTTGATGTACAAACTTTTTTTTCTATTAGCACTTGATGTGCTACGGTTTTTTTTACGGTTTTTACGTGAAAAATTATTAAAATATATATTGTGTTTTTATGAAAAAATTTAAAACTACGATTCTGCTCAATTAAATTATTTAATAGAAACTTTTTAAATCTTCAACAAACTCGTTATCAGCGTGAAAATTGGTTTTTTTACATTTGTTTTGAATGATTTTTTTGCTGCATCAGAGTAGAGGACAAAAAAAAAAAAACTTTATTAGAAATATTTTTGATCCTGTGAAGTGATAAGATATGTTTTGTTTTTTAAACACTTTCGTTTTTAAATACTGATAAAAAAAATCTTTTTGAATTTATATAATGCAAAATTTGATTTTTTTTTTTTTTTTTGTGATTTTGAAAAATACTTATAAAAAATGAATCAATAAATAATTTTTGACACTTTTTTCTTCTTTTTGAAGAATTGTGAAAGAAAAAAATTCAAACGCTTGTTATTTTCTCATTGAACAAAGAGTTTATTAAAAATTAATCTTCATTTTTTTTTTTTTACATCAAACATGTTCTCCTTTTTTACTTTTGAAAAAGGTTTACAAAAAAGAAAAAAATTAACGTGATTTTTAATAGAAAAAAAAAAAAAATCAGCAGTTATGAAACATACGAAAAAAAAAATTATGATATTTTTTTTTTTTTAAGAAAAAGAATTAAAAACGGCATATCTGCATCTAGAATCTTTTTTTAACTTAAATTAAGTAATGAAAACTGCAAATGCAAATTATATTCCTTGAAATGATATTTTGTATACAATGAAATGTTAGATAATTTGCATATAAGTTGTTTATAATATATATTAAATACATATAAACATATGTATATGTGAAATTATTATAAGAGGTATTATAGCGTGGCATTTTCGAAAATTTTGCGAATGATGAAAATAACATTTTTAATTTATTTTGTAGTGAGCAGGTTGGGCAACCAAATTGTAACTGTGATTGGGTTGAGAGACTTGTTGCAATGGTTGGAAAACTCGGTATTATTTACACGCGCACAAATAATACACACATAAAATTAAAGACGTATAATATTTAAAACATTTAAAGACATATAATCAGAAATGTGTGGTAGGATTTCACTTTTACACTGAAAATCCGATACTCGGCTACTCACAGTATGCGCGAAATGAACTTCTCCGGGCGAGTGTGTATGTCAACTAATACGAAGGTTGAGTTCAATATTTCCTTCCGGGGTGAGAGATTATAATCTAAATGTTTCTCGGCGGGCGCGCAAGTTGCGCTGTACTTCCTCTAGGGTGAGTGTCTAGAATCCAACTGACCAATTGAATCCTTGATTTGAATTCTTAAACATCTTAAGTAGTTTGAAATATGTGGTAATGAAAGAGCAGATTCCCCTTTAAAATGCACCATTAGGATTGATGTTTGAAAGAGGAGGGAAAGGAATGAGTATACCAAAGTTGTTTTCTAAAACAAATCCTCTTGTTGTTGTTTTTGTTGTTGTTTCTTATCCCACTTGGCTGGCCAAGCCCACGAGCCCATATGGACTCATGATTGAAGTGGAAGGAAGCAGCTTCTGTTGTGATGGAACAGCCGTAGGTAGAAGTCTGACTTTGACTCCATGACGCTCTTACAATAGGGAGACCGGGACATACGGCTTAAAGTGGATTCCGAACCACTATAAACATACATGGGCACCGCCGGGATTCGAACCCGATAACTGTGGTACCGAGAGCCAGACACTCGGCCATTCAGGTTCCAAATTTGTGAATGCCAACGGCACGCGGTGTTCCCAGGTGGTCGCCCACCCAAGTACTGACCGCGCCCAATGATGCTTGACTTCGGTGATCTAACGAGAACCGGTATATTCAGCATGGTATGGCCGTTGGCTTCAATCCTGTTCTACTCTTTATAAACAAGAATAATTTCTCGCGTGAATTTTGGGATATCCTTTAGTATGCTTGGCGATTCTGAATATGTCAGATTTTCAAAGAAAACAACATACACTTCAAAGATATATACATACATAGAACGTTTTCATATTTTAACAGTGAAGTTGCAGTTTCATGCAAAGATAAGAATATAAATTCGCAAAGAAAGCACTTAATAAAACTTCTGCAGTAAAAACATGGATCAAGAAAGTTTAATAATACTCTATCTAATCAGATATTTCTGAGATTTAACGCATTCAATAAGCGGGGGGGCATTTTGTTTTGATATAATCTTTGCAATGGAATATTAATTTCTAAGCGATAAACACTATTATTCAACGTATTGATGAAAAAGTATCGTAAAACAAGATTGCTTTTAGCTGTTATATGTCGTCGAAATTGACTTTTTTTACGGCTAAATGGATTGTTGACTCTGATGTTGAGTGCATTTTTAATCATAATCAAAATGCTGATTTTTTAAATTTCAACTTTCACAAACTCTAAAGTTTGGAAATTATAATACATATTTCGTGTGCCTTTTTGAAAGTTTTTTTTTTTTTAGTGCCCTTTTTACGAGCGAAATTTATGCTTGAGTGCGAAAGAACACTTGATATACAAACATTTTTTTTTTTTTAGAATTTGATATGTGAAGTCTTTTGTAACGTAAAAAAATTGTAAAAATATATATTGTATTTTTTAAAAAAAATTTAAAACAATGATTCTGCTGAATTAAATAGTTTAACTGAAAGTTTCTAAATCTCAGAAAACACATTATAAGCGTGAAGATTGTATTTTTTTTTTGTTTTGAATGATTTTTTTCCTTCATCAGAGTAGAGGACAAAAAAAATAACTTGATTAGAAACATAATTGGTCCTGTGAAGAGATAAGATATGTTTTGTTTTTTAAACGCTTTCGTTTTTAAATACTGATAAAGAAACCTTTTTAAAATTTTTTCAAGGTAATATTGAATGTTTACATTTTTTTAATGCAATATTGAGGTTGAGTATTTTTTTTTTTTTTTTGTTAAAAATACTAATTTTTTTTTAATTTCTACTTTCACAAACTCAGAAGTTTCGAAATTATAATATATATTTCGTATGCCTTTAGAAAGGTCTTTTATTAGCGTCATATATACGAGCGAAACTCATGCTTGAGTGAGAAACAGTCCTTGACGTACTAACATTATTTTTTTCGTACTAACATCATTTTAAGTTATTTTAGCGTAAAAAAATTGTAAAAATATTTATTGCTTTTAAAAAAATATATAAAACTACGATTCTGCTTAATTAAATTATTTTACTGAAGCTTTTTAAATCTTCAACAAACTCATTATAAGCGTGAAAATTGGTTTTTTATTTCGAATGATTTTTTTTCCTGCATCAGAGTAGAGGACAAAAAAATAACTTGATTAGAAACATTATTGGTCCTGTGAAGTGATAAGATATGTTTTGTATTTTAAACACTTTCGTTTTTAAATACTGATAAAGAAATCTTTTTTGAATTTATTCTATTTATTTTTTTTTTTTTTTATGTAATTTTGCGAAATATTTTTAAAAAAAATTGATCAATCAATAATTCTTGACTGTTTTTTTCTTCTTTTTGAAGAATTGTGAAAGGAAAAAAAAAAAAAAAATCAAACAATAGTTATTTTCTCATTGATCAAAGAGTTTATTAAAAATTAATCTTTTTTTTTCTTACATCTAGCCTGTACACCCAATTTTTTTTTTTTTTTTTTTTTTACAGGTTCGTTTTAATCGATAAAAAATAACAAAACATCAGTTATAAAACATAAAAAAAAAAAAATGCTATTTTTTTTTTTTAAGAAAAAGAATAAAAAAAAGGCATATCAGCATCTAGAATTTTTTTTTTTTTACTTAAATTAAATACGTATGAAAAAGGTAAATGCAAATTATATGCTTTCAAATGCTATTTTATAAATAGAGAAATGTAAGATAATTATAATTTATATATATATAAATATTAGACAGTGGCTTTTTTCGAAAATTTTACGAATTATTAAAATAACTTATATATAATTCAGTTTTTAGTGTATCGGTTAGGCAATCAGATTTTAATTGGGTCAGGTTCAGTTTATATACCTGTAGCACAGGTGAGTACAAACGGTTTTATTTGCATACAGAGAAACACCACATACAAAATTAAAAACAAATAATATGTAACATATTTGAAGACATATAATTATAGATTCGTTTGAGAATTCCACTGCTAAGCTGAAAACTGGATACTCTGCTATGCGCAGTATGCGCGAAGTATACTTCTTGTCTGGGTGAGGTCTGTAGGCCAACTTATACGCAGGATTGTGATAAATATATTTCTTCTCTGGGTGAGAGACTGTAAACTAAACGTTTCTCAACAGAAGAGGGTGATTGCGCTGTACTTCCCCTCGGGTGAGAGTTTAGAGGCCAACTGAATATTTTTCCTGAACACCAAGAGGGCGCTCTTGCCAGTGCATATGAGAAAGAACGGCTATAATTTTAATCTTGTTAAAAAATATTCAAAACCTAAATCTTTTCTTTAAATTTACATCAATTTTAACAACACGTAATTCATTTTGCATGAGACTCTGCCTCTTGGTATTATGCGCTAATTCTACTTTAAGTACCAGTATATCATATATCCTAAATTTAATATCCTAAAATAAAGAGCTTGATATAATATAAAATTGTGGAAAGAAACTAAAATTTTATGAGCTAAAACATGAAAAAATTCCATCCAACATTATGCTTACAGATAATAAAAATTCAAGTTAAATTCCGAAGTAAATGTTGCAGAAAATGTGTTGAAGTCATTTAAAAAAGAAGCTATCAAAATTAATTAAAAGAGTCTGGATCATTGGAATTGGTTTACATTACAGAAAAGAAGTTTATTCAAAAAACTAAATTTTAAATTTGTCCTTTTGAAAATGCTTTTTTTCGCCTTTCTTTTAGGATTTGATTACATAAACTATAGTAACAATCGTCAAGTCCCAAAACAGTCTGCAAATATTGAATTAATATTGACCCTGTTTAAGCAAAACGGCGTAAACTTTTTTCTGAATAGTAAAAAGTGTGCTTTCTTGAAATACTTTCAACGATATGCCAACGGCCGTACCATGCTGAATATACCGGTTCTCGTTAGATCACCCAAGTCAAGCATCATTGGGCGCGGTCAGTACTTGGGTGGGTGACCACCTGGGAACACTGCGTGCCGTTGGCAAATTTGGGACCTGAATGGCCGAGTGTCTAGCGCTCTGGCGCTCGGTGCCACAGGTTTCGGTTTCGAATCCCGGCGGTGCCATGGATGTTTGTAGTGGTTCGGAATCCACTTTAAGACGTAGGTCCCGGTCTTCTATGATTGTAAGAGCGTCACGGAGCAAAAGTCAGGCTTCTACCTACGGGTGCTCCATCACAGCAGAAGCTGCTTCCTTCCCCTTCAATCATGAGTCCATATGGGCTCGTGGGCTTGGCCAGCCAAGTGGGATAAGAAACAACAACAACAACACTTTAATGATTAGAAGTTGACGTTTTTCGAACTTCATTCCAAAATATTTCCACATCATGAACTGCAGAAGAGAACAGAGAGTATAGGTTAGGAAAGATTCTGGTGTTGGTGTTTCGTGGCACGCCAAATATTTAAAGTCGAATTATATAATTTAAAAATTTTTAATTACTGCTGTAAACTAAGCATTTATATAATTTACGAATTTTATCTTATTAGAAACGTAGACCTTCACCAAAATAGAATGGGAAAATTAAAAAAAAAACAATCATGACTTAATGATAGCCATCATCATTAAGTCATGAAACTTTATTTTTTTCTCTGGAAATCAAATAATTTTGTTGTTGTTGTTTCTTATCCCACTTGGTAGATATCTAGACCAAATCCCTGAACCCATATGGTCTCATGGAAGGAGGATAACGGGACAGCTTCTGCTGTGATGGAGCACTTGTAGGTAGAAGTTGGATTTGGCTTCGTGATGTTGACTGGGGTAAGGTTACGAGATAAGGTTCAGATTCACTGCAAACATCCATGGTACTTCCGGCGAACGAACCTACAACCTACGTTGTACAGTCATGTTAGACCGGGACTTACTGTTTAAAGTGAATTCCGATTCACTACAAACATCTATGGTACCACCACTCGAACCCGATAACATCTAGCACCTAGCATAAGAGCTGGTCACTAGGCAAAGCAGGCAAAAAAAATAATTTTGTTGTTTTATCTAAACATTTTCTTTATGTAGCTATTTTGCTAAAAGAAAAATGTTTATCCAAAATTGAAAGTTAAAAAAAAAAAAAAATAGTCGACCAACACAATCCTACACACCTTCACCTAAAATATTCTATATTTCCATTGCACATCTTTGTATTGCTTATGTCTTTCCCCTTCTTCCTTTATTGTGGGACTGCTTAGTTGCGTTTTTAAAATATTGAATGCAAAAAGCAGTGTGACTGATCGATCTGGGCTAAGGTTTCTGAAGTCGTTTAAATTATCGATAATTAGAAAGTATCAAAATATCGAATTTACTATACATTGTAAGTTTGAAAAAAAAAAATAATTTTGATTGCAGATCTCCGAATATAATTAAGAGTTTCACACACGCACAAAAAAATGTTCGGATTTCTTAACAATTTCAGTATATACATATATATACTAAATTTGGTATAATATTCGACAATGCTCAAGCTATTATGCGTCTCCAGTGAAGCATTTGTTGACAGTCACATACACTGGACAAAGATCAACCAGACATGACAAACATAGCATATTTTTAAGGAAAATATGTTAATATTAACTGTAAGTATTAAGTTTATTTGTTAGTGGTTGTATCACTACAGGGTACAACTACATTTTCTCCTAAACATCAAATTTTAACAAAAAATAAAGATTATTTAGTTAACAATTTCTTAACGTTTAAAATGTGTAATATTTGTAGAAATATATAATGCTTGAAAACATTTCCCTAAATACTAAAAATTACGGTTTCAAAAACGTAATTGCATCAATATTAGCTATTTTTAAAGACAATATATTTCCCAGTAACGCCAGTACAAACTCATTCACAACATATTCAATTATATTGTTAACTTTTGATTTAAATGTAAGGGATACTTTAAAAGTACAAAAAGAAATCTGATTGACATAGTAATTGATGGCTATTCAACATGCCTTCATTCATTAAAAGTGAATTAAGTAAACCACAAACATTTGTGACAACCATTCAACCAGATCTTGCCTCAAAATAATTGGCGTTGCATCAATTGAAATAATTGCCCCCTTCTCAGTTGAACCTAATCACTTGGGCGGAAGTGCCTTCCTTTGCAAATATCGCCCACACTTTGCTACACACCATGTCTCACGTAATTAACACTTAACATTCACGGAGCGTCTGACGTCATTATCCCATAATTAGCAATTAATATTCGGGGAAGCAATAGCTCTTTGAAAGATTGTTTCCAAATTTCACGATGAGTTTATCAAAATGGCGTAATTCAATTGTCTTTTTGCGGAAATTTATAATTTCAAATTATTGGATGACAGTTAATTTAAAGTTTTACAAACTTCGGAGTGATAGATTTTTGAGATTTATAAAAGTATACGAAGAATAAAAGATGTACTACTCTGCCTCCAGTTTTCTATTAGATGAATCTAATTTAGCCTAATTTCACAATTTCATTTAGAGAAACTAAGTTCCAGTAATCCAATATATATGTCACAAATGAAACGTGTTAAAACTTATCTCACAAAATATTTTAGAGAATACAGTATTAGCTTTCCATTAAATGAAGACGACATCAAATTTTGCTACATAGAACATATGAGAGGATATTTTTTTTTCAATATATGATAGGGCATTAAATAAAAACAAAAGTGTTTTATTTTCGTAAGTCAAGTAAAATCAATGTTACTACTGTGCACAAAAAGTAAGACTTATTATTTTTTTTCAAAAACTCTTTATTTATTCTCCCAAATTTATTTCATCGCCTTCAAAGTAATCCCCTCCGGACACAATACGCTTATGCCAACGTTTTTTCCAATCCTCAATGCATGCTAGAAAGGCATCGGCAGGGATGGCCTTCAAAGGCCCGGCGATTCATTTTCAATCTCTTCCCTCGACTCAAAACGGTGTCCCCGGAATGATCTTTTGTGTTAGAGGGAACAGCCACAAGTCGCATAGTGTGAATACCGATGGTTGTGGAAAGATATGGGTTTCATTTTTGTCGAAAAAGTCACGAATAATCAATGAAGTGTGAGCTGGCGCATTCAGTGATTTCGGTAACAATCGAGATTTAAAGCGTTTGAGGCCCAAAATGTAATTGATTGTTCCTTTTTCAAATTCCACTATCATCAGCAAGTTCTCTAATTGTAAATCGACGTTTTGCAAGCACCAAATCTTTACTTATTTGGATGTGATCTTCATCGGTTGAGGTTCATGGTCGACCAGTAGGCTCTTCGTCTTCAACGCGTTCTCTGCCTTCTTTGAACTGTTTATACCACTTGTAAACATTTCTTTCCGATATAGGAATTCTCACCGAATGCCTTCTGCAACATTCTATCCTTTTCTGTACACAAAATTTAATGCAAGTTCTCTGATCAATTAATTCAGATAGTTGAGAAATCGAACTGAAACATTAATGAACATTTTTACGTGAAATTTCACACAGATGTCAAGGACAGTGTCAGCAACCTAAAAAAGGAAAAATTTGATATTCCATAGGTCCCGTGATTGGTCTTAATTTTTGGATACAGTAGTATGTTTCCAATTTTTGTTAACTGGAATTATTCTAATTGGAAAATGTAGAATAATCTTATAGAAGTATTAACAACAAGTGTTGAAATGAACTGGTGAGTAGTTAATTGAGCTTGTTTCGAGAACTGATACGTACTATTAAATCAAAGACTCGTTGTCCTACTTTAAGGACAAAAAGGTTTATGAAAGGATTAAATGGCGTGATTCAACTGTCTTTTTGCGTGAAATGTATAATTTTAAATTATTTTTATGACAGTTAATTTAAATTTCTTTCTGTTTTCAAGAACTGAAAAGTACTGCTAAATTAATGACTTGACGGCATGATTTATTCACATATTCATTATTCGTAGCTTTTTATGAACGTTGGTATCGCGTTTTCCCAAATTCGTGTCTCAAATAATAAATCAATATGTAATGAAAGAGGAGGGTATTGTCAAGTGGTAGGACTTTTAGTAGCTGTTGCTTCGCGTGTGGGTTTCAAATGGGAGAAATATCTGGAAATCTCCCACCAGGCAACAGCGGGCCTGATGGCCAACTGACTAGCGCTCTGGCCTTTGGTACCACTAGCTTCAGGTTCGAATTCTAGAGGTGACATGGATGTTTGTGAGTGGAACGAAATCCACGTTAAATTCTAGGCCCCGGTCTAATGAGCCCAAAGAGGGCACGAAATGAGCCTAGAGAGAAAAACCAAATCACTCTATTTAGATGTCTTCAGCATTGACGTTATAGGCTTAACCTTTTCATAAATATCAGAAGCCAACGGCCATACCATCCTGAATATACCGGTTCTCGTTAGATCACCGAAGTCAAGCATCATTGGGCGCGGTCAGTACTTGGGTGGGGGACCACCTGGGACCACCGCGTGACGTTGGCATTCACAAATTTGGGACCTGAATGGCCGAGTGTCTAGCGCTCGGTGCCACAGGTTTCGGGTTCGATTCCGGGCGGTGCCATGGATGTTTGTAGGGGTTCGGAATCCACTTTAAGCAGTTGGTCCCGGTCTCCTATGACTGTAAGTGCGTCACGGAGCCAAAGTCAGACTTCTACCTACGGGTGCTCCATCACAACAGAAGCTGCTTCCTTCCCCTTCAATCATGAGTACGTATGGGTTCGTGGGCTTGGCCAGCCAAGTGGGATAAGAAACAACAACAGCATAAATATCACACATAAAGGCTACCCTAATTTCAATTAGTTATTATTATTGATTAGAATTATTATCTAAATAGAAGATAATAATTATTGATAATGTCTTCAGCGTTGATATTAGAGACTTATCTGCTTTTCATAAATATCACACGACCAGACTAATCTTTTAAAATTTTACCGACGTTGACGAAATATACCACAAAAAAAATCTAATAACTAGTTACGATAGGAAGAAACTGCATTCCGTGGTGATTTAAGGCCAACTCCCTTTTATTTGCGTGTTCATATGGGAGTAAACGTAGAGTCTTGGGCTGCTTTATGTAAGTTTTCTAACACCCGTAATCACAAACTCCATCCATTGTCCGGCGGCCTGATTGGCCTAAGGCCAATTTGCTAGCTCTCTGGCAAAAACCTCATTGAAACTCCTCGGTTTTTGAAAAAACAGTGTATACAGTAAAGCCGCCAGCGAATTGAACATCAGTCCTAATGCTCACCAGCGATGCCTGTTACCACTGAGTCACAAGTCGGCATTTTTTCGAAGTAGGACGATTAATTAAAATTATATGCTGCTACTACTTAAGTCAGTCCTAATAATAATAATAACATGCCTAATATAATAGTTAATACCTAATAACTAAAGCCATACCGTCTACTGCACTTGTTATATGAAGATGATTATATTAATTGCAGTTAATTACTATGAAATAATTAATTATTGTTCATTCAAAGTACTCGCCTATATTATAAAAAATTAATCTGTTTTTTTTTATATTTGCTTTTTTATTTAATGTTAGTGTGTAGTGTACTGAAATGTGTACCCAATGTCCAGGAGTATAACCGGGTGGGGCAAAGTCAAATTTCTCCCTTTGGAGTGGCCTGATAGCCAATTAGCTAGTGCTCTGGCCTTTGGTATCTCGATTTCGGATTCGAATCCTGTAGGTGGCATGGATGTTTGCTAGTAGTTCGGAATCCCCGTTAAACTGTAGGCCCCTGTCTATTTAGCCCTCGTGGCACAAGATTACCATAGAGCGATGCCAGAATTTCGAAAACCAATGAAAATTTCGTCAGAAACACAATGTCAGAATTTCGGAGAAAGTAATTTACACTTCAAACACATGTGCGTACATAAAACGTTGTCATATTTTTAATAGTGAAGCTGCATTTTCAAGCGTACATAAAGATTTAAATTCTCAACGAAATCACTTAATAAAAAATTCTGCTGTAAAGATATGTGTTTGGAAATTTTACTATTACTCTAACTAATCAAATATTTCTGAGAATCAACTGTCCTGTCTCGAAGTCTGCCAGTAGGCAAATGGCATTGGTTCATCATGGGGCTATAGCGCCGATGATGATAGTTACTGTAAATTACTATATCATTAACTATTTCAGCAGTCTGATGATCAATTGGCTAAACATTTAGACGTTGGTACCACAGGATACAGGTTCTGAACCTGGCAGTGTCATGGATGTTTGCTAGTTGTTCGGAATCCCCGTTAAACTGTAGGTCCCGGTCTAAATAGCTTACATTGTGCACAAAATGAGCGTAGATCTACACACCAAACCATCAAGTCTTGGTTATTGGAAGCATTGGTTACACTTCAAAACACCAGCGGATTCGAATCAAAACCTTTATACACTTTAGCTATACATGCCACCATGAAAGATTCATCCTTATTTTTTTCTTTTCATTTCTTTGGAGATATGTTTTCAAAGGATATGCTGAAATTAAAATGTAGGCACCTTTTCTGAATTAAAAAAAACACGCGTTTTATTTTGTTTAATTATAAAGATAAAATAAGAAGCTATAAAGTTGCTTAATTTAATTACACAACTATTAATCCCCAGAACCGTTATTTCTATTCTAATTTCCGAGATACCTTGTTGTGTTTTCAAATTTAATAAGTTAAAACAAAGAAAGGTATTATACTCCTACAAATTTTAACCCAACGGCCGTACCATGCTGAATATACCGGTTCTCGTTAGATCACCGAAGTTAAGCATCATTGGGCGCGGTCAGTACTTGGGTGGGTGACCACCTGGGAACACTGCGGGCCGTTGGCAAATTTGGGACCTGAATGGCCGAGTGTCTAGCGCTCTGGCGCTCGGTGCCACAGGTTTCGGGTTCGAATCCCGGCGGTGCCATGGATGTTTGTAGTGGTTCGGAATCCACTTTAAGCCGTAGGTCCCGGTCTTCTATGACTGTAAGAGCGTCACGGAGCAAAAGTCGGGCTTCTACCTGCGGGTGCTCCATCACAACAGAAGCTGCTTCCTTCAACTTCAATCATGAGTCCATATGGGCTTGTGGGCTTGGCCAGCCAAGTGGGATAAGAAACAACAACAACAACAAATTTTAATTCGTTATTCTTTTTTAAGCGAATGGATATGAGTAAAACTTTATGTACAACAGAAAAAAAATTGGAAATACTTCTTTATTTAAAACCTAATCACAGTTAATTAAATATATACCTAGATTAATATATGAAAAATTTATTGAAGTATTTCAAGAACTTTCATTCTGAGCTAGAATAGACTCGATTACATATTCTAAATATTTTATTTTAATTCAATTACATTCGCAACACATAAAATCAGGTTTGATTTACACGCGAAACAACCCAATAAATAAACAAAAATGGATTACAAACATAGAATTTTTTTTTTTTTTTTAAATGCAGGAAAATTGTAGAATACATCTTCGAATTAAATTATCCAATTAGTTGCAGTTGTGGTAAACAGGATTATTTCAGTTTTAGTATTTTTTTTTTTTTTTTTTTTTTTGAAATTCATTCTTTCATGAGACCACACGGGTTCTTGGACTTAGTCTAGATTGCTGCCTATTAAGTGGGAAAAGAGACAAGGATTCATCTACACTTTCTCTTTCACTTCTTTGGAGATATGTTTTCTAAAGATACCTAAAATTAAAATATAGACATCTTTTCTCAATAAAATAAATATCACGCGTTTTATTTTAATTCTTAATCATAAAGATAAAATAAGAAGTTGTACAGTTGCATAATTTGTCCTTAATTATTATTAATCCCTAGAACAGGTATTTCTACCCTTATTTCAAAGAATCCTATTGTATTTTGTAATTTAATAAGCTCAGACAAAGAAAGGTATTGTACTGCGATTAAGTTTAATTCCTTTGTTATTCTCTTCTTAAGATAAGGGATATAAATGAAACTTTATGTGTTGTGATATAACAGAAAAAAAAATTGGAAATACTGCTTTATTGAAACCCTAATCACAGTTAATTAATTATATATCTAGATAAATATTTGAGAAATTTGTTGAAGTATTTCGAGAATTTTTTTTCTGAACTGAATAAATAATCGAGGTTACTCTAAGCTTCGGATTTTTTTTTTTTAATTCAAAAGACATAAAATCTGTTTTGACTTATGCGCAAAACAACCAAATAAATAAACAAAATGGATAACAAACATAGGAAAAAGTAGGAAAATTGTGACTAGCGCTCAGGTTTCGTGTTCGAGTCCCAGTGGTGCCATAGATGTTTGTAGAGTTTCGGAATCCACTTTAAGCTGTACGTATCGGTCTAATATGACTGTAGAGCATCACACAGCTCAGTCAGACTTCTAGCTATCGGTGCTCTATCACGACAGAAACTGCCCCCTTTCCCTTCAGTCCATAGGGCTCGTGGGCTTGGTCTAGCTGCCTACCAAGTTGAATAAGAAACAGCTACAACAACATTCCATCATTAAAGATTAATCGAAATTTTTTCCCTTTAACTAACTGGAAATATGTTTTCAATTCATATCCTGAAATGTAGACATCTTTTCACAATAAAAAAATTACAACGTGCTTTATTTAGTTTAATTCTTAATTATAAAGATAAAATAAGAAGTTATAAAGTTGCATTATTTAATTATGCAACTAGTTATCCCTAGAACCGTTATTTCTGTCCTTATTTTTATTTATTATCTTTATTTAATACAATACTATATCTTTGTGTCGTATTTTCTAATTTAGTAAGTTCAGACAAAAAAAGGTATTATACATCCATTAAGTTTAATTCCTTTGTTATTCTCTTCTTAAGCTAAGGGATATAAATGAAACTTTATGTGTTGTGATAAAAGAAGGGGAAAAATACTACTTTATTTAAATCCTGATCACAGTTGATTAATTATATATATTATATATATGGCGTTCGGTACCACAGGTTTCGGGTTCGAGTTCCGGTGGTGCCATGAATGTTTGTAGTGGTTCGGAATCCACTTGAAACTGTTGGTCCCGGTCTGTTTAGCCTAAATTGTGCTTAAGATGACCGTAGAGCGACAAACTAAACCAAATTAAACTAAACCAATGAAAAAACGAGGAAACTCGGGGGCTTTTGTGATATTCAGCATCTTTTGTCGTGAGTCAGACTGCCTGTCGGGAGCTTTCTGGGTTTTCTCCCACACGATACGCAAATGCGGGGTATTTCTTCCCCTAAACAGTTCTCCTGGAAGGCACTTCACTCCTTCTTCAGTGACTCCCAGCAAATCAGACTTCTACCTACGTGTTCTCCATCACAACAGCTTCTGATGTAATGGAGCATCTCCTTTCATGAGACCACACGGGTTCTTGAATTTGGACGACTACTACACTATAATCTATACCTGTGCCTAATAACTAACCTGTGCCTATTGGTGAGTTGCCCCTATACAGTTTGGAAATGATGTGGATAAGAAGTCTGACTGGGCTTTGTGAAGCTCTACAGTCATATAAAACCGAGACCTGCGATTTAATGGGGATAAATATATCAGAAATGTTATGAATTTAAGTCAGTTCATTACATAGTTTTAAATTTTATTATCACCACCTCTGATTCCACAGATGGCGCTGCAATCTACACAATTACAGATAATATCCTCCTATTTGGTTTGATACAATGTTCAAAACACATGTTTTATAATTAAAATTGGTGAAAAATAACAATAAGCATCATTTTAAGTTTTAAGACGAAGGTTTGATATACGGGATGAAAGCTGAAAAAAAAATAAACGTAAAATATTAAAACAACTAAATTTTTACTTGCACATAAATTTCATTATAGTATAACAAATTGTACGAATTAATTAATAAATCTTGTAAGCCTAACATTATTTAGAACTTACAGAATGATTATTCGTCTTTTTTATATTTATAATTGTTTTGCATCTAGTACGACAGATAAAATAAGATTTTTTTTTATCGCAGCAATAACTTTAATATAATGAACAACTAGAGATGAACGTTTTATATTGAAAAAATTAATAAACATTATAAATAATTATTTTTCTATTTATTAAAAAAATTAAAAGTGTTTTCTTTTAAAAATACTTTTAATTTTAACGCATTATAATTAGAAGCGTTTAGTTTTTATTTCACGTAGTGGCAACGTTTTAATTTTCGTCTGTAGAAATTGTAAAAAGAATTCTGAAGAAATGCTGTTTTGTCTTTGCTAGTAAGAAATAAGTAAAAACTTGATTACAACAAATTAAGAATAATGTAATAAATTTCATAAAAATATTCTTAACGAACATTAATTTGGCTTTGACCTTGGAAGAATTAAGAAAGGTAAATTATACTATCTTTTAAAATAAGAATAATCTGATATGTATGTTCCACGGAGAATATTTCGGTGCGTTAAATGAATAATCAAATTATCTAATTAGATGATTATAAGAATATTCTTAATTCTTCTGAATATTGTGATTATAAAAATATTATTAAATAAAGAAACTGAACGTTTTTAAAGCTTTTTAAAAAAATTATTAGATTTTTATAATTTTTTGAAATCTCGTTAATTTCTGACTCATACACTTTAATGCGAGATTAGATCGAAGCATCCATTTTGTTAAGCGTCTGTCCCATCAGCTTGGCGTAGCATTTTTATCGCCAAATGATAAAGAAATCCCTAACACTTTGTTAGCACTTGTTCTGTAATTTGCAGTAGTTTACAATGTAAATGCTCAAACTTACAAAGTATAGGAATAAAAAAATTAAAATTACAAAAATTAAAATTATAAAATGAAATTAATTAACATTATTTTATATAAAATTATTGAGAAGAATAAGAAAAAAAAAGTTAAAAGTTAAATCTCGCTTTGGTTGGCGAGATTTAGCCGTTAGGGATTGGACCTTCCGTTTTTATCGTATTAATGTTGTTTTTAGTATTACGCGGTAATATTGGAATACCCCGAATTTGCAAATTTTGAAGCTTATTATCTGCGGTGGACATTACCACTACTGACAGATAAAACCGACGGAGAAAATAAAAAAAATCCATCACAGATTTTTAGACAAACTACTATATCAAGGATTCTATAACCAGCAATGTAGATCCTGTTAGCTAACCTTTCGTAGCAAAGTAAGAATGTTGGCACAAGAGAATCCGTTGTTGATCTTGACAAAATTGTCAAGTTAACTAATAAAACAGGGTTGGATAATATAAACGGGTAAGATATTTAAGTATTACGAACTACAACTGGTGAAATGTTTTTCCAATTACAATTTTGGAATTAATAGAACAAAAGTGGAAGAAGTTGACGAAATTAATGTTTCTGAAAATAAATAACAAAAGGAAAATTTTTAAAGGATTTGCTGTAGAAAATAATAGTCACTATAACGGATAGCTTTCATAGATAAGTTTTTATACAAAATGATTTAAATTTTGATAGATGTTCAAAGGCAAGTCAATGTATCATTGTGCGATGTCTTGAAATTGATAACTTCCATTGAACAAAACAGAAAAAGAAAACAAAGATATTCAAAAAATATATAATCGGTTGGACGATATACAGGTTTCTCATAAAGTTTAGAATTTAATGTAAGAACAAAACGCAAAAAATCAATCTTAAAAAAACAAAACAATTTCGTTTGTTAAAATCTCATTTTAACGTCGAAATAAAATTATCTTTGCTTTCACCAGATGATCTTTTAGAACTATTTTACTTTATTTAATTATATATTAATTACTATCTCGTGAATAAATTTAAATAAATATTAGGTATAAAAAAAGTAGCCTGAGAGAAATATAAGAAAACAAAAATGAGTTTTCAAGTCCATAAAACATCCCGCGCTCCAAAACAGTAACGAAATTTACCTCGTAGAAAACATAATTAAATGTCACAATGACATTTTCCTTTAAAGTTTGATGGATTTACTTCATGAAACATTTCTAACTATAATATAAGCTTTCAAAACACGAAAAGCTGTGATATTTATTAAGTTAGCTGTTTAAGAATGAATGGCTCTGAATTGAAAACACAAATGAAATAATTAAATGTTGTACATGCAAAGGTGGAACTGACCAAAAGGGGTTTGTGAGAAAAAGGGAGTTTGAAAAGTTCGAAATTACAATTTCAACAAAAGATATTTCAAGGTACTCACTATATGTACCGTTGTGGAATGTCTCATTTTTTGGTTTATTATTTTATAATAATAAATATATTTATAATGCGAATGAAAAAAAAAATTGATCTGATGTTGAGTTCGCCCTTTGTATCCGCAACGCTTTCACATAATCAAAATCCGTATCTATAATGAGCGGGAACCTCAAATTAGAGGCAACTAACAACATTAAACGGTGTCATTTAGGCTTAATCAGAAAAGACAATCTAATTCAGCCCTTTCTATTTTGAGCAACCCATTGTTAAATCTGAGAGTAATAATCTTTCAAAGACCTGAATATTAATTACTAATTACTCAGGAATGCACACACAATGACCCCCTGCCCAGAAAAGTAGGCTCACGCACAGAATGTTAAGCGTAATTGCGGAAGGACACGGCTGAAATCGACCTGTGGACGGTATTTATTAAATAACACCTTACGCAGAAGTGATCGGACTCGAATTACAAGGATGTAATTACGTGAATTGATGTAACGCGTTGTTTACTTTGCGGGGAAGATCGATGCATTACTGAATGTTTGCAGGACTTATTGGTTTAATGGATGGAGACTTATTAAATTAAGATGATCACCTTGATTTATTGTGATGCAAGATTTTAATTTGATATACAATATATACCATAAACTCACATTTTTACAAATTTCTGAAAGACTTATAAGTCATTGGCATGTTTGAATAAAAAAGAACGTTAATCTTTATCTATATAATTCTTCTGCACATGTGTTTGCATGGAATTCCTACTAAACGGCTAGGCGGCCTGATGGCCATTTAGCTAGCACTCTGGCCATTGGTTTCGAAGGATTCAGGTTCGAATCTTGGTTGGTGGGTCGGAATCCACGTTAAACCGTAGCTCTCGGTCTATTTAGCTTAAAGTATGCACAAGATCACCGTTGATCCACAAACCAAACCTAAACGGCTGGACCGATTTTGATGAATTTTTTTGTGTTTGTTTGAGTGGGTCCCTGGATGTTTTATATTTATAACTGAACCCGGAAGGTGGCGTTGAAATCACTCTAATTCTTGTATACATGTGTTTGTCACTGTCAAAGTAAGCACTAATAATAACTCGTTATGTTTCAATTTTTCACTCCAAAAAAATGTCTACAGTGAGTCTAAATCTAAAATGGAGATATATGAATTTTATATGCGTCCCGTGAAGTTATGAGGCATTTCCAAAGTCAACCGCAAGATAATTTAGGTTGGCCATTCCTGATCTAGAAACTTGTAGTTACTGCGCCAAATCGCCAACTAAACAAATAAAATGACAGCCGTGGTTTTCAAAGAAAGAATTACTGCTTATGTTTTACAGAATTTTTTTTTGAATATTTTATGTTTACTAATATTAAAAAAAAAGAATCGATCCGATTCAATATTTTTATTTGTTTACAAAATGTTTAAATCGATTTTGTTTCTACAATAAAACGTAATGAATGTTTTTTTATAATTACTAAAAAAAATTAAAAAAAAGAAAAAACATTAAAAAATCATTGAATTCATTTCCAACTCTTCTTCCTGATTTTCTTTCAATCCATTCGAAGAACTTTTCCCAACGCAAAATCCCTATTCTCTCTTGCAATTAACCATCACCAGAGAACATGCTGACTGCGAGTTGAGAAAAAACCAGTCACCCCCTAATCACTGAAAAGGGAGGAACAAAAAAGCATTCTATATTCTCCGAACGAAATTCACTTTCTTGAGTTAAGCAGAATCAATACTAATTCAATAGATGGTGGATTTCTCGGGAATTGAAGATTGTGTTCATTTGCTTGTGTAACCGAAATCCTGGAACCAAGCAGACAAAAAACAAATGAAGCAACATCTCGAAAACGACAAGCTTATTTAAAAGTTTTGCTGTTGTTTTTTTAAAGACAGGAATTTTTGTCTCTGAAGAATGTAGACTAATGCCCTGAACCAAAGATCTCTTAGTTGACTTATTTATTGAGATAACGAAGTTTTATTCTTTTAGCGTTTAGCTCGAGTTGTGATTTAATTCACTTTATGGGTTTAGGATTAAAAGTTCGATGTTCAGTGGAGTATTTGTTTTTTATATTATCTTCATTATAAAAATTCGATTTTTTCTTCTTCTTTTGGCAATTGATTTAGGACTGAAATAATTTGGGATTCAGTAAATTTTTTTTTTTTTTTTTTTTTACTTTTTAACGTATTGAATCGGAGAAGCATGCATTTAAGTTACAAAGAAGTTAAAAGCTTTTAAGGATTAGTAGTAAATTTAGAATTAATGTATGCGTCTGGTATTATTTGTTTGGGTATTTAAATTAGAGGGAAAAAGTATAATATTTTATTAATATTATTGTTTCGTTTTATCAAAGTATATGCTATTCGTTTTTTTCTAATATTATATTAATATTATTTTTATGATTATCTTTATATCAATTTGGAATAAAATAAAATATAATACTATTTCGAATTTAAAATTTTTAATTTACATGAAAATATGAATAATGGTAATAATAATTACTGCATACAAAAATGGAATATATAATGAATATATATTATCTAATAAATTATAATTACTACGTAATTTAAATTCATGAGACCACTTCTGTTTAGTAATTGGTAATTAGTAATATAGTCGTATAGCATAAATTTACAAGATATTTATATGCATAAAAGTATAAAAATTTTATGTTGTAATCATGATTATCATTATAACTACATATCAAGAGTTATATTTAATGGCACGATCTATATTTAATTACATTTTATAAATCTGTTTTATTTCTTCATCAATTTTTTTTTTCGAAATTGAATTTCTTATATGAAAGTCGAGACTCTAAACTAGGTAATTTTTTTTTGTTGCAAAAGTTTGTGAAACTATTTTGTTCATTTTGTTCGCATAAATGACGCCTTTACATAAACATAGCTGTAATTAGTCAGTTTCACCAAAATAATAATCGTTTAAACATGCTATAGATATTGAATGTTTGTGTTGTTTTAATTTTTATTTCAATTATTCTGTTAAAAAACTTCGATCCAATTCAGATTTAAATATGATTATGGTAAACGTCTAAACGTTAAACAATAATATAAAAAAATAATTTTGAAGGCAATTCCTACTTTTTTTATGCTATATTGCAGAAAAGTCTTTTATAAATAATTTTCATTTATTTCTTTTACGTTTATCTGGCTCCCTCTATTGGTAGATATATGCAATTTAAATGTAAAAAAAAATTAAATTAATTAATTAAATTTAATTACTGAATTAATATTTGAAAATATTATTATTTTCTTATTATTTATTAAATATTTATTAAATATTATTATTTTATCAACATCCAGTGTCATACACTACAAGTTCAAAAAAAAAAATGTATTTGAACTTTAGTGAATGGATAAAAAGTATTTTATGAGCGATCGAAAATTTGAACGATATATATATAGGGAGAGTGTGAGCTAATAGAAGGAATTGAATAAAGAAATGAAAAAAAAAGTAACATTAATAAAAATCGTTGAATTCGTTTCCAATTCTTCTTCCTGTGTTTCTTAGTACAATCAACTCGAAAAACTTCCCAACCCAAAATCCCTATTCTCTCTTGCAATTAACCACAATCTCCAGAGAATATGCTGACTGAAAGTTGTAAAAAACCGGTCACCGGAGGAACAAAAATCATTTTATATTCTCCGAACGAAATTCACTTTCTTGAGTTAAACAGAATTAATACTAATTCAATAGATGGTGGATTTCTCGGGAATTGAAGATTGAACATCCTTAAGAAGATTGATTGAAGATTGAACAAACGAATCAACATCTCGAAAACGACAAGCTTATTTAAAAGTTTTTGTTTTTCTGTTTTAAAAAGAGGAATTTTTGTCTCTGGAGAATGTAAACTAATGCCCTGAATCAAAGACCTTTTAGTTGACGTATTTATTAAGATAACCAAGTATTATTCTTGCTTAATTCTTTTTTATTTTATTCTTTAAGTATTTTTATTTAGCTCGAGTTGCGATTTAATTCATCTTATGGGTTTAGGACTAAAAGTTCGATGTTCTGTGAGTTATTTTTTTTATATTATCGTCATTATAAAAATTGGACTTTTTTTTTTTTTACTTTTAGCAATTGATTTAGGACTAAAATAATTTCGGATTCAGTATAATGCTTTAATTTTTTCAATTTTACCGTATTGAATCAAAGAAATAAAGTATTTGAGTTAGATAAATTTAAAGGTTTCTAAAGATTAGAATTAATTTATGTATCCAGTATTTTTTTTTCGGGTATTTAAATTAGAGAGAAAAATATAATATTATAGCATTTTTCTCTTGGGAAGCATAGTAACATTTCATTTCCAGGAGTGAGGAATGTATAATTTTAACAAGTACGTAATAACAACCTATCACTGAAATTTGACAGCAAACAAGCTGTGTTGTGCGTAGTTATATTACATGTAATTAGTGTTTTGTACTAGTGAGAACAACCTGCCACTCAAATCTGATAGCAGATATTCTGTGTCATGGATAATGAGAATCATGAAATTAGCGATTGTCTGTTCGACTTTCACAGGCCGAAAAAATTTCAAATTGCATACAGACAACCAGGGGAGTTGCTGCATCGGGATTAAAGTAAAGGATTAAGGGGGTTCAGGATGTATCAGGTGAAACTAATAAAATTTTCTTTGTTTAGTTTGCAGTGCTGTAAAAGAGGAATAATTACGAATAATTAAGTGTAATTATGATAACGATAACATATGCAATTTAGATGCAGGATCTCATAGCAGTGAACACCAGCTAGTAATGAAATGGCGAGAGTTGCAAGTTGTCACTGAGCCATGAGCAAGTCAAAAATGTATTATTAGGGATTGTGATACAGTATTTCACATCGACAGTTTGATTGTTTGTTGGGAGTTTTACCAGCTTTCTCCGACACGAAGTACGGTGGCATGAATGTCTGTTGGTGGTTCGGAATCCGCGTTAATCTGTAGGTCCGGCTCTATTTACCGTAAAGTGTGCACGAGATGACCGTAGTCCAAGTCAAAGTACAATTCCATGCAAGTTACCCTGAAAGGTATTATTTGACCCCACTGATTAACGATCATCTGGTAAAATGGTGCTTTCATTAAGGTGTATTTACAAGCATGACAATAACAGCAATAAAAAAAAGCTAGAGTATAGATATTGTTAAATTTTCTTATGACGAATCAGAAAATTCAGGTAAATTTAGTGAAAATATAAGGTATCAGTAACAAAATGTTAATTGTACCTGAAAAATATTACTTTTCCCCACTGATTAATGTTGATCCACTATAACGGTTCTTTTTATTAATGATTTAGCAATTTTAGTGGTCTTATAAGCAACAATAACTGCTATAAAAAGAGCTAAATAATTGTTAAATTGTCTTTTAATAAATTAGAAAATTTGAATAAATTTATTGAAAAGATATTAAAGTACTATTTTTAAATATTTTACTAAAGAAAAATAGTAAATTGCAAGACTATTGAATCCGAAATATAAATAAACTGCCGTCAAATAACTATGAATAGCTGCGCGATTTCATTGTTGGAATAGAAATAACATTTATTTTTGTGAAGACTGCAAAAACCGCACGTTGCGATAGACGGGTTTTAAATAAATATTTCTTTTCTGAATATTCTGTCATTTTCAATGAAAACATTAAATTTATTTTCTTTTTTCAAATAAATCGACTCATAAAAGAAAGTTTTTATCTTTTCTCAATTCGATTACAGGAATTGAATAAATACGAACTTTTTTCAAAAGCATTTTATCGTTATTGATAGAAAACTTATTTGAGGTTTTCATAAGAAGTTCTTAAAAACACAAATATGCAGATGTAGGAAGGTTTACTTTTTTCAAAATATTAAAGTGTAGAAAGAATATAAATAAATACCGTTATTGAATCTATCCGAACATTTTTTGTAACGCAAAAGGACTTTACAATGCATAAAAGACCGTTTTTATTCTGATAAAATATATGACTATTGAAAATGTTTTTGTTAAAGAAAACTCATTGCTAAATATTTTAAACTTAAATCGAGATAAATTCTAAAGCTATTTGTAAATAATTTGGGGGAAAACAGCATTCGCTCTTGTGGTATGAAAATTTAACAGTTCATGAATTGCCATTCACGAAAGTTATATTTCGTGTTTAAAATACATCAGTTATTCTAAAGAATTAAGTTTCAAAATATTCAAAACCTGAACAAACTTCCAGACTATAATAAGTAGCAATAATGCTTTGACGTCACTGTAGCTTTACATAAACAATTATGCCTTTTCTCTAGTGATTATAAATAAGAGGAAAAAGTGATCGATGCAGGTTAAAATGGGAATTTTAACTTTTACTAAAAAATTTAAACTTTACTTTTTTAATTTAACTTCTACTTTAAAGAAGGAATTCTGTGTTAATTTCTTATCGAATACGAAATATAACTTTACCTTTCATATAATAACAAATAAGTTATTAATAAAGATATAAATGTTTTATTTATAAATTGTTATTTTAAGTAATATTATTTCTACACTATCAATAATGTTTTACTAAAACATTACAACATTTATTTTAAACTTGTACTAAATTCCAGACGCCAGTATAAATAATACTTTGACGTCACTGTAGCTTTACGTAAAGATCTATGACTTTTTTTCTAGTAATAAAATTGGAAGAGGAAAAAGTGAACGACGTAATTTAAAATTGGAATTTTTAACTTTTATTTAAAAGAACATAATTCTGAGTTTATTTCTTAACAAATTGATGCTTAGATTTTTCAATACGAAATATAATTTTATACCTTTCGTGTAGTATCAAATAAGTTATTAATAATGATATAAATGTTCTATTTAAAATTTTTGTTATTGTATTGATAATGTAGAAGAAATATCAGTTAGTCTTAGTCAAAACATTTCCTCCAGACACGAACAGAAGAATATCCATTCCAATGGAAACTTTATAGTTGAGCGGCAACAAAGTTTCTTGTATGTATAGAGTGCCTTTTACCTCTTAAACCGTAGGTGAAGAACTGCGAAGGCGGGAAATACGCGTTTCATGTCCAGAAGGAATTCCGGCTTAAGTAACGCGTGCACATGGAGGCAGTTCACTTTTCTGTCTGGTACATTCAAAAGAAGGAAAATAACCTTCTTACTTTTAATTTTAAGGGATGCATCGTTGTTTTTACTCTTGTAAAATTGCCAGAGGCCTTTTTCAACTTGATGGAAGAGAATGATGGAATTTATTTTCTTGATGGAAGAAAATAAGAATTAATATATAGGTAACCGGTGTTTATATATATACACTGAAGTGACAAAAGTCATGGGATAGCAATATGCAAATTTTCAGATGGCAGTAGCATCGCGTAGAACAGGTATAAATGCGCAGTGCTTTCGCAGAGCTTTCATTTCTGTTCAAGTTATTCATGTGAAGAGGTTGTGACGTGATGATGACCGCACGACGGGAATTAACAGACTTTGAACGCGGAATGTTAGTTGGAGCTAGACGCATGGGTTATGCCATTTCGGAAATCGTTAGGGAATTCAACATTCTCAGATCCACTGTCTCAAGAGTGTGGCGAGAGTATGAAATTTCAGGCATAACATCCCACCATGGACAGCGCAGTGGTCGACCGCCTGCATTTAACGACCGAGACCGGCGACGTCTGCAAAGAGTCGTAAATTCTAACAGACAAGCAACACTGCGTCAAATAACCGCAGAAATCAATGTGGGACGTACAAGGGACTTGTCTGTTAGAACTGTGCGGAGAAATTTGGCTTTCTTGGGCTATTCCAGCAGAAGACCGACTCGAGTGCCTTTACTGACATAACGACATCGCTTGCGCTCGTGGGCACGTGAGCATATCGGTTGGTCCCTAGATGAATGGAAAACCGTGGCCTGGTCCGATGAGTCACGATTTCAGTTAGTAAGAGCTGATGGTAGGGTTCGAGTGTGGCGCAGACCCCACGAAGCCATGGACCCAACTGTCAGCAAGGCACTGTTCAAGCTGGTAGTGGCTCCGTAATGGTGTGGGCTGTTTTTTCATGGCATGGACTTGGTTCTCTGGTGCGACTGGACCGAACATTGACTGGAAATGCTTATGTTCAGCTACTTGGAGATCACTTGCAGCCATTCATGGACTTCATGTACCCAAACAACGATGGGATTTTTATGGATGACAATGCGCCATGTCACCGGGCCACAACTGTTCGCGATTGGTTTGAAGAACATTCTGGACAATTCCAACGAATGATCTGGCTACCTAGATCGCCCGGCATGAATGCTATCGAGCATTTATGGGACATCATTGAGAGGTCTGTTCGTGCCCAAAATCCTGCACCATCAACGCTTTCACAATTATGAACGTCTATCGAGACAGCATGGCTCAATATTCCTGCAGAAGACTTCAAACGACTTGTTGAGTCCATGCCACGTCGAGTTGCTGCAGTTCGCCGGGCGAAATTAGGGCCGACACGACATTAAGAGGTATCCCATGACTTTTGTCACTTCAGTGTATATATATATACCGGCTACCTATATATTAATTCTTATTTTCCGAACATACAGTGACATATTCAACAATTGCATTAAGTCTCACTGCTCATTTTTACTATTTTTTTACCATAAAAAGAGTTAATTTCTCTTTCAGAATCGCTGATAAAACGTTTCCTTTCGTGTAGTCCAATAGTTCACCAAGATTTCCGTGTATTGTGGTATTCCAAAGAAAACTGTGGTCAAATATAAAAATAAGTTAACTTTGTCATTTTTTCCATTTAAAGACAGTTTTCATTACAGACAATTACCATACTGTTTCCTTTTTTTCTTCACTTAATATGTCGCCAAATAGCAATAATGAGCCAAAGAAGGTTTTGTAGAAACTAAAAGTGGCGACTTCCATGGTTATCTACTAGTCGCTCATGCATCTACATGATTTTGAATAAATAGTTAGTCTATAGGATTTTTAATCAATATATTTATTTAAGTTGATTTAAACTTGTTTATTCTAAAGATTTAGGATTCAAAATATTCTAAACTCGCATCAAATTTCAGACGATAATATAAATTATAGAGAGTTTTTGCATACCGTACTTTAAAAATACGGTAGTTTTTTCTACTTAGTGCGCATGCTCATAGGTAATTGCGCATGCGTATTTGTGATAATGTTTCCTATGAGCATGCACGCTAGGGTGAAAAACCTACCGTATTTATAAAGTACATATGCAAAAACTCTCTAATGCTTTGACATCCCTGTAACTTTACAAAAAGGCTACGCAAGGTTTTTGCTAATGATAAAAATTGAAAATGAAAAAAAAAATTGACACAGATTGAAATTGGAATTTTTAATTTTTATTCAAAAGAACGGAATTTTGAGTCCATTTCTTAACAAACTGACGCTCAGATTTTACAATATAAAATGCAACTATTTACCTTTCATTACCAAATAACTTATGATATAAATGTTCTACAGTTCTAGTTTGTTTGTTATTTTATTGATTGTTTAAAGAAATATTAGTTAGTTTTTAGTAAAAACAATTCCTAAAGGCACGAATAGAAAAAATATCCATTCAAATGGAAACTTTATAGTTGAGTGACAACAAAGTTTCTTGTATGTATAAAGTGCTGTTTTGATTCATTTTTCCATCTCGAACCGTGGGTGAAGAACTGCGAAGCAATATGCGTTTTATGTCCAGACGGAACTCCGGTTTAAGTAGCGCGTGCAGATGGAGGCAGTTCACCTTTCTCTCTGATACATTCAAAAGAAGGTAAACAGCAACAAAATAAGATTCTTACTTTTATTTTAAGGGGGAAAATGCGTCGTTGTTTTTACTCCTGGACATTTGCCATTTTTTCAACTAGAGACATATTAGAAAAAAAGACTAATAATCCAGATTAATTCCTGGGTTATATAAAGCTTTCACGCATACTACATTATATATAAACAGCGGTTACATATATAGTAATATACTATTTCGTAATTTTCGGACTAAAAAAATATAATGATAAATTCAGGAGAAATAAATTAAACAATTGTATTAAACGCAATATGCTGAATTTCTTATGCAATTTCATTTCGAATGCAATTGCAGCATTTTTTTGTATTTTACTATTTTTCATTCCGTTGACAAAAAACATTTTTATTTGAGTCCAATGATTCTCAAACAAGTCCAATGATTCTCAAACAAGAATTTCGTGTATTGTGGTATTCCAAAGAAATCTGCACCCAAATATAAAAATAAGTTACTTTCTCCTTTCTCTTGTTATTTTTCGTATTCAAAAATAGCTTTTATTACAAACAATCTTTCTGATTGCTTTTTAAATCACGTTAAATGTCACCAACCAGCAATAATGCGCCAAAGAGCATTTCCTTGAAACTAGAAGCAGCAACTACCCTGGTTGCCTACTGGTCGCGCATGCGTCTACATCATATTCTATAAATATATTTATTCAAAATTTATTTATTATTATTTATTCTAAACTCGCATAAAATTCCAAACGCCTATATAAATAATGCTTTGACGACATTGTTACTTTATGTGTAGATTTAAAGTCTAATGATAAAAACTTAAGAAGGAAAAAATAATAGACACAGATTAAAATTGAATTTTGAAATTTTTCCTTCCAAGAAATATAATTATGTGATAGTTTTTCATCGAATACTTAATAAAGTGTCCGGAAGTTTACGCAAGATTTGAATTCTTAAACATTCTAAATAGTCTGGAGTATTTGATAATGAAATAGCTAATTTGCCTTTAAAATGTAATGCTTCTTTAAACTTGGAGTTTGGAAGAAGGAAGGGAAGAGTATACCAAATAGTTTACCGCAACAAATCCTCTTATAAACAAGGATTATTTCTTGCGTGAATTTTGGGATACCCTTTAGTATGCTTGGCGACTCAAAACATGCCATAATTTAGGAAAAAAAAATAACTTACACTTCAAAGATATATGCATACATAAAGTATTTTTACTCTTAAATAGTGAAGAAGCATTTTCAAGCAATTAAAAAATAATGATAAAAATTCACAATGAAATCACTTAATAAAAATTCTGCTGGTAGGACATGTATTAAGAAAGTTTAATATCACTCTAATTCATCCAATATTTCTGAGATTTAACGCATTTAATAAGCGGGGCAGTTTGTTTTGATGCAATCTTTGCAACGAAATATTAATTTCTAAGCGATAAACACTATTATTCAAAGTATTCGTGAAAAAATATCGTAAAACAAGTTTGCTTTTAGCAGTTATAGGCCAACGAAATTGAATTTTTTACGGCTAAATGGATAGTTGACTTTGATGTCGAGCGCACTTTTAATCATAATAAAAATGCTACGTTTTTAAAAATTTCAATTTTCAGTAACTCAAAAGTTTGTAAATTATAACATATATTTCGCATGCTTTCAGAAAAGGTTTTTTTTTTTATTAGCGTCGTATTTACGAGCGGAACTCATGCTTGAGTGAGATAGAACACTTGATGTACAAACATTTTATTTTATTTTCGCACTTGATGTGCTACGGTTTTTTGTAGCGTGAAAAGTTGTTAAAATATATATTGTGTTTTTAAAAAAAAAAAAAAAACAATGATTCTGCTCAATTAAATTATTTAACTGCAGCTTTTTAAATCTTCAGCAACTCATTATAAGCGTGAAAATTGTTTTTTGTTTCGAATAACTTTTTTTTTGCAGCATCAGATTAAAGGACAAAAATTAACTTTATTAGAAACATTATTGATCCTGTGAAGTGATTAGAAATGTTTTGGTTTTTAAACGCCTTCATTTTTAAATACTGATAAAGAAACCTTTTTTGGAATTTTTTAATGCAAATTTTCATATTTTTTATGCAGTTTTGAAAAACAATTTTAAAAAATGAATCACTAAATAATTCTTAACTGTTTTTCTTGTTTTTAAATAAATGTGAAAGAAAAAAAATGCAAACACTTCTTATTTTCTCATTGATAAAAGAGTTTTACATCTAACATGTGCTCCTTTTTTGATTTTCCAAAGGACTACAAAAATATTAACGTGCTTTTTAATCGAAAAAAATTAAAAATCACTAGTTACGAAATATAAAATAAGAACGGAATATAAAATAAGAGAGAATAATTTTTTACTGAAATTAAAATGGTATGAAAAATACAAATACAAATTATATTCATTCAAGTGATATTTTATAAACAGTAAAATGTTAGATAATTAACCTATAAGACATTTATAATATAGATGAAATACACTACCTGGAAGAAAGTGATGGGACACCCCTCGAAAAGTAGAAAAGTCGACAATACAGCTGACACATGCGCAATAATAGGTATCCCGTGTCAGCCATATCCTATACATACTCTGTGGAGTCGACTAGAGTTGTTTTTTGTCACGATGCCGCCACGGGAAGAGTTGTCTGAGTTCGAGAAATGTGTGTCGGTTGGATTGCATCTTGCCAAGGTGTCAATTAGTCTCGTCTCCGTAACTGCTCAAAATCAACTGTAGCACGCGTTGTGTGTCGCTACAAGATTGAGGGACACTCTAAGAACAAACCCCGAAGTGGACGACCTACAGTTCTCACCAGCAGGGACCGGCGGGTACTCGGTAGGGAGATTCGAAGTAACCGTCAAACATCCATGGATAACATCGCCAATGAATTTAGACAAGCCACAGGTGTGGCCGTTTCGACCAAGACTCTCCGTATCGAGGCTTATAAGTTAGGTTACACTGGACGTTCGGCGCCCATAAGCCGTTGATTACGAAAACCAACAAGAAAGAGCGCCTTCGATGGACCAAAGGGGGCTCTACCTCCTATTAATTTTAATAAATATGGGTTTATGTCGTTATGGTGTCGTGGCCCGTCACTTTCTTCCACATAGTGTATATTATATTCAAAGTTATTAAAAGAAATATTAATCCGTGGCTGTTTTCGAAAATTTTGCGAATGATTAGAATAACTTATACTGATTTGCTTTTAAACCTTACAGGTTGGGCACTCAGATTGTAACTGGGTTGGGATACTTTGAGGTGGAGAACTCACAGCTTAATTTACACACGCATAAACACCACACACATACAGTCAGTGGAGTGCAATATTAAACAAATTTAAAGACATATAAATTCGTGGAAGGATTCTACTGCTAAGCTAAAAAGGTGAGGTATGCGCAGGATGCACAAAAGGTACTTCTCAGGGTGTGAGTCTGTAGGCCAACTAATACGCAGGGTTGCAGGGTTTTTATTATATATCCAGATGAGTTAGAATTATAATTAATTATGTGACAAATCTACCTCGGAACTTTACGAATATTTTGAAGTGTGCCCTAAAAAAATTATTTGTACGCATGATTTGTATTCATAAATATTCTTCTGTAGTTTAAAATATTTGGTAATGAAAGAGTTGATTTCACTTTAAAAAGCATCTATATGCTGCTGCGTTTGGAAGGGGTGGGGGATGAGTAAACCAAATTGTTTTCTGAAATTTGTCCTCTAGTACTGTTTCTTCGGCAATTGATACCATGTTCGGAATCCACTTTAAACTGTAGGTCTTGGTCTAATTAGCCCAAAGTGTGCACAAAATGACATGCGAAAACCCAAACCAAGTCTTGTACTCTTTATGAACAAGAATCATTTCTTGAGTGAATTTTGGGATACCCTTCAGTATGCTTGGCTACTCTGAGCGTGTCAGAGTTTCGAAGGAAGTAACTTACACTTCAAAGATCTATGCATGCATAAAACGTTTTCATATTTTAATAGCGGAGATGCATTTTCACGCAAAGATAAAGATTTAAATTCACAAAGAAATCACTGAATAAAAATTCTGCTGGAATGACATGCATTAAGAAAGTTTAATATGACTCAAACTAATCGGATGTTTCTAAGATTCAACGCATTTAATAAGGGGGGGGGCAGTTTATTTCGATATAATCTTTGCAACGGAAAGTTAATTTCTAAACGATAAACACTACTATTCAAAGTATTGATGAAAAAATATCGTAAAACAAGATTGCTTTTAGGGGCCTGAATGGCCGAGTGACTAGCGCTCTGGCGCTCGGTACGACAGGTTTCGGGTTCAAGTCCCGGCGGTGCCATGGATGTTTGTAGCGGTTCGGAATCCACTTTAAACCGTAGGTCCCGGTCCTAATATGATTATAGAGCGTTGTGGGGGCATTGTCACTCCGCGTCCGTAGTTTATCTTCAAGTTACACGCGCTCCCTGGGTAATGCAAAGTGAGTATGTCTCTGCAGCACTTGCCTTAAGGCATCCAAAGACCAAGCTGTCTGCGTTTGCCAGCTGCATTAGAAAGAAAAAAAAGATTGCTTTTAGCAGTTATAGGACGACGAAATTGAATTTTTTATGGCTAAATGGATTATTGGCTCTGATGTTGAGTGTATTTTTAATCAAAATAAAAATGGTAATTTTTTTAAAATTTCAGCTTTCACCAACTCAAAAGTTAGGAAATTATATTATATATTTGGCATGCCTTTTGAAAAGTTTTTTATTAGTGTCCTTTTTACGAGCGAAACTCATGCTTGAGTGAGATAAAACAAGTGATGTACAAGCATATTTTTTTTCTATTAGCACTTGATGTGCTAATTTTTGTTAGTGCAAAAAAATTGAATAAATACGAGTATATATTGTGTTTTTAAAAAGATTTAAAACTACTATTCTGCTCAATGAAATTATTTATCTGGAACTTTTTAAATCTTCAACAAACTCATTATAAGCGTGAAAATTGCTTTTTTTTTTAATGTTTTTTTTTTGCTGCAGCAACTTTATCAGAAATACTGTATATGTTGTGAAGTGATAAGATATGTTTTGTTTTTTGAGCACTTGGGTTTTAAAATACTGATAAAGAAACATTTTTCATTTTTTCATGAAAATTTTGATTTTTTTAGTGCAATTTTGAAATATAATTATAAAAAAATGAATCAATAAACAATTCTTGACTGTTTTTTCTTCTTTTTGAAGAATTATGAAAAAAAAATTCAAACATTTATTTTCTCATTCATCAAAGGTTTATTAAAGATGTATCTTAATTTTCTTTTACATCTAACATGTGCTCTTTTTTCGCTATTCCAAAGGGCTACAAAAAATTAACGTGTTTCTTAATGGAAAAAAAAAATCAAAATTTCCAGTTACGGAACATAAAAAAATAACAATTATAATTATTATTATTATTATTATTATTTTTTATTTTTTTTTTTTTTGCAAAAAAAAAAAAAAAAAAGTCAGCGAGAGACAGAAAATGTGATATCTGCCTCTAGAAAAATGTTTTTTACTGAAATTAAAAAGGTATGAAAAATGCCAATGCAAATTATATTCATTCAAATGATTGTCCATAAACAGCGAAATGTGAGATAATTAACTTATAAGGCATCTCTAATATAGATGAAATAATAGGAAGTTATTATTACATATATAGGAAATTATTATAAAAAATATTATAGAGTTTTTGTTTTAAAAATTTTTGCGAATAATTAAAATAACATATTTAATTCAGTTTGTAGTGTGCTGATTGTAACTGGATGTGGTTAGGTGGAGATTACGTGTGGCACAGGATAGAATAATGTAATCTGCTGGGCCGATATACAGGTTTAAACATAAAATTTAGAATTTAATATAAAAACAAAACGCTTAACAGACATCTTGAAAAATAAAAAATAAAACTATAGAATTCCAAACGATTTTCTTTCCTAGAAAAATATCGTTTTCACTTTAAAATAACATTATATTAGCTTTCACCAGACGAGCTTTTAGAACAAATTTATGTTATTTAAATATAATACAATACGTACCGCTAAACTCGTCAAATAAATTTAAATAACTGTTACGTATAAAAAAGCTAGTCAAAGAAATTTTAAAAAAAGTTTGATTTCAGTAAAAAAAGTTCGAAATTGAAAGGGGTCAAGAATACGAAAACTTCTCATCTCAAAATAATATCCAGTTTGGTATACAATGACCCATTTGCAAGATTTATTATTGATGCTAATAAATTTTTCCTACTACAGTAAAATTTAAAAGTAAATAAATTTTGTTTTATATTAATATTTTATGTTTACTGGTATAAAAAAAGAAATGGACTCGTTTAATTATTTTTATTGGTTTACAAAAATAGGTTTAATTAGGTTTCTACAATAAATAAAACTTAATGAATGTTTTCTCTTATAATTATTTAAAAAAAATAAAGAAAACAAAAACATTTAAAAAAATCCATGAATTAATTTCTAATTTTTCTTTCTGTTTTTCTTACAATCCATTCGAAAAACTTTTCCCAACACAAAATCTCTATTCTCTCCTGCAATTAACCATCACAAGAGAATATGCTGACTGCAACTTGACAAAAAAAAACCCGGTCACCCCCTAAGCACTGAAAAGGGAGGAACAAAAAAGCGTTCTATATTCTCCGAACGAAATTCACTTTCTTGAGTTAAGCAGAATCAATACTAATTCAATAGATGGTGGATTTCTCAGGAATTGAAGATTGTGTTCTTTTCTTTGTGTAACCGAAATCCTGGAACCAAGCAGACAAAAAACAAATGAAGCAACATCTCGAAAACGACAAGCTTATTTAAAAGGTTTCCTGTTGTTTTTTTTTAAACAGAGGAATTTTTGTCTCTGGAGAATGTAAACTAATGCCCTGAACCAAAGATCTCTTAGTTGACTTATTTATTGAGGTAACGAAGTTTTATTCTTTTAGCGTTTAGCTCGAGATGCGATTTAATTTATTTCATGGGTTTAGGATTAAAAGTTCGATGTTCGGTGGAGTGTTTGTTTTTTATATTATCGTCGTCATAAAAATTCGATTTTTTTCTTCTTTTGGCAATGGATTTAGGACTGAAATAATTTTTGATTCAGTTAAAAAGTTTTTTTTTTTTCCATTTTAAGAGTACTGAATTAGAGAAATATGGTATTTGAGTTACAAGAAAGTTCAAGATAAAACGTTTTTAAGGATTAGTATAAATTTACAATTAACATTTATCTGGTACAATTAGTATATATTAATATGTATCTGGTACTATTTTTTCGGGTATTGAAATTAGAGGGGGAAGACATAATATCGTATCAATTTTGTAGCATTTTTCTCACGGGATGTGTTGCATCATTTCGTTCCCAGGTGAGAAGAATGTGTATTCTTCAAGAATTGCATAATAACCCAATATATATATATATTATTTTTTCGGGTATTTAAATTAGAGGGAAAATATAATATTATATCAATATTGTAGCATTTTTCCCACGGGAATAGAGATAATATTTCGGTTCACAGGTGAAAGGAATGTATATTCTTTAACAAGTACATAACAATCCATCACTCAAATTTGACGGCAGGTAAGCAGTGTTGTGGGTAGTTATGTTTCATGCAATTAGCGTTTTGTACTAATGAGAACAACCTGTATCTCATATCTGATAGCAGATAATCAGTGTCATAGATAATGAGACCTCATGAATTTAGCGATCGTCTGTTCGACTTTGTCTGACACGAAGTACGGTGGCATGGATGTTTGTTGGTGGTTCGGAATCCACGTTAAACTGTTGGTTCCGGTCTATTTAGCGTAACGTGTGCACGAGATGATCGTAGGATTCCATGTACAATTCGAAGTCAAAGTGCAATTCCATGTAAGTTACCCTGAAAGGTATTACTTGCCCCCACTGATTGACAATAATCCCTTAAAATGGTGCTTTCATTAAGCTCAACAATTTTAGTGTATTCACAAGCATGACAATAACAGCAATAAGAAAAAGCTAGAGTATTGATATTACTTGTTAAATTTTCTTATGACGAATCCGAAAATTCTGGTAAATTTAGTGAAAATATAAGGTGTCAGTATCAAAATGTAAATTGTACCTGAAAGGTATTACTTTTCCCCAATGATTAATGTTGATCCATTAAAATGGTTCTTTTTCAATTCCTACTATTAGTTCACATTCTGTCTGCATATATCGTGTTCAAATTTTCAATCGTTAATAAAATAACGATTGAAAATGTGTT
Source organism: Caerostris darwini (assembly GCA_021605075.1). Lineage (NCBI taxonomy): Eukaryota > Metazoa > Arthropoda > Arachnida > Araneae > Araneidae > Caerostris > Caerostris darwini. Next base: position 10,680 of record BPLQ01011641.1, on the reverse strand, counting down.
ATAACTTTATTCATCTAACTCGTTAATAACTTAAATAAACACAAAATCGTTAATTATTATATTCATTCCTTCCTCAATTTCAATTACACTTTTTTGAACATGTAGTAGATGACATTTCATGTTAAAAGTTTTTTCAAATATTAGTTCATTCATTAAATTTAATCAATTAATTTTAGTTTTTTTTTTTAAATTTAAGTTGCATGTATCTAATAATAGATGGCGCCAGATGCAAGACGAAAATTTCAAATTTATTTGTAAAGGACTTTTCTGAAATATAGTGAAAAAAAGTAGGAATTAACTTTATTTTTTTTTTATATGTTACTTGTTATTAAGAAGGGCTTAATAATTTTAGTGGCCTTGCAAGCATGACAATAACTGCTATAAAAAAGCTAGATAATTGTTAAATTGTCTTTTAGTGAATCAGAAAATACGTGTAAATTTATTGGAAAGATATTAAAGTACTACTTTAAAAATTTTTAGTAAAGTGAGGTAATAAATTGCTAGATTATTGAATTCGAAATATAAATAAACTATGGCTATGAAAAGCTGCACGATTTCATGGTTGAAATAGAAATAACAGTTATTTTTGTGAAGACTGCGAAGACCGCACGTTGCGATAGACGGTTTTTAAATAAATATTTCTTTTCTGAATATTCTGTTATTTTCAATGAAAACATTAAATTTATTTTCCTTTCTTCCAAATAAATCGACTCATAAAAGAAAGTTTTTCTTTTCACAATTCGATTACAGGAATTGAATAAATACGAACTTTTTCAAAAGCATTTCATCTTTATGAATGAATCATCTTTATGAATTATGAATAATAATAATATATAATAGAATCACTGAAAAAATATTTGAGGTTTTCATAAGAAGTTCTTAAAAACACAAATACGCAGATGTAGGAAGGTTTACTTTTTTTAAAATATTAAAGTGTAGAAAGAATATAAATAAATACCGTTATTGAATTCAAACATTTTTTTTTTTTTTGTAACTCAAAAGGTTTTCCCAATACACAAAAGTCTGGTTTTTTTTTTGGTAAAATAGATGACTATAGAAAATGTTTTTGTTAAAGAAGACTCATTGATAAATATTTTAAACTTAAATCGAAATAAATTTTAAATTATTTGTAAACAATTCGCGAAAAAGCAAAAAGCTAAGAAAACACACAGTTCATGAATTGACATTCACGAAAGTTTTTTTTTCTTTCTAATGCAGCTGGCAAACACAGACAGCTTGGTCTTAGATGCCTTAAGGCAAATGCTGCACAGACGTATTCACTTTGTATTACCCAGGGGGCTCGTGTAACTTGAAGATAAGCCACGGACGCGGAGTAACAATGCCCCCGCAACGCTCTACGATCCTATTAGGACCGGAACCTACGGTTTAAAGTGGATTCCAAACCATTACACACATCCATTGCACCGCCGGGACTCGAACCCGAAACCTGTGGTATCGAGCGCCAGAGCGATAGCCACTCGACCATTCAGGCTCCCCATTCACGAAAGTTAAATTTCATATTCAAAATACATCAATTATTCTAAAGAATCAAAATTTAAAATGTTCTAAACTCACACAAAATTCCAGACGATGAGATAAATAATGCTTTGACGTCACTGTAGCTATACATAAGGAATTATGCCTTTTTTTCTAGTGATAAAAATGATAAAAGCAATATAAATAATGCTTTGACGTCATTTTATCTTTAGGTAAACAATCAAGACTTTTTTTTAAAGTGGTAGTATTTTTTTTCCAATGCAGCTGGCGATACAGATAGTAGCTGGCAATACAGATAGATCTTTATGTCATAAGCAAAGGTCTGCATCTGCTTTTACTCATTTAACACTACCCAGGGGGCACGTGGAGCTTGAAGATATGTTACGGAGGCAAATATTACTAACCCCACATCGCTCTACGATCCAAATATTTCAGTTTTGGACCATATTCGTAATAATTTCAGTTTAATTTCATATTCGAAATATTTTAGTTATTCTAAAGAATCAAGATTCAAAATATTGTAAGCTCGTACAAAATTCCAGACGCCAATAAAAATAAAACTTTGACGTAACTGTAGCTTTATTTAAATAATTAAGTTTTTTTTTCGACTAATATAAATTGAAGAAGAAGAAATGACTGACGCCGATCAAAATTTAATTTTTAACTTTGATTCGCAGTTTATAATTGAATTTTTAATTTTGATTGATGCAGTTTAAAATAGAATTCTTAATTTTGATTGATGCAGTTTAAAATAGAATTTTTAATTTTGATTGAAGCAGTTTAAAATAGAATTCTTAATTTTGATTGATGCAGTTTAAAATTGAATTTTTAATTTCGATTGACGCAATTTAAAATTGAATTTTCAACTTTTATTTAAAAGAACAGAATTGTCAGTTAATTTCTTAACAAATTGATGCTCAAATTTTTGAATACGCAATTTACCTTTTATACAGTATCAAACATGTTATTAATAATGATATAAATGTTAAAAAGTTTTTATATTGATAGTTTAGAAGAAATCTGAGTTTTAGTAAAAATTTTTTCCTCCAGACACAAAAAGTGGAATATCCATTGAAATGGAAACTTTATAGTTGAGCGGCAACAAAGTTTCTCGTCTGTATAAAGTGCTGTTTTCATTCTCTTTTTCCTCTCGAACCGTGGGTGAAGAGCTGCGAAGCACTATGCGTTTCATGTCCAGAAGGAACTCCGGTTTAAGCAACGCGGGCAGACGGTTACAGTTCACCTTTCAGTCTGATACATTCAAACGGAATAACATTCTTACTTTTTATTTTAAAGGGGAAATACATCGTTGGTTTTACTCTTGGAAAATTGCCAAAGGCTTTTTCAACTTGAGGGATGTATTAGAAAATAAAAACTCACAATCCAGATTAATTCCTGGGTTATACACCACTTTCTTGCCTACTACATTATACACTCAACAGCCAAAACATTATGAACACCTGTCAATAACGAGTTGGGCCACCTTTGGCGCGCAACACAGCTCCAACCCGCCTTGGCATGGATTAATACCACCACTTAAATACCACTTCCACCTGATCACGTGCCTTCAACGTCATCCAGGCGAGTTCATTGCAAAATGTAGGGGTGGTCATAATGTTTCGGCTCATGAGGGTATATAAACACCGGTTACATACATACTAATTCTTACTTTCTGAACATACAATTATTAATTCAGCAATTACATTAAGTCTCACTGATTCTTTTTACATTTTTTTTTAGCATAAAAAGAGCTTATTTCTCTTTTATAATCACTGATAAACGCTTTCATTCGTGTAGTCCAATCGTTTGCAAAGACTATCGTATGTTGTGGTATTCCAAAGAAATCTATGCCTAAATATAAAAATAAGTTAAGTCTTTTTCATGTCATTTTTCCAATCAGGGATAGCTTTCATTACAAATACTGTTCGCTTTTTTTCTTCATTTAAAATGTCGCCAAACAGCGTTAATAAGCCAAAGAAGGTTTCCAAGAAACTAGAAGCGCCAACGTCCATGGTTGCCTACTGGTCGCGCATGTGTCTATATGATTTTCAATAAATATATTTATTCAAAATTTATTTTATTATTTATTCTAAACTAGCACAAAATTCCAAACGCCTATATATAAAATGCTTTGACGTCACTGTTACTTTAAAATCTACACATAAAGTCTTTATTTCTAGTGATAAAAATTTAAGAAGGAAAAAATAATCGACGCAGTTTAAAATTGAATTATTAAATTTCTTCCAAGAAATATAATTATGTTATGTTTTTCCTCGATTATTTAATAAAATGTCCAGGAGTTTACGCAAGGTTTGAATTCTTAAACATCCTAAATAGTCTGGAATATTTGATAATGGAAAAGCTAATTTTCCTTTAAAATGTAATTCATCTTTAAACTTGATGTTTGGAAGGGAGATTATTTATTCTAATCATTTAAGATTAAAATTACGTAGTCTAAACTGGCAACAAAATTTCAAACGCCTATATAAATAATGTTTTGACGGCACTGATACATTATGTGTAGATTTAAAGTCTTTATTTTTAATAATAAAAATTTAAGAAGGAAAAAAATATTGGACGCAGATTAAAATTGAGTTTGTAATTTTACGTATTAACGCTACCTTGGCTACAGTTGCGCCAATAAAGAGCAATCTTGTTCACACGCGCAAGCAGTTATCTTTTGAACGCCAACCGCAGCTACAGATTTGGCGGTTTTGAATGGAATTCGGCTTCTCTCAAACCAGTTATCTTTTCTAAGTCCCACATGATAAGCACACTGACTGAAATTGCATTTCCAAAACTTACGTTTACCAAAATAAAGTTTCATGTCATGGGAATTGGGACATTTTCGTTTTTTTGGTGAAATATTTCGCTTCTGAAAAAATAAAATTGCATCTTGTTCTGTTTCTCTCAAATCCCAAATACGCATCTTCGCAGCACTAAAAAATGGCGTCAAAAATCAGCAAATCTGTAGCTGTTAGATTGGCGCCACTTAAAAACCGCCAAATCTGTAGCTGTTAGATTGGCGACACTTAAAAACCGCCAAATCTGTAGCCAAGGTAGCGTTAATACGTAAGTACCGAAGAAATATGAGTTAGTTTTAATAAAAACATTTCCTGCAGACTCAAAAATAAAATTATCTATTCAAATGGAAACTTTATAGTTCAGTGACAACAAAGTTTCTTGTATGTATGGAGTGTTGTTTTCATCCTCTTGGACCGTGGGTGAAGAACTGCAGAGCAATATGCGTTTCATGTCCAGGAGAAACTCCGCCTCAAGTAGCGCGTGCAGATGGAGGCAGTTCACCTCTCTGTCTGATACATTCAAACAGAATAACATTTTTTTTTTTATTTCAAGGGGGAAAATGCATCGTTGTTTTTACTCTTGGACAATTGCCAGGGGCTTTTTTTAACTTGAGGGATATATTAGGGGGGAAAAATGGCTCACAATCCAGATTAATTCCTCTGTTGTATACCGCTTTCTTGTCTATTATATTATATGTAAACACCGGTTACATATATACTAATATACAAATTCTTAATTTCCGGACTTGCAATGATAAATTCAGCAATTGCATCAAGTTAAATTACTGAATTTCACATGCAATTGCAGTGTTTTCTTACGTTTTACTATAAAAATACTTTTCTCTTTCACAATCGCTAAGTCCCACTGGTTTCCGGGACTGTGGCATTTCAAAGAAATTCCCAAATATAAAAATAAGTATAGTTAATTTTGTTCTTGTCATTTTTCCCATTCTAAGACAGCTTCCATTACAAACAATTAACCGCTGTGTTTGTTTTTTTTCTTTCCGTAAAATGTCGCCAAACAGCAATAATGAGCCAAAGAAGGTTTCGGAGAAACTTTTTTTTTTTATTGAAAAGCACTTGGTTTTACATCATTGGCTCCTAATAGAAACTAGAAGTGGCAACTTTCATGGTTACCTACTGGTTTACATGATCTACATGATTTTATTCGATATGATTTTAAATAAAAACATCATAAGCGTCGATATGATTTTAAATAAAAACATCATAAGCGTCGATATGATTTTAAATAAAAAAAAATAAGCGTCGATATGATTTTAAATAAAAACATCATAAGCGTCGATATGATTTTAAATAAAAACATCATAAGCGTCGATATGATTTTAAATAAAAACATCATAAGCGTCGACATGATTTTAAATAAAAACATCATAAGCGTCGACGTGCTTTTAAATAAAAACATCATAAGCGTCGACGTGATTTTAAATAAAAACATCATAAGCGTCGACGTGATTTTAAATAAAAACATCATAAGCGTCGACGTGATTTTAAATAAAAACATCATAAGCGTCGACGTGATTTTAAATAAAAACATCATAAGCTTCGACATGGTTTTAAATAAAAACATCATAAGCGTCGATATGACTTTAAATAAAAACATAAGCTTCGACATGATTTTAAATAAAAACATCATAAGCGTCGACATGATTTTAAATAAAAACATTTTTATTGCAGCCTCTGAGACTCCAACTTCTGTCAGTAGTAGTCTGTAGTGTTAACCATTTGGATATAAAATTTCCAAGAGGTAGTAGCTGACGCTTATTTCTCAGAAATTCTTATATTGTGCACTTACATTTGTTTGTAGGTTTTTAAATGAGTTCCGATTTCAAAAAGTTTGAGGACTACTAGAGTAGTCTCTATGATTCTTCTTTTTCCGTGTTCTGCAATCTGCTAACTAAACACTTTTAAGGATTTGTTTTGATAGCCGTTTCTACTGTTGACCAACCCTAAAAACGTTTGTTGTTTACGAATGTATTGCTCGCTGTACTTGAAGTAGAAAAGCTGCTCATTTTAATGAACGGTAGAGAATGTAGATGCTAAAATAAATTAGATGTTAGTGTTAACCAATAAATTTAATAACGCTTAATTTTGCAATGTGGGTTGCATGAATACTGTATCTCGTTAATTTGAATTGCTATATAGAATTTATTTATCAGGAGAACTAAGATAAAGTTTACGTGTTTGTATTATGTTTCTATAGTATGAATTATGTTGCTATAATTGCTCATATTTTTTTTTATCTGCAGAAAATTGAATTAACTTATTCAATATACAGGATTAAAATAATTAAAAACTGTAGTTCTTTAGATAGATTAAATTAAATATCCTTATTTAAAAATTTGCATTGCTGAAAAACTGAATATTAAAAAAAAATATTCTAGAAAAGGAATAGTTATCATCATTTCAAAAAGCATAATTTCTCGATCATAGTTTTTTACTGCATATGTCGTCTGAGGGAGTGGAAAAATTTTCGGCGTGTACTCCTTGAAAAACCTTACCTAAGGCTTCAGGTTCGAATCGTGGCGGTGGCATGGATGTTAGTTGGGGGTTCGGAATTCACGTTAAATTGTAAGTTCCGGTATGTTTAGCCTAAAGTGTGCACAAGATGACCGTATAGCGACAAATCAAACCAAACCTTGAAAATCCAAATTGCCCGCTGCTGATAAAAAAGAAAAATGTTTCAGATTTTATTATACAGTGGATATAAAAAGTATTGGCAAATGCCTATAAATGATCATATTTGCTAACAAAGTATGTTTACGAATTTTATTTTAACATAGCGATTACAGAAGGAGAAAAGACAAACAAATATAACGAAATTTTCAATTAAATATTTTTTTAGTCAAAATCTACGGGAAAATTCAAAATTTACATGATAAAAAAAGTTTTGGAAAAATTATGAAATTGACAAAATTATGAGCGAAAACAAAATCAGTATATGTTTAGTACTTTGTATGCATACCTTCTGTATCTATAACAGCTTCTAATCTATTTCTCATAGAGGAAACTAAGGTCTTTGTTGTACTGTTGGGAATTTTGTGCCACTCTTCCAAGAGTAAACGTTTGAGGTCGTCTTTACTTGAAATTTTATGTTTCTTGATTTCTAGATCCAGCAGGTGCCATAAATTTTCAATTGGATTGATGTCAGGCAATTGGGGTGAGGTTTTTAATTGGCGAGGAGCATTGTAGAGTAGTCATTCACGGGTGAGATTCGCTGTATGCTTGGGGTCATTGTCTTGTTGAAAAACGAATGTTCCCAAGCCAAGATTTTGGGCAATGATTTTTAAATTATGGCGCAAAATGTCAATGTATGTACGTGCTGTCATAATACCATCAATAAAATGCACGTTGCCAATTCCATTAGCTGCCATACAGCCCCAAACTAAGACGCTGCCTCCACCATATTTTACAGTAGCAGTTAAATGTTGCTTTTCCAATTCAGTATTTGGCCTCCTCCACACATATCGTCATCCATTACTGCCGAAAATGTTAAACTTTGATTCGCCGGAAAAAATAACTGTGTTCCAAAACTCTTCAGATAAATCAACGTGCGATTTTGCGAAATCTAACCTCTTTCTCCTATTTATTTCCGAGATGAATGGTTTCTTTCTGGCTGCCCTTCCATAATAACTTCTCTCGTGTAAAACATTCCGTACAGTCTGTACGCTGAAAGTCTTTTGCGAAGTGAAAGCAACATCTCTAGCTATCTGGGGTGCACTTATTTTATGGTTTTTCTTAACCTTGTTAATAATGACGCGTTCTTCTCTTGTAGAAAATATTCGAGGTCGTCCACTTCTAGTCTTATTTTCCGTTTATCCTGTTTCCTTGAACTTTTTCACAACACTTCTGACAGTAAATAAACCTATATTGAACTGCACTCTTATAGCACGATAAGTTAAACCTTCATTTCTGAGCCTAATAATCGTGTTTTTAACACTAACGTCCAACTCCTTCGATTTCGAAGTCATTTTACTGCAGTAATCTCAAAATAATGCATAGACACTTTTGAAGTAGTTTTGCAGACTTTATACCGGTAGAGTTTCTTATCAGTCGAAACACATGACTACAATGTAACAAAATTTGCATAGCAGTTAAAACTTTGCCAATACTATTTTGACATGCAAATTTTCGTTTTTGAAAGAAAAAATCTTAGAAAATGCAAATTAAAATAAAATTTCTACTATTTTTATATATTTAAGATGTCTTGCATTTAATTACGACAGCTAAAATTGCATAACTTTTTATTTATTTTTTAATATGAATAAATTAAGCCAATTGCCAATACTTTTTTTACCCACCGTATATCCTGAAGAGTTAGGACTATAATTAAGTGATAATTCTTCCTAGCATAATCACCAATATTTTAAAGATTGTTTCAAAAATTATTCAGGGTTTGAATTCTGAAACATCTTAAGTAGTTTGAATTATTTGGTAATTAAAAAGCCGGTTTCTTTTTAATCTTAAAGATTTAAAGAAACTTTGGAATCATATGGAAGGGGTGGGGGATATGAGTATACAAAAATTGATTTCTGAAACAAATCCTCTCGTACTCTTTATAAACAAGTATTATTCCATGCGTAAATTTTGGGATACCTTTTAGTAGGCCTTGTGACTCTCAACAGGGCAGCGCCATGGATGTTTGTAGCAGTTCGGAATCCACTTTAAACCGTAGGCCTTGGTCTAATATAATTGTAGAGCGTTGGAAGTAGGACTGACAACCCTATTCCATCAAAAAAAAAACATTTGTCGCGAAATCTGCCAGTAGGCCGACGGGCTTGGCCCACCATGGGGCTGTTATGGGGATGATGATAGTTACGGTTAAATATTATTTCATTAACTATTTCAGTCGCCTAGGGACCAGTTGGCTAGGACTCTGAATTTTGGTACCACAGGCTTCCCGTTCGAATCCGGCGGTGGCACGGATGTTTGTAGAGGTTCGGAATCCACGTTAAATTGTAGGTCCTGGGCTAATTAGACTAAAGTGTGCAAAAAAAATGAAAGACGAAACCAATAATTTTTTTCCTAATGCAGCTGGAAATACACAAACAGTTATTTTTGTGCCACAAGCTAGGGCTGCACCACTGTTATTCATTTAGCACTACCCAGGGGCCATGTGTAACTTCAAGATATGCTACAAACTCGAATAACACTACAACCACAACACTCTACGACCCTATTAATCTGGGACCTACGGTTTAAAGTGGATTCGGAACCACTGTAAGCATCAAGGACACCGGCAGGATTCGTACCCTGTGGTAACGAGCTCCAGAGCGATGGCCACATCGCCATCACGCATCTTTACCAACCAACCAACATGCCCGAGTTTCACAGAAAATAACTTACTCTTCAAAGATATACTCAAGAGCCAAAACATTAGGACCACCACTACAGTTTGCAATAAACTCGCCTGGATGACGTGGAAGGCACGTGATCAGGTGGAACGGGTATTTAACTGCTGCTGGAGAGTCTGAAAAATCATTCTTTCACTTACTTCTGTGTGTGATGGTAACACACACAGAATTAAGTGAAAGGTGACAGGTGGTCATAATATTTTGGCTCTTGAGTCTATATGCATACGTAAAACGTTTTCATACTTTAATAGCGAAGCTTCATTTCCATTCAAAGTTAAAGATTTGAATTCACAAAGAATTCACTTAATAAAAACTCTGCTGGAAAGACATGCATTAAGAAAGTTTAATATCACTCTAACAAATCCAATATTTTTGTGCTTCAACGCTTTTAATAATATGGGCAGATATAATCTTTGCAACGAAAAATTAATTTCAAAACGATAAACACCGTTTTTACTATCAAAAACTATCGTAAAACAAGATTACTATTAGCTGTTATAGACCAACGAAATTGAATTTTTTTACGGCTAAATGGATTGTTGACTCTGATGACGAGTGTGTTTTTAATCATAATAAAAATGCTAATTTTTCTAAAGCTTCAACTTCTACTTCAAAACTTTGGAAATTATAATATATATTTTGTGTGCATTTAGACAGGTTTCTTTTTTTATTAGCGTCCTATTTACGAGCGAAATTCATGCTTGCCTGAGATAGAATAATTGGTGTATAAAGATTTCTTTTTCTATTAGCATTCATGTGCAAGTTTTTATAGCGTGTATATTGTATTTTTAAAATAATGTAAAACTACGATACTGTTCAATTAAATTATTTAACTGAAACTTTTTAAATCTTCAGCAAACTCATTATAAGCGTGAAAATTATTTTTTTTTTTTGTTTTGAATGATTTTTTTTTAACATCAGAGTAGACGGCAAAAAAATAACTTGATTAGAAACATTATTGATCCTGTGAAGTGATAAGATATGTTTTGTTTTTTAAAGACTTTCAT
>BPLQ01011640.1:0-28925 GCA_021605075.1 Caerostris darwini | reverse complement strand
CAGACCTTGGTCACTTGCTGCTTTGACTTTTATTCCATGAACTTTACCTACCATGCTTCCTACTTTGCAGACAGAAGTTAGGCCCCGGCGGAGCCAAGGAATTCCGAAAATTACAAACTGACTGACTGAACTGTTATAATTCATTGCATGTTTTCACATGACAGATGATAGAATTAATTAGAGGTCAAAGAAAATAACGATAATATTTTTTTCGTAAGGAATTTGTAGATTTCTACAGGGGTGGGGAGTCGGCCAAAAATTTTCCGACTATTTAACCGATTTTTTAATCCGATTCTTAGCTGTTTTGAGTAATTTTATACTTTTACTTTTTTTTTAATTTTGGTCACTGATCTTTACTAATGGATTTAGAAGAATTTCTACACAAATGTAACTAATAATGTTACAATTCATTGCAAACTTTAACATGCATACTAAGTTAAATTACTGAGAAATTACTGAGTAACTACAGAATTAGAATGGGAAGAACTGAGAAACTAATAAAGAAATACTGAATTATTTTTTTTTTTAAATTACTGACTTTATAATTTAATGAGTTATAAAACTATAGCGGTTTATTGAATTACTGTCTTTTCTAACAATTTGTACTTGGTTTCATAATACACTGTACATATAATACATCATCATAATGCACTGTAGATTTTGTAATGCACCATTTTTAATTTTTAGATTTAGATTAATTCAACTAAAAAAGGTAATTGATCTTACCTCCAAATATTTAGTTAACTGTGACAAAACATAACCCACTAATTGGGTGTTTACAGCGGCTAAGATAACAGGTGGTTGATTGCAACATTTCCAGTTGACAATGATCGCATTGTATTCGTATAAAGCAAGACATTTGTTTTTCATCAACTGCAAAAGCAAAAACATTATCATTAACAACTAAATTAAAAACAAATAATTAAAACTGATGCTGTACGTGTTTCTTATATCAAAAAATTAATGTCTACCATATAACATATATCATTAAAAATCCAATGGTCACAGAAGAACGGCAATCTTCTGGAAGTATTTTAAAGGACAAATGTCTGGCATTCGTTTGCCATGTAAAAGAAAATCAAAATACACCAAATAGAGCAAATGTGAGCTGTATCAGTAGATTTTCAGATCTTCTTGATCCAACTGTCGCCAAGTAAATTAATTACCAAGTAGACCAGGAGTCTCCAAACTACGGCCCGCCAGTGTCATCAATCCGGCCCGCGATGAGTATCAAAATTTATCATCAAATTTATCTTCGCGAACTCGGCGACTAGTCTAGAAATAATAAATAATGGCGGAAAAATTAAAATGGTTTTAGCCCTTGGTACGTACTGGAGTAAACAGTATGGCCCTAAGGCTGGAAAGTTTGGAGACCCCTGAAGTAGACCAAACAGATTGCTAGTATACATGCTGTCATTACTGTCCGTGAATTGAACTGTATTTTGAACAAAAGCAAAAATATTTATCGTTAAAAGTGAATTAAAAAATACTGCTTTGTACAACTTCTTTATATTGGAGATCTTATTCCTTCGCCTGTAATATATACCATGAATTATCTAGCTATCCGATGGAAGTATGGAAGGAGGTGATTTAATGCCTTCAAAGTTTAGACACAACATGTTGGGGTGTTACATAAAATGAAACCTAGAAAATCCATATAAATTACATCAATGATTTATAGAATACTCTCATTTTTGCTGTCAGAATTGCCAATGAATCACCTGAATTTTAAAGCACTGGCTATAAGCACTAGTTAAAGTTTTTTTATTGGTTTGGCCCTTTTTTCACACTTTAGGCTAATTAGTCCGGGACCTACAGTTTAACGTGTATTCCGAACCACTCACAAACATCCATGCCAGAGCCTGAATTCGAACCTGAAAAGCCTGTGGTACCAAAGGCCACAGAGATAGCCATTTGGCCATCAGGCCGCAAAGTTTTTCTTGAAGACTGATGCTTGGATAATATGATGCTGGCACTCGGTACCACAAGTTTCGGGTTCGAGTCCCGGCGGGGTCATGAATGTTTGTAGTGGTTCGGAATCCCCTTTAAACCGTAGGTCCCGGTCTAATAGGATCGTAGAGCGTTGCGGGGGCATTGTTACTCCGCGTCCGTGGCTTATCTTCAAGTTACACGCGCCCCCTGGGTAATGCAAAGTGAGTAACGTCTGTGCAGCGCTTGCCTTAAGGCATCCAAAACCAAGCTGTCTAAGTGTTTGCCAGCTACATTAGAAAGAGAAAAAAAATGTTCGTTTACGAATAAGTTATATATTTTTTTTTTCGTTGTAGATTATGTATGGATCTAATACTTAAACATAACCACTCACGATCGTGGATAAAGGTTAAGTTAAAAACACATTTTTTTTTTTAAGCGTCAAAGTGCTAGTCACTCAGCAATCAGGTCCCAACACTTTATTGCAAAGGTAAATTAAAATACAGATAAGAGAAAACTATTACAAAATTAGAAGTATGGTTTTTTTTTATCTTCTGCCTCATTTTAATTTAATTTAATATATCTCTGTGTGTAGTACATCATTAGTTGCACAAAGCACATTTTAAGATAATACACAGTCCAGTCACATTAATGTGACCACCTATCAAAAGTCAGAATATACACTCTTGTATATTCTGGCTTTAAGGGGAGTGTGGTATTCAGTGGAATTCTTTATATACACTCCACTGCAATGTGCTGCCACCTGCCTTTTGCGATTGGTTATTTCACGTTGACGTCGAAAGTAGGTGGGGGTCACATCAATGTGACTGGACTGCGTATGTTTGTTTCATGTTCGCTGTAGCACAACCTCATCCATGGAGACAATACTATCAATGATCCCCTCTGTTTTAAATGAGTCAAGTCCGTTACCATTTATCGGTATCTTTAACATAACCCAATAGAAAGAAGTCGAGGGGAATGGTATCTGGTGCACTAGGTATCCAAGTTTATGTTAAACATGCCCAACAAAGATACTTTATAGACTGATCTAAAGTATAAGGCCTTACCACCATTGATAATGGTATGAACTAAATTATATGAATACCATTGATAAAGGTATGAATTGAAGGATATGAATGTCATTGATAAAGATATACAGTAAATATGGCAAGAATTCGATCTTGGCGTGATTCTTGATGCCCATAGAGGGATGTATTGAATTAAATTTAATTTGAATGAACCATTTAATATGAATACCATTGGTGAAGGTATAAATTACATGATATGAATACATTGATAAAGGTATGAATTAAATTATATGAATGCCATTGATAAAAGTATGAATTAAATTATATGAATATCATTGATAAAGGTATGAATTGCATGCTATGAATATCATTGATAAAGGTATGAATTAAATATGAATATCATTGATAAAGGTATGAATTGCATGCTATGAATATCATTGATAAAGGTATGAATTGCATGCTATGAATATCATTGATAAAGGTATGAATTGCATGCTATGAATATCATTGATAAAGGTATGAATTAAAATATGATTGATAAAGGTATGAATTAAAGGTTATGAATACTATTGATAAAGTATGAATTACATGCTATGAATGCCATTGATAAAGGTATGAATTAAAGGTTATGAATGCCACTTGTAAAAGTATGAATTAAATTATGTGACTACCATTGATAAAGGTATGAATTAAAGGATATGGATATCATTGGTAAAAGTATGAAATAAATTATGAATATGATTGATAAAGGTATGAATTAAATGATATGAACACCATTGATAAAGTTATGAATTACAAGATATGAATACCAATGATAATGGTATGCATTAAAGGTTATTAATAACATTGGTAAAAGTATGAATTACATGCTATGAATACAATTGATAAAGGTATGAGTTAAAGGATATGAATACGATTGATAAAGTTATGAGTTGCAAGATAAGAATACCATTGACAAAGTTATGAATTAAAGGTATAAATTAAAGGATATGAATACCACTGATATAGGTATACAATAAATATGGTGTGATTCTTGATGGCCATATAAACACCTATTGAATTAAATTTCATTTAAATTAAATGAGGTAAAAAAAAAAAACTTAAAAATATATACATCTCCATTTGTGATAATTTTTACTTCTCTGTCTTGTCTTTTCATTTGCCTTTGTAAGAAATTTTTGAAATTGTAAAGAAACACATCCGTGCATGTTATGGAAATTAATGAATAGTTTGGTACTTACGTATTAACGCCACCGCAGCTACAGATTTGGCGGCTTTTAAGTGGCGCCAATCTGCACTTAAAATTTTTGTGACAAATCATAAAATATATAAAACACTTTATTTAAAACCAAAACACTTTATTTAAAAACCAAGTAGTCAATCGGATTTCGGTGGAAAATGGGCCGATATAGAGTTTAACTTAGATTCAAAACAGTCTCTATTTTGGCGCATTGGCAGCTCTTTATTGGCGCATTAGCGCAACTTCTGCTGTGGTGGCGTTAATACGTAAGTACCAATAGTTTAATAGAAGATATTGATTAGTGGTGCTATTGATGACCTGAAAGCAATGGTAAAAATCAGGCGTTAGATATCTTACGATAAATGCGCTGTCTGGCGATAATTCTTCATGGAATCCGAAAATCAAAATCTTCATCGGATAAGAGGAATTGAAAGGACATCGTTCAAGAGCGTCTGGGTTCGGTTCCAGGAAGCAGGGCTGTTCGGGGGTGTCAGGGGTGTAGAGGAGATACTGAATGGATATATCCACATCTTCAGAGTACTGTACGATTTCCTCAATTGATTTATCTGAAATAAAGAAAATCAGAGATCTCGTTTAAAGCTGCTTCAAAAGAATGAAAAAAATCTGTATCATTTGCAGATATTAAAACGATGCAATTTTTAAACAAATCTAATTAAGTTTCGACGTTCGTTGCTGGCTATAGCGACTTTCAGAGGTTTGGTTTGTCGCTCTACGGTCATTTTGTTACACTTTGGGATAATTAAACCTACAGTTTAACATGGATTTCGTACCTCTAACAAACATTCATGCCACCGCCAGGATTCGAACCTGAAGCACCAAAGACCAGA
The DNA here is from genome assembly GCA_021605075.1 of Caerostris darwini. Classification (NCBI taxonomy): domain Eukaryota; kingdom Metazoa; phylum Arthropoda; class Arachnida; order Araneae; family Araneidae; genus Caerostris; species Caerostris darwini. The sequence goes on along the minus strand of BPLQ01011640.1, from coordinate 23,880 downwards.
GCGATAGTCAACTGACCATCAGGCCGCATTGACTTTCAGAGAGCAATATCACTATATGCTAATTATGATAGCAGGAATAAAGTGTCTTATTTGAAAGTCTGATTTCCTAGATGAATTTTTCGTGCGACGCGCAAATAGGACCCAATTACCCTTGAAAGTCTCTTGGAAGACAATATCGTCGTCAGATGTTGAAAATTCGTAATATACATTACTGAAAGACAAAATCCACCAATTTACAAAAAATAATAGTAATAATAATAAATAAATAAATAAATAGATAATAATTCAGTATTAAGAATAAAATGTTTTCGAAAGTTTCTATAATTATGATATAAAACTCTATATTCCGAAAATGAATACAAAAGAAATTAATTTGCTGTTATATCCGAACTCAAGTGTATCATATATCTACATAGATAACAACCCTATGCCCCATTATACAGTATCAGGGACATAACTGCAATTATCCTATATTGATATGTATAGATAAATTATCAGATATTGCAATAAATAGGCTATGCATATTCCATATATAATACGTACTAAGTTTATTTAATATAATGAAAAATTTTAAAGTAAACTAAAAAATCCTAACATTAAGGTAGATTGGAAAAATGTTAACGAAATCAAAAAAAAATTACCTATTTCAGATGCTTCTAGGACTTTTAACAATATTGACACAGTTACTAAGAGAAGGAAACATGAACTCGTATTGTCTAGAAAGCTTTTGCGAGTAAACACTGCATCAAATTTTCTTTTTATTCTCTTGACACCATTTTTCTTTTGTTTTTTGGCATATTAATTTAAAAATATGACAGATACAAAACTCAGATAATGAAAGGAAAACGAAAACAAGCGTAAATTACTAATGTCCAAAATTTTCCTTCTCAAGTTTCTTAACTGAAGAAATATCACTAAATCCAAAAAAAAATGTTATATAGTTATCAAAGAGATTTGTCGAAATGCAGACGCATCATTACAAAATTATTCTATAATATGCATATAATCAATCCTTTAATAGGTATATGTAATAACGCTCAATTGGTTTTCCTTTCATAATTCTCAATCTAAGAACAGTTAACAGTTTCGTTATTATACTTCGTTACTCGGTAAATCTTAAGTTCAGCTTTTATTTATAATAAGTGCAATAAATTCTGTCGTCACATTTCTGCTCAGAAATAAATGAGTAAAGAGTTCGATTGTTAATGAATATTTTAATGGTTTTTTTAATAAATTTTTTGAAAAAATATTGCAGTTATTCAAAAACAAAAAAAAAAAGACTGTTTCAGGTATTTTAAGACATTATTCATATTTAAAACCATTTACGTCATTGAGTCAATTAAGTGATAAAAGGTTTAATTAACAACTTAACATTCTTCGTACTCTACGCAAATACTTAAATTCATACTCCGTCTGTCCCATAACAAAATAGTAATTGATGAGTTTAATTCGCCCCATAACAATAGTAGCAGTTCAGAATTTCATTTGTTCCATAACAATAGTAGCAATTGAGGAATTTAATTTGTTCCCATAACAATAGTAGCAGTTGATGAATTTAATTTGTCCCATAACAATAGTGGAAATTGATGAATTCAATTTGTCTCATAACAATATTAGCAATTGATGAATTTAATTTGTCCAATAGCAATAGTAGCAGTTGGTGAATTCAATTTGTCTCATAACAATAGTAGCAATTGATGAATTCAATTTGTCCCATAACAATAGTAGCAGTTGATGAATATAATTTGTCGCATAATAAAAGTAGCAAAAGAAAAAATTTGAGATTCAACATTTATTATCAAAAAATAGAATAAATTAAATGTTTTGTTTTGAGTAGTTTTCATCAATGTGAATATAAACTTTAAAGTCCATTTTTTTCCAAAAACTCTTTATTTATGCTCCCAAATTTATTTCATCGCCTTCAAAGTAATCCCCTCAGGGCACAATGAACTTAAGCCAACTTTTTTTCCAATCCTCAACGCATGCTGAAAAATCATCGTCAGAGATGGTCTTCAAAGCGAGCGGCGATTCACGTTGAATATCTTCAATGGACACAAAATGGGGTCCCCGGAGTGGTCTTTTGAGTTTAGGGAATAGCCAGAAGTCGCACGGTGTGAATACGGTGGTTGTGGAACGATATGGGTATCATTTTTGGTGAAAGAATCACGTAGAATCAATGCAGTGTGTGTTGGCGCATTCAGTGTTTTCGATCGAAATTTGACGCGTTTGAGGCCCAAAATGGAATTGACAGATTCTTTTGAAATTTCAACATCATCAGCAAGGTCTCTAATTGTAAATCGACAGTTTGCAAGCAAGCATGCTTTAATTTTTTGGACGTGAGCTTCGTCGGTTGAGGTGGATGGTCGACCACGCGTTCTCCGCCTTCTTTGAACTGCTTATACCACTTCTAAACATGTCTTTCCGATATAGGAATTCCACCATTCTATACGTTTCACCATTCTATACGTTTCAGAAAACAAAATTGAATACAATTTCTTTGCTCAATTCATTCAGACACTGCAAAATTCGCCGGAATCAGTTTTTAGCGTCTCACAAAAACAAGAAGAAGTACAACGAAACCGGAGTTGTCCGCTGAGAAACGTTTAGTATAGCACAATCACACGCTTCTGTTGAGAAACGTTTAGTTGAAAGTCTCTCACGTCGAGAGGAAATATTTTTAACACAACCCTGTGTATTTGTTGGCCTACAGACTCTCACCCAGAGAGGAAATATTGGGTTGGAGCATAATTATCAGGCGTTTGTTTGACGAGCTATATTTTAGTAGAAAATTACTATATTTTATGAATTTATGAATGAAAATATTCTTCTACTTTTAGGTTATAAAAATGCGTGTCGATAATCATACTCTTATTCGTCATATTATGCTGTACCACTTTGAGAAAAAATGGAAAACAGTGCAGTCATTTCGTGATCTCAACGAACATTTCGGTGAGGAGTGTAGGGAATGTAGGGAATGGTAGTAGTCGATGTAGGGAATGGTTTGCATGTTTCAAATCTGGCGACACTAGCTTGGAAGATAAGCCAGGAAGAGGTCGACCATCGGATTTCGACGACCACAAACTTTTGGCAGCCGTGGAAGGGGACGAAAGTTTGATGGCTCGAATGCTGGCCGACAACTTCAATGTTTGGTTTGGTTTGTCGCTCTACGGTCATCTTGTGCACACTTTAGGCTAAACAGACCGAGACCTACAGTTTAACGTGGATTCCGAACCACTGACCAACATCCTGAAGCCTAGGATACCAAAGGCCAGAGCGCTAGCCAGTTGGCCACCAGGCCGCTTAAAGATTGTTAGAGTGAATTGAGTGATTTGGTGAAATTTGCAGATAATATTTGAAGAGATTCATGTAAAAAGGCAGCATGAGCCTGGCAAATATCTGTATTTAATTTTGAATTTCCAATGTGTGTTGATGAAGTATCTGTGATATTTCTCCTTCAGTGATGAATCCGGAAGGCTTAATGGACCTACAGTTAAAAGTAGATTCCGAACCACTACAAACATCCATGACACCGTCGGGACTCGAACCCGAAACCTGTGATACCGAGCGCCAGAGCGCTAGCAACGGCAACTTCAATGTGAACCATTCAACCAACGTTCATCGTCTCAAAAGGCTTGGAAATTTGCTGGATGAGTCCCCACGAACTCAGCGACAACATGAAAGCCGAAAGTGCCCGAATTTTCACCGATTTGCTTCAACGAAACGAGCGGGGTAAGTTTCTGAAGGATATTGTCACTGGGAATGAATCATAGCTTCACTTCAAAAACCTCAAAAGAAAGAAGGTCTACGTGGTGTCTTAGTGGGTGTTTGTGGTGTCTTAGTTTCGGATGTCAAAGCACTGATTGCCTCCTAGAACCGTGAACTCTTTTCCTATGGAATCGACTGTCTTCAAAGCAAATGGCCTGCAATTATTGAAGTAGTTGGTGATTACGCTCCGGATTAAGCATTTAAAAACGTTACTGTTGAATTTTTGTTTCCTTTATAATAGTAAATAGCGTTCAAGGACGCCTAATAATATCGTTTAAAAACGCCTGATAATTATGTACTAAACCAGGGATCTCCAAACTTTCCAGCCTTAGATCCATACTGTTTACCCCAGTAAGTACCAAGGGCCAAAACCGTTTTAATTTTTCTGCCATTATCTACACTCATGTCCATAAATTAAGGATAATGAAGTTCAGGCAAAGAAGGAGACAGAAGCAAACAAAATTTGACTTATTTTTAAAGTCTATTTATTAAACAAAAGGTAAAGAGCAAAAAAAATGCTATATGTTTGACATAATTAATAAAAATTGCGATTTTTACTCCCTGGAGCAAATTTTAAAAAAGAACCTATTTACAAAAAACAGTATAACATGGTTAGTATGATGGTTAATATGGAGTATTTCTCCCGGACGATGCAATACAGGCCTTACAACGCCTAGGCATGCTGAGTATCAAATTATCAATCTGATCTTGGGGAATATTACACCACTCATCAAGCAATGCCCTCCGAAGTTCCGGTTGACAGGTGGGAGGGGGTTGACGGGCTACAATTCGTCGGCCAAGCATGTCCCACACATGCTCTATTGGATTCAAGTCCGGTGAGTATGCTGGCCAATCCATACGGATGATATCCTCCAATTGAAGGCATTCGTCTACAATGTTTGCACGGTGAGGACGGGCGTTGTCATCGATAAACAGAAATTCAGCACCTATGGCGCCCCGAAACAAATGTACATGTTGTTCCAGAATGACATCCCGATAGATGTGGCCTGCCATCGTTACACTCTGAACATGCAGGTCAGTTCTGGAACCAAGAATAATTCCTCCCCAAACGAGCCATCCTGCACCACCGTAACGGTGTCGTTCAATGGTGTTCTCTCGGTGGTAACGGGTACCTGGCGCTCTCCATATGAAAGTCCGGGCAGAATCAGACTGCAAACTAAACCTGGACACATCGGAAAACATCACACCAGACCACTGTTGCGGTGTCCACAATGCATGCTCTCTACTCCAGGTTAATCGCAGGCGGCAGTGAGTTGCGGTAAGTGGAACACATCTGACAGGCCTACGAGCATATAGACCAATGTGCCCTAAGCGTCTGTACACGGTCTGCCTTGAAACTGTCGTACCGGTAGCTGACGAGACAGGTCTGATGCTGTGCTCCGTCTGTTTCTTTTGGCAGTAACTGCTAAATACCGGTCCTCATTCGGTGTAGTAACTCGGGGGCGACCTGGCGGCTGTAACATCTACTCACATTACCATCATCTTGGAATCGTTGCCAAAGCCTGGACATGCACTCTGGGCGATTCCAAGTTCCTCGGATACTTCCAGCTAGGTACGTCCACATTCCAGTCGTCTGATAATTCTACCAAAAAATTCGCGATATCAACAGTGCATTTTACCCCCGCGGTTTCAAATTTACTTTTCCGTTCCCGACAGGAGACAACGGCCAAGAGTCTATCTCCTGTCAAAGCGTCTATTTGTAATTTCTTTTCACTGTGACTTTCTTTTGGTAGCCTTACCTCCACGAGGTCCCGGCCGGGCAACGTGCGAAGGCACGGCCAAACAGGCTTTTGATCATCAGCAAGGGTAAAACTTTCTGAAAAAAAAAAAAATAATAATAAATCATAATAACAAATCAAGGTAGTATTTTTATCTCTCAAGAGTCATGAGTCAAACTTTAGCTGAAGAGGTAGAAGATGGTGGTAGTGAGGACAGTGTTCTCAAAGCAACAATTTTATTTAAATCCATAGTTGACCTTACTTATCAAGAAACGTTAAAAGCAAGAGACAAGGCCCAGATAAGAGAACTTGTCACAAATATGATGCAGATTGTACAACTGCAGAATAGAAGTTTATTTACCTTAATTGGGGCTAACAACGAATTGGAAAAAATGATCGCAAAAAAACCTTCATTCTCTCAGGTAGTTAAATCTACAATTGAGAAACAACAAAAAGAAGAAAAGTTAAAGAAAACTGATACGAAACAAAAAGTTTTACATTCTATAATAATTAAACCAAATGATGAGAATAAAACCTCTTCCTTCACAAAGAAGGAGCTCCAAACAAATATAAATATTGAAAATTTAAAAATTGGTATAAGGAGCGTAAAGAATATTTCAAAGGGAGGAATTTTTGTAGAAACAACAAATTTGGACGATGCTAATAAACTGGTTGAAGAATTGGAAAGAAATGAAGTTATAAAAGATAAATTTAAAATTACAAAACCTACTCTAAGGAATCCATCAATAATATGCTTCAATGTATCTAATGATACATCAAACGACGAAATTATTCACTCTATTGACAAGAAGTATGTGGACGAGACAGAAAGAGAAACTATCAAACTTCGTACCTCATACGAAACCAAATATGGAAAAAATGTAATCATTGAACTAGGTCCTTTATCTTTCAAAAATATCATGACACACAAAAAAATCAATATAGGATGGGAGGTAATTTCCATTAAAGAATCACTGAAACCAACCCAATGTTATAAATGCGGCAAGTTCGGCCATGTGGCAAAATACTGTAAAAATGAGCATGAAATTTGTACAAATTGTACAAGCACAGAACATAGTTGGCGTAACTGCAATAAAGACTCTAAATGCACAAATTGTGTTTACCATAATACAAAATTTAAAACTGATTATAATGCAAATCACAGCTGTGTAAACAGATCTTGTAAAGTTTATGAAAAAGAACTAAAGAATTTACAAAACAAGATAAATTATGGATAACAGAGTAAATACAAAATATATAAATATATTAGAGGTGCCCATATTAATTTAGGAAATTCTACATCTGCAATGGCACAGCTAAATCAAATAATAACAAGTCAAAACTTTGATTTCTATAGCTTAAATGAACCATATTCTTATAGAAATAAAATTATAAACATCCCTTCATCCTATAAAGTAATTTCTTCAGAAGAAACGCCGAAATCGGCAATTGTAATAAAGCAGTCCACTCAGGTCTTGGTTCTCTATGCCAGTTTATGCATTACAGCGATTGAAATAAAGTTGGATTTGCGATCTTTCATCTTGATTTCTATTTATTGTCCTCCCAGCGAGGACATCGAGCCTCTTTTGAATATCCTTCAGGGAATTTTGTTGCAATATCAATCTGTTCAAACAGTAATCTGTGGTGATTTTAACGCCAAGTCACGCCTGTGGGGTAGGCGAGACTTGGATTCAAGGGGCCAAGAGGTCATTGACTTTTGTTCTGTAAATGAAGTACAAATACATAACAATCCAGCCTCACCCCCAACTTTTTGCTGTTCGAGGGGTGAGAGTTGGATTGACCTAATTATGTCCAGAAACATTAATGACCAGATAGAAACTACAGTATTAGATGAAATCTCCAATAGTGACCATAACATGGTAACTATTCTATGGTCAATCTATGATGACTTAGAGTTAAATCATCAAATTAATTTGAAACATCTAAATTGGCTCAAACTTAAAATCAACTTTGCTCAACTACTAGAGAATAGGGAGGATTTTATAAATTCTATCAGCCCAAGAGACTTAAATAATTACATAGTAGAGATTCAAAAATTAATAATTGAAACTTCCACCCAATCTCAAAAATCAAGTGGTTCCAAGAATAGACAGCCTAAACCAAAGAACCCAGTCTGGTGGAATGCAAGTTTGAGAACTCTAAGATCTAAAGTACGAGCATACAGAAGACTCTTCCAAAAAAAAAAGGACACACTGGAAAGACAAAAGAAAAAGATATCTTATAAAAATCTTCAAGCCACGTATAAAAAGTCCATCCTTAAATACAAAAGGGAAAGTTTTAAAATTTTTATAGGAAATATTACAACAAAAAATATATTTGGTAAAAACTTTAAACTAATTGTTGATAAAATTACCCCAAGCAAAGTTATTAAACCAATAAAGGACGAATTTGGGTATGTCACAAAATCTTTAACTGAAACGATTCAAAAAATCTTGGAGCACCATTTCATTTATAATGATGATGTCCAACAATATGATTTGGATCATTTAATCCCTATAAATTCCCTAGACTCACTTGAAATAAAAAGTTTTACAGAACAAGAAATAGGAAACGTGATCCTGAACATTAAACCAAACAAATCCCCGGGACCAGATGGGATCCCCGGAGAACTTGTGAAAGAGTTGTTCTATGCCAACAAGGTATGGTTTTCGGCTTTATTAAACAGACTTTTGGCAGTTGGAGTATTTCCCAAAGAATGGAAAAGGGCCAATATAATTTTCATTCCTAAAGAAAATAAAGATCAAAGTGTCCCTGCACACTATAGACCTATATGTTTATTATCATCTTGGGGAAAGATCCTTGACAAGTTGATTTCTAATAGGATTACGTATTACTTGGAAGCAGGTAATTTTCTTAATCCCAGACAATATGGTTTTAGGAAAAGAAAATCAAGCATCGCAGCAATTCAGAATATAAAATCTTTCGTTGAACAAGCAACTGTAGAAAAAAGATGGTTTGCCTTATTTCTCTGGATTTTAAGAATGCATTCAACTCCGTAGATTGGAGTTTACTTAGGAATAAAATTGCTAATTTACCAATTCCCCATTATCTAATTCGCATCACTCTAGATTTCTTGAAAGACAGACTTGCTTCATACGATAATTTCAGTATTTTATATAACCAAGGTATTCCACAGGGATCGTGTCACGGACCGATACTGTGGAATATATACATAAATGATCTATTAAACTTGGAATTTGGAGACGAAGTCCAAATACAGGCCTTCGCCGATGATATCGTATTGATGATGAAGGAGAGGGTATCTTATCTTTTCAAGGATAGAAGCCAAGAACCCTTGGGAAAATTTTTAACTGGGTCCAAGCAAATAAACTCGAAATCAATTTTGACAAAAGTAGTTATATTATTATTTCAAAGCATAAATTTTCCCATATTCCTCAAATTAAAATTTCAAATAATAGAATCAAGTACTCTAAGGAGTTGAAAGTATTTGGGTATTGTAATTGACACTAAATTAAATTGGATACCCCATTTAAACTATATTAAAGAAAAAATAAACAAAATACAACATAAGTTGGACAGATATGGCAGAGCTACCTGGGGTTTGAACCCCAAGGTTAAAAAGGAAATTTATCTCACTGTTTTGGACAAAATTATCACATACGGCTATCAGATATGGTATACTAATACTGTTAAACAAGATATTAAACTCATCCAACTTCAAAGAATAGGATTACGAAATATTACAAAAACTTATAAAACAGTTGCATCGGAGGCATTAAATATATTGGCTGGAATACCGCCTATTGACCTAAAACTCAAATTTTTGACTCGATTATATCTGCTTAATACCGCTCATAAGGACTTAATCTTAGACAACCTTATTATTAAATATGAAGATATTGAGGACAGCCATGTCTTTAAACCCCCTTGGGACAACTATTTAATAAATTGGAAACACTTTTCTAACAATTATGTAAATACTATTTTTACTGACGGATCAAAAAAAGATGGAAAAACAGGCTTTGCATTTGTTCATTATTTAAATCATGAAGAATCTTTTAGTTCTAAAATCAGAATTAGCAATTATGCTTCTATTTTTACAGCAGAACTTTTAGCCATCAGTAATTCTGTAGATTTTATTATTACAAATAAATTAGAAGATACAACTATTGTATCAGATTCAAAGTCTGTTCTAGAAGCTTTAAAAAATCCTGAAAATATGGATATAAATATTCAACGCCTTAAAAATAAGATAAGTTCATATAAAAATAAAATTTATTTTGAATGGATAAAAGCCCATTGTGGCTACCTAGGTAATGAGCTCGCTGACTCCTATGCAAAGTTAGCCACTGAAAAACAAGAGATCGACCAACACCAAAAATATACCCTACTTCAAGTTAAGAAAATTCTAGAATCAGAGATAGATACAGCCTGGCAAGATAGATGGAATCGATCTACCAAGGCTAGATACTTATTTCACATTTTTCCACTGATCAGTAAACAAAGGACCTGCGGGGACTTTTTTTGAATCAAATCTTGACTACACATGGAGTACTAGCTCCTCACCAACACAGATTTTTCGGGAAGACAAATATTTGCCCCTGTGGGGATGCTGAGGAGACAAGATTCCACTTGATTTACGATTGTAATTTGTGGTTTAAAGAGAGAGAAAACTTCCCAACTGACTATAAGACTTGGTCAATTACAGCTCTAATAAACAACAAACACACAAAAGTTTATTGAGAGATATAATGGAAAAGAGATATTTTTTAGAAATTAATAAACTTTGATATTTTCTTTTACTTGGTTCAAGTTGAACACAAGGATCAAATTGTTTGACAGGAAGAGTTTTCCTGCCTTTTTTTATGAATGTATTTTTCTTGTTACTTTGGATATTTGCTCGAGTTGAGTGAAATCCCTTCCTGAGTTGTTTTGTTTTGGTTGTAGTTATATTTTTAGTTATATTTTCCAGACTGGAATTTTATATTGTGGTTTCTTTTGAGTGAATTCGATGAATGTGAATTGTCATATTAAAATGCGTTATTATAAGTTGGATAGATGATTTACTATTCATGTATTTTGTTACCTTAAATTGGTAACAATCTCTATATGTAATCACTTTATTACAATTATTTTGCTTTTGTAACTTACTCCAAGGAGTAGGATAATCATGCATTGTGTTCTTATATAGAACTTTTTTTTGTTATTTTATCAAGTTTATTATATTTGGAGAAGTGACTTTGTAAATTTAAATTGTTCTAACTTTGCAATTATGGAAAGAAAAAGTTCTTATTTCCACTAACTCTTAACCTTTATCATTTGACACTTAATACTTAACCAATCTATAACAAACTAAAAAAAAAAAAAAAAAAAAAAAAAAAAAAAAAAAGTGGGTCCGTTGAGACGATGTGTCTTCCAGTCAGAGTCTTCTACCGGTTGTATTCTTTTGAGTTAAATTTTTTCCTCATAGTTTGAGGACTTTTTCGTTTTAGGTTCTGGAGTTTTGCCCTTTAGTTTTAAAATTCAGCTTGTACAGTCCGGGATTGCTATCGCAACCCTGGCCTGAAAAGCCGGTTGCTTAGGCGGGACGGCGGGAAACTGTTTGAACTTTTCCGTTCCCGAGGGATTTTCAGGATAAAAATCATATGTTTGATTCAGGATATATACATTTCAAACACCGATAAACATGCATATGCGATACTCTTTACCCCGACATAACTACCGAGGGTAACCGCGGGATGTTCACTAGTTTATAATGTTAGTGGGATTCATTTCAATTATTTCTTGGTTGTTATGCTTAAGTTAGTTTTTCTGCGTATTATGCTTGTCATTAAGTTTTACCTAGCGAGTAAATAAAACGGAGTTATTATCCTTCCGTGTTTTTTTATCTAACTTATTACAGAAACAATTAACTATTCGCTGTCGCGGGCCGGATTGATGACATTGGCGGGCCGGATTTGACCCGCGGGCCGTAGTTTGGAGACCCCTGTACTAACCCAATATATTTCGCGCGTCCGAAGTATCTTTATTTTCGATTTAGAAGTGGAATTTTTCCACGAATCTACAAATAATTATATGTCTTTAAATATTGTATATCTCTAAATGTAAGTTTGTGGTGTCTGTGCATGTGTAAATTGAGTGTTCTCAAATCTGTGACTCAAATCTCAACCCAACCTCACCTAATTACAATCCAGCGTTGCTCCAATCCACAACAATGCAGTTATAAGAAAGAAGACTTAAATGACTTGCTATACAATAAATTATACATTTTTCTGTAATAAGTTTGTTTAAAAAAAAATTAAAACGCTCCAGAAATTATTTAATTTTGTTTCGATTAATTATTTCATAATGCAGTTATTAAAAAAATATGAGGTAAAAATTTTTTTATAATAATACATATCTAAAACTCACCATATAAAAATTAATAAAACAATTAAAAAAACAGACTTTAAATCTACAGGCGTAAAAATATTTAATGAATAGAAATCAAATGCCAGATAAAACATTAAATTCAAATTTTTATTCAAGAACAAATAAAGAGTCTTGACGAGCTATGATGTCATTACAAATTCTTAAATGTCTGCTTAAAAAATTCTGTAAAAATTCTTAAATGTCTGACTTGACGTCGGGAGTATCGCCGAGGAACTCGGATTTATTAAAAATAAAAAGGACAAGTTACACAAGGAATTACAAAATAAAAATCATCCACACGAAGGTCGGGAACTGTATAGGCCATACGCAGGTGGCTTGACTTGATTAAATATAAAAAGCTTATTTACAAAGTGGCAAAACATCAACAAGTGATATTTTGGTTAGGATTGGCTCATGCTGCCATCTGGTGGTAGTGCTGTGGGTTAATTGAAACTGAGAATTTAAGTTGATTGCAATGGTGGAGCCGGAGAGATTTATAAATGAAGAGATGCGAATAGGAGGAATACTCCAATTAGGGTATAAAAATAAATAAAAATTAGAATTAAGAAAAAATATAATATAATCGGTGTTGAAAAGGAGAAAAAAACTAAAAGTTGAAATAAACGAAAAAATAAAAATTAAAGAGAGAATTAACTATTAAGAAATAATTATTTCGTAGTTAAAATTACTGAAAAATTCAGAAGAAATTATATATAAAATATGAGCATAAGAAAAAAGAAAGAACGGTGAGAAATTATCAAAATCCAAGTTAGGAATGAAAACAAAAAGTTAAGATTTAAACTGAGCTGTCTTGTGCAGCCATCTATCGGAGAGATTGTGAATTAGCTGGTTGATTCAGAAAAGTAAAATTTAAATTTAAAATTAAAGATAAAAAAGAAATATTAAGTTAAAAAAATTCGTAGTAGGCTAAAAAATAAAGAATTAAAAAATCAATTAATGAAAGGTAAATTAACGAAAATAAAGTAAAAATAAATTAATAAAAATAAAAATTTAAAATTATAGAAAGTAGAGGTGGGAAATTTCTTTTTTCTTGTGTAAGAAATTTTTCCCGTGAAGAAAGGATATATATAGAATAAAAAGGTAATATTAGTGATTTGCTGGAGTCTATTGATGAGGTTGGTCGATAAAGTTCTTGTTTGTTTAAGTTCATTTAAGTTCATAAAGTTCATTATGATGATATTGTTGAGCAGGTGGGTTGAGGGCTGATGATGAATGGATCTTGCTGTCGAGGCTTGTTGGAGGGTTTAACAGGTGAGTTCTTGTTGCAGGTGGGCTATTGAGATGTCTTGCTGAAGGAGTACAACAGGCGTGGGCTATTGAAGATATATTGCAGGAACTTGAGGTAGAAGTAGAGGTGAAGGAGAACTTTCCTGGTGAACATAAAAATAAAAATCTATCGAATTGTAAGGAAGGAATTAAAAAGGGGGAGAGCAATGGAGAAAATAAAAATAAAAATGTGGACGGAAAGCCCACTTTAACCGCTCGGCTATTGGATCGTTGTATGAAATGGCGAAAATAGAATTTAAGTGCGCACGCATTGTGAGTGTGTGAATCAAAAACGTAAACAAAGATTATGAAGTGTTGTTAAGAATGGCACGAGGTCGTTTTTTGTTTAAAATACTAGTAAAAACATAATTTGGAAGGACCTGTAAAAGATTGTTTGGGATATCAGGGAGGTTAGTAAAGAATTTGTAGGCAATATTTAAAAAGAATTTCTCAATGTGAGGGATGTTAGTATCCTTGGATATTTGGTTATTCCTAATATACTAAGGGGAGTTAGTAATGTGTCTGAGTGTTTTTGTTTGTGCACTATGGATTTTATTAATGTGTGTAGCTGCTGCATATGCCCAGATTGGAGAAGCGTAGGAAATGATGGGTCGAAGAATGGATTTGTAAATAAGAAGCTTATTGTCTATGTCGAGGAGAGAATTTCTGCAAATAAGTGGATAAAGGATGGTTTTGGTGGATTTGAACTTTTTAATTGTGTTTGTGACAGGTTGGTGCCAAGTTAGTCTTTCGTCCAGTGTAACTCCTAAGTATTTTACATAATTAGACCAGGGTATGTTGTCTGTGTAGAAAGTTAGTGGATTAGCGTGCTTTCTTTTAAAACCAAATATGACAGCAATGCATTTATCAATGTTGATTTTTATTTTCCATTGATTTAACCAGATGTGAAGAGTGCTGATGTAGGATTGGAGTTTATCAGTAGCCAGTTGAGGATTTTCATCTTGAGAGAATATAGCAGTATCATCAGCATAGATATATTTGGAGGTGAAGTCATCTTCAGGTATGTCTGAAGTGTAAATATTGTGCAGAACTGGTCCAAGCAGTGAGCCCTGAGGTATTCAAGCAGTATATTTATGTTTAGTAGAAAGAGTATTGTTGATTTTAGTAATAAAATGTCTGTTAGTGAGGTAAGGAATCAAATGGTTAGTAATATCTTTAGGAAAATTAAGGTTGATGAGTTTGTAGATAAGACCTTCTATCCATACTTTGTCGAAGGCCTTAGCCACATCAAGAAAAAGTGCAGCAGTTGCCTGTCTATTAGAGAAGCCCTCTGAGATACATTCATTGCTCGAAGAAGCTGATGAGTGGTGGACAAGCCTTTGGCAAAGCCAAATTGCTCCAGATTCATGAGGTGAGTGTTAGTTATGTGGTTATTAACATGCTTGAGAATGAAGTACTCATATATTTTGGAGATAACAGGTAAAAGACTAATTGGTCTATAATTTTCTGGAAGTTTAGGATCTTTACCTGCTCCTTTGTAAATGGGAACTACTATTGCAGTTTTCCAGATATTAGGAAAGTAATTAAGTTTAAAAAGTGCATTAATAATATCAGTAATATAAAAAATGATGTTAATAGGAAGATGTTTACACATTACGTTAGTAATATTGTCAAAGCCAGGTGCTTTATTGTTTTTCAGGTTCTTAATAAAAGTGACAATCTCAGAGGGGAGGATATTAATATCAGAGTTAGTAGCATCAGTTTGAGTTTGCCTGTTGATATAGGTATTTAGAATATTTTCAACAAGTTGTTCGGTGGGTGGGTGCCTAATGTTATTTGGAGAGAATTGTTTTTGGTAATGAGCTGCAAGTGTGTTTGCTTTATCAATGTTAGTGTACACTAAGTTATTATTATTTTTAAGTGGCGGAATAATGTGTTCATGTTTTTTAATACATTTAATAGTTTTCCTAAAGGAATTATCATGAGTAGGGAGAGAGTTAAGGTGGTTATTCCAAGAAGTGTTTTATTAATTTTAATTTCCTGCTGGATTAAAGTGTTCATATCTAAATAATTTTGTTTGTCCTGTGGGTGTCTAGAGACTTGCCAGATTTTCCTGAGTCGATTTCTCTCTTTGACTTTATTTTTAATGTCAGTAGTATAGTATGAAATTTTGTTTTGCTTGGAGATATGCTTAGAAGTAGAATCATGGCAAGTGTAAACAATGTCTGTGAGAAGTTTAATGGAGTCCTCAATACCAGATATAGTATTGAGGTCATGTGGTGTGTATTTTGCAGTACTTAAAAGCAGTGTAAACTTGAACCAGTTTGGAATTTTGTATGTTTGGCTGTCAATGTTTGGAATGGTTAAATCTAAGTGGTAAATAACAGGGTTATGGTCAGAGGTTAGTGCAGAGTCAGATTCACAAGTGTACTTATAATTTAGATTTTTAAAAAGAGCAATGTCTATTGTAGAAGGAGTGTTAGTACCATATCTAGTAGGAGTTGGAGGTGCTGCTATGTGTAGTCTATTGTCATTAGTGAATTTATAAAGTTTAATGCCAAAAGAGTTAGCTCTGGCGTAGTTCCATTTTCTGTGACGACTATTGAGATCACCGCCCAGAAAGTAGTTGTTAAATCTATTATGAAGAAGGTTAAAATCATTAAGAGGAAAAAAGTTTCTATTGGGATCAGTGGCCGAGTTTCTTTGTGGAGGAACATATGTTGAGATAATTGTGAGTGGAGTTTTAATCTGAAGTTGGATAATTGTAGCTTGAGTGGTACTTAAGTCAGGAGTTGGGATGTGATGGTGTGGAATGTGTTTTTTAATAAAAATAGCTGTTCCTCCTGGATACATGTCTCAACGAGTATTGTCGTTAAAAATTTTGTCGGTTCTATAGAAGTTATAATTATTAATTTTGGGAGAGCGAGACCCTGGTCTGAGGTGTGTTTCTTGAATAAGAATGATGTCAATAGAGTTTTGTTCAATAAAGTGTTTGAGATCATCTATTTTGCCCATCAATCCATTGGCATTCCAAAGGCATATTCTGATTTTTTCCAATGTGGCGAAGAATTTACATGCTAAAGGCAGTAAGAACTATTACAAACTATTAGCATTTTCTGCTGCAGAGATGTAGCTTGTTTGAGTTCAGGTGCTATTTTGTGTAAAGTTTGTTAAGATGAGAATGAGTTCTTTGTCTTGAGCTAATTCTTGGAGAGAATTTAGAGTGGCGTTAGGTGTACTATTAATAGTGGAGGTGTTAGCATTGTTATGAGAGACAACATTTGCAAATGACAGGTTAGAGTGTGTGTATTTTGGTTGAAAGGTGTTATTGATAGTGGTAGTGGCAGTTTTAGCTTGTGTTTGGTTTAGTTTGGGGAAGTTAGGGCATCCTCTATAAGAGGCTGGATGTTTTCCATTACAATTGGCACACAATGGAGCATCAGTGCGTTGGGTTGGACATTCGCTTGTTAAGTGTTCTTGCGCACACTTAACACATCTTGCAGACCATCCTATGGATGCTGGAATGTCCAAACTTCTGGCATCGATGGCATTGTGCAATGCCTCCTGTAAGGTTATATTTCTCAATTTTAACCTTCAAGTATAAGAGAGATTCAATATTCCATATTGAGTCTATGTTTTCAGTCGGGTTAAGTTGCACTTGGAAGAGAGGCATGGGAGTTCTGTCTTGGTCACTCTTTTTAAGCTGATAGATGTTTGCAACTTGAAATTGCATATCAGTAAGTTTGGTTTTAATTAGGTCTGGGTTAGTATCTATTGGGAGACCCCTGATTACAATCTTTACTGGTCTGAGAACTTTAGGCATAATAATATAATATGGGATGCTATTGTCGTCTAAGTATTTAGTTATGGTTCTATGGAGTTCTTCGTTGTCAGGTTCTAGTTTAATGTATTGATTAGTTATTTTGCAATTTAGTTTAGTTTTTAGATCTGTGTTGATTTTTCTCATGAATTCAATTATATTGTTAGGTTTAGTTATCATAATAGGTTTTATGTTGGGATTTTCTATTTCAGTTTGGGTGTAGTTTTTAGAGTTGTTTTTTGGAGTAATTTTCTTAATGGGTTGTTTGGGTTTTTTATTGTCATTTTTATTAAGAGCATTATTGCTGGTAGTGGGAGAAACTTTAACATTGGAGATTGGTTCCTCCTCCTCATTTAAATTTTTACTACAATCAAGATCCTCATTAGTAACGGTTAAAGTAGAAAATTTATTTTTGAGATTTATCCTGTGTGGTAGTTTTAGGTTTAGTGGGGGGCATTTTGTCTACGCCTTTTAGTAGGCTTGACGGTGATAAAATCTTGGGATGCCGCTGGGAAGACGGCAATATCGTCAAATAGATTGGTACAAGAGGTATCGAGAAAAATCAATTCCTTACAATTTGATAAATAATTATTGGTTCCACTTACCCAGGCAAGGATCTCGGTAGTGTTGTCAGCGGCGAACTGTAGGATCTTATTCGATGTACGGCGATGTACCACAGGGTCGCTGGTATCCAGTCTTTACCAGCTGGTTAGGTTTAGTCTGCGTCGCTGATAGTTCATATCATTTAATAGCGAGTCGATAAGATATCGTGATTTTAAGATGCTTTGAATGCCATGTAGTTGGCCCGACGTGATGCAGGCGCTTAAGTTTTCTGGTGCGATATGGCACCAGATAGAATAATTTCCAATACGTTTTGGAGGGTTATTTTGGCGACTTTTTCAGAAATAGTGTCTCATATACAAAGTAAAGAAACATTGGCAAAGCGAAGTTTGGTGTTCGAAGGGCTCATGCTGCCATCTGGTGAGTGATACTAGAGGTTGAGCGAGATTGGGGAATTTCATTAATAATATTTGTAGAGAAGAAGAGACTTGTGATAAAATAAAGAATTGCATATTGAAAAGGAATAAACCATTTAAGGTTTATAAAATAATTAAAATTTAAGAATAAAACTAATCGGAGATGTCAGCGACAAGTACCTATTTTGTAGTGGTTATCACATCCGCCTAACGCGCGGAAGGTCCCAGATTCGAAACCTGGTAGGTACAAGAGTTCGCTTCTTTTTATTAATAGGAATAAATTTTTTTACACTACTTTTTTTTTTTTTTTTTTTAAGATATGTTTTCGCATAATTATATTATATTAAACAATTATTATATTATATTATACAATTTTTATTCTTCTCCTTTTAAACAGAAATCCAATTTAAAAAAACTTTTAATTATAAAAACAAAGAAATATTTCAGACTAAACCAAACAGCATGGTATTTTTATGCTAATTATTATTACTTCTTGCATTTTCTTTAAAAAATAAAAAATTTTAAGTAATAATATACGAATATTAATAAATAAAAAAAAAAAAAAAAAAAGCTATTATCTTAATGTCGTGCTGCCCTCTATTGAGAAGTTTTTAAACTTGGCAAATCACAAATTATATTTCATTCTCAAATTTATTATTTAACATCATTGTTATCGCTGTGACCATAGGCTGGTTAGTACATTGTGTAGTTCCCTCAATTCCTTGTTCCTGCAATTTTAACTCATAAAATATATGGGTATTATTTTCGGGAGAGTGGGTCAGCGATGTTCTGGACTACTTCCGACGTTTCTTATTGGTGAAATTCTTTTTTTGAGCTATTCTTATTGGCTTATTTAAATTTCTTTTTCGCATTATTTTTACTGATTTATTTAAATTTGTTTCATGTGTTTATTTATAAAATTGTTAAAACGCAATGGAATTTTATTTTTATTTATTATTTTTTTAAATTTCGTTCACGTCTTTTTTATTAAATTTTCATGTGTGTTTTTTTTTTATAAAATCGTTTGGAACTCTACAGTTTTTTATGTCTTATTTAATCTTTTTTCAGTTTTGAAGTTAAACATAATTTATTCCCAGCATATGATTTATTGATAATTTTTAAAATCAGCAAATCCAAATCTCGGCCTTTCTGCACAAGTTGCCACGCTATACTATTTTATCGGGAGTGTAGTCAAAAATTTCGAAAAAATTCTAATTAATTATTAATTTTTAATTAAATAAAAAAAATATTTCCCATTGCCACCAGAAGGCACTAATAAGTGTTTGTTAATTAAATGCGAATGGAAAATTAACATCAAGGTATTGTTATTGTACACATAAACAGTATATATTTATACAGAATAGTATATATAAATTTAAATCGATATTTCACTTTCAGTCATTAAATAATCATCAATATTTCCTTTGATTAATATTGCCCTTATTATTCCTTACATTAACTATCTAAAACACTGCTGAAAAAACAATAAGTATTCATCACAAAAACATTTTAAAATTTAATTTTATATTCATCAGTGGCAAAAAAACAGTGTAATTAAACTACAACACAATTTTTTTTTAAATACTACATAATAATTGCACCATAAAAATTAAATGAATGAAAAATATTTTATACAGAAATTTCTTCTAAAAAAATAAAACAGATGATTAAAATCATGACATGATTAATTAAACACAAATTTACAAACAAGATGTACTTGAATTTCACTTAAAATGAGCACTAAAATTTTTAGTAAAAGTTTGTGTGCTTCAATTTAAAATACAATGTTGCTTGTATAAAATACAGTATTAGAAAAGCACATCTACCCAATGAAAGAAGGGTCTTGGTGTGAGTGCGAACGTTTGCAATGCGCACTCAAGCTCTTTTTATGTCCAAATGCTTTACTGCATATGTCATAAATATACGGTTTCTCTCCTGTATGAGTACGGTAATGTAGCTTTAACTTATTTTTTACTGCAAAATTCTTACCGCACATTTCACAAATATGGGGTTTTTCTTCTGTATGAGTATGATAATGTCTTTTTAATGCATATTTCCGTGAAAACGTTTTACTGCATATTTCACAAATATAGGGTCTTTCATTTGTATGAATACGGTAATGTTGCTGTAAATGATCTTTGACTGAAAAACCTTTATTGCACATTTCACAAATATAGGGTTATTCTTTTGCATGAATGCGGTAATGTCTATGTAAATCACTTTTAAAGTTTGTGTGCTTCAATTTAAAATACAATGTTGCTTGTATAAAATATAGTATTAGAAAAGCACATCTACCCAATGAAAGAAGGGTCTAAAGATTTTGGTATGAGTGCCAACGTTTGCAATGCACATTCAAGCTCTTTTTATGTCTAAATGCTTTACTGCATATATCACACACATAGGGTTTCTTTCCCGTATGAGTACGGTAATGTCGCTTTAACTTATTTTTACTGCAAAACCCTTACCGCACATTTCACAAATATGGGTTTTTTTTTTTTATGAATACGGTAATGTCGCTGTAAAGTACCTTTGACTGAAAAACCTTTACAGCACGTTTCACAAACGTAGGGTTTCTCTCCCGTATGAGTACGGTAATGTACCTTTAACTTATTTTTTACTGCAAAACCCTTACCGCACATTTCACAAATATAGGGTTTTTCTTTTGTATGTGTACGGTAATGTCGCTTTAAAGAACTTATGTATGAAAAACCTTTATTGCACATTTCACAAATATAGGGTTTTTCTTTTGTATGTGTACGGTAATGTCGCTTTAAACAAGTTTTGTCTGAAAAACCTTTATTGCACATTTCACAAATATAGGGTTTTTCTCCCGTATGAGTAAGGTAATGTCGCTGTAAATTATCTTTGAATGAAAAACCTTTATTGCACATTTCACAATTATAGGGTTTTTCTTCTGTATGTGTACGGTAATGTAGCTTTAAACAACTTATGTATGAAAAACCTTTATTGCACATTTCACAAATATAGGGTTTTTCTTCTGTACGTGTACGGCAATGTCGCTTTAAACAACTTATGTATGAAAAACCTTTATTGCACATTTCACAAATATAGGGTTTTTCTTTTGTATGTGTACGGCAATGTCGCTTTAAACAACATTTGTCTGAAAAACCTTTATCGCACATTTCATGAATATAGAGTTTCACAACAGGATTTTTCTTCCGTATGAGTATGATGATTGAATTTTAATGTATCTTCCCGTGAAAACGCTTTACTGCAATTTCCCAAATATTGGATTTTTCTTCCGTATGAGTATGATAATGGATTTTTGAAGTATCTTTCCGTACAAAATACTTAAAAAAATATCTTACAAAAATAAGATCTTTCCTTCGTATGAATTCGATAGTGTATCTTTAAGTTATGCTTATTTGTTATGCTAAGTTATTATCATTAGTTAACTTCTTTTGCACAAAAGCTTTACTTCATACACGACATGTATGATGCTTTTTGCGGGTATGAGTCAGAGATTGCTTACTAAGAAGATGAGTCGTTGAAAACATTTTGTCGCAAACATCGCACACTTCAATGACCATTGCTATACAGCAAAATCTTTTGCAAAAGCAACTTGAGCTAAGAATACTTCTCAGTACCCTCAAATTATGCTCAGGACGAATATTTTAATTGTAAAGTAACTTTTTGAACTGCTATCTTTAAATGAAATTTTTCAGACTACCTCCTTTATGAAAAAAATTAAAAATGACAATTCCAAAATTTGAGTTAATCAATTCTTGGATAATATCGAACACAGTTTCTTCAACTTCTTCAATCCAAAAGAGGAATATTCTATAAATACTGAACTTTTTCCATTCAAAATCTATCATTAACTTCTGTCGAAGCGCTATTAGTTTAAAAAATCCTGTAAAGTAGCAAAAAAAAATAGAGATTTGAATTAGTTCTTGTACTTGATAGTATGGTTGCAGTTATGCTACAGGATTCCTTCTGTACGCACCAGATTCCTTAATCTGAAATAGAAAATATTACTTAAGTAACTTTAAAAAAAATGTTAGCTTTCATTTAATGCTAAAAGAAAGAGAAAAAAAAAGACTATTTTACAAATTATCCAAAAATGACAAATATATATATATATATATATATTTGTTTACTCTGAGAGTGTTTTATTTGAAATATCTACTAATGTTATTCATTAAAAAGGAATGCAAACTCATAAATTTTCATTCATTCCAAGCCTCTTTCATCAACAGCACAAGTGCATTTTGAGACTGAAAACGATAATTCTTGAAATCGAAGTTTCGGAGGCGACGAGATTTGGCAACATTTATTCTTCGCAAGTCAGCGCAAATGATGATCCACGAATGGAATCCTACAATGGTATATCTGTTGATTTTAGTGCTGCAATATTTTAAGAAAACAGAATGGATTTTGTGGAAAAAGAAAGAAATGGGCATAGAAAATCGACAATACATATAAGAGTGGCTTCTCTGTTTTTGCCATAATTCGATATCAAATAAGACTTGCTAATAGTACTTGTCACATGTAATGCATACCACATTTCCAGAAGTCTCGATATAAAGATTATAGTTTCCCTTTCCAGATCCTTGGTAATCTGGATTTTAACTTGCTAAAGGTCGTTTGAACCTTGTCTCTGATGTTAGCAAGAAATCTTCTCTTGACTCTGAATTGAAATATATTGCCTTGGATTACTATACATGGACCATAAGAAATGCTGGAGCTGGAATTTATTCTACAGACTTTACATTATCTTATGCCTGTTGGAAGGCACTTTGACAACTTTGATTAGTGAAATAGTCCCCATTTCTTTGGCCTTGGACAAAATGGAGCAGTGTGAAAAAGAAAATATCGTCTTTTTTGTTTATTTCATGCCGGCAACTCATCATTGTGAATGTGAGATTTCAAGAAACTGCAAAGTAAAATAGCCTGTTGAACACCGGGAAATTCATTTTTCTGCAGTGGATCCCAAGCCATTGCGGGATATATGGAAACGAGCAAGCTGATATGTTGTCCAAGAATGGATCACGAATGATGCAACTTGAACCTCCTTTGCGTCATATAAGACGACCTATATCTTTAAATCCAACCATTTCAACCTGTATAAAGAAAAGGTTTCCGAGAAACAGTGGAATTCCAATTCCAGTCAACACGATTTTCCAGTTCCTTGCCTAGAGCGGTCGGCGTGGCCTGCTTCAAACTTGTCATGATTACATGACTACTTAAGTTACCTATATAGAATAGGATAGGCTGCTACAGATATCTGCCTATTTTGCGACTATGGCGTGCCCATGACGGGAGAGCACCTCATCATATGCCCTACTGTTCGTAACTGTATCCTTCTTTGTGTTACTCTCAATGCCTTTAGTGATTGTTTTCGTCGTTCTTTACTGAGTTGTGCTGCTCGTCGCCTAATGGCGAAGAGCTCGGAGACGAGCATAAGATAAAAATAATAATAATAATTAATTTTAAATAATTTAAGAAAAATTAAAGAAAAATAAGAATTAAGAGACAATTCCAAGAATTCAGAAAGAATTCTTAGAGGAATTGACAATTCTAATTATTGTGAATACACTTCGACAGGGAGAGAGGTGTACTTTGCGCTGAGAACGTAACGAAGATTCGCAGGTCACCTGAGTTACATTGAGAAAAGTTTAAAAAAATGTCATTTTGACAGGTCAGTTGACTTTATTTGACCGAGAGAGAGGTGCAGTTTGCGCTGAGAATATAACGAAGATTGACGCGTAGATCAGTTGACATATTAGCATCGAGCATAATTAATTTTGTCAGTAACTATTGTAAGTAAAAGTGTATATATAATCGACAAAAGTCTGGAAGCAGTCATTTGTTGAATAAGCATGTGCAAACAGGAAAAGTTGGTGCAGTCCCGACACGACTTGATCCATCAGATAACTGAGGAAAGCAATTTTTGTTTATGTGTGGACAAATTTTT